>WEIU01013186.1:314527-394284 GCA_013389925.1 Aegithalos caudatus | reverse complement strand
CCCGGTCCCCCGCCGGTGCCGTCCCCTCCCCGCCGCCCTCGGGCCCGGCCTTCTCCCGTGGCCGGCCGGCTGTGCGCGGGCAGCCGGGATAAATCGGGAAGCGCTGCCATCCCGGTGTGACAGGGCTGTCACACACCGCTCCCGGCTCTGCCCTCCCTCCCGCTCCTCGTGTTTACTTCCCCGTGCTCGGGGATCGCGCATCCGCGGCTCCGCACGGAAGGATGGATGTGGCGTGCGCGGCTCGGGGGTGATGTCGCTGGTTTCGCCCGGTTTTTAGGGTCCTCCCGGAGGATTTAAAGGGGAGCTAGAGAAAGGAAAACATAAACAAGGCGAACGGTGAATGCTGCTTGCAGCTGCAGGGCTCCAAGGCGACGGCAAGCTACACCCTGGAAGCTCCCCGGCTCTGGAACTGATAGCCAAGTCCAAGGACAAAGAGGGACAGGAATTCAGCAGGCAATGGTTTGCAGGGAGGACAGGTGTCTGTAATTGTTGCCCTATTGTGCGTGCACGTGATGCAGTGCAGGTAAAGCAGCTCACCTGTTTGATATTTAAAGCCCCGATAAAATTCATCAGCTCAGGCCAATCTATGGCTGCCCTTTTTATTCCTGCTTGCATGTGAGAGGCATGTCAGGAGTGATAAGGGAGAGCTGGGAGGAACCGCTGGGTGTTAACTGAAAAAGAAACAAATTGACGTGAAATGGGGTTTTTGTTAAATATTTTCTATTTTTTTTTTTTGTTTCTGGTGGAGCCTCTGAGGGATGCCATGTCAAGATAGGAAATGGAGCAACGTAGTGTCAAGCTGGAGAAACAAACGTAGGATTCAAAGTCGCTTGCGTTACAGATTTTAAACATAACAGCCCTGAAGAATTTTCACTGCTAGTGAAAGTATAGGAAGTCTTTGAAAGCTTTGGAGCACGTATTTTTAGAAGAGCTGGAGTTATAAATGCAGCTTGGTAGAAGTGTGAAGTTAAATATATCATGAAGGGTTTGAAATAAGCTGTTTGGTGGAAAATACACTCGTTTGGTCACGA
The DNA here is from genome assembly GCA_013389925.1 of Aegithalos caudatus. NCBI lineage: Eukaryota > Metazoa > Chordata > Aves > Passeriformes > Aegithalidae > Aegithalos > Aegithalos caudatus. Next base: position 393,253 of record WEIU01013186.1, on the reverse strand, counting down.
TGTATATTCCAAAGTTCATAAACAAAAAAAAATGCAAGTGTTTTGAATTTTAAAGTTAAACTCTTACACTGCTTCAAAATCAAAGGAGTTGATCTGGATGCTTCATAATTAATAAGATTGTTTTCTTCTTAATAAGAAATAATTTCTGCACAGTGAATATAATACTTTTCTTTGTTACTTTTTTTTAATGTTTTTCTTCTCTATATGAGACCTTCAATACTGTTTTTCTGTAGGAAACCAGAAAGGTTGTTTTAGGCACTCTGTTATAAATTGATGTTTTGCTAAATAACTATATTGTTTACTTAACCAGTGAATCACTGTAGGTATAAAGCAGGCCAGTTATCAAAACATTATTTGTTAGGCCATTCTTACTTCCACAGAACCTTGCTGGTGCTTGTGGCATTTCTGTGGACACAAACAGAGATAATGGATAAATGTAAACATTAAAAAAAAAGAAAGCCAAATATATTTATCTCCAATTAGATCCACCTTCTCTAACATTGTTTCCTGGTTGTTAAGTGCTGAGAAAGTTTTGTATTAGGTGATATTTGAACAAATTTTTCTGCTGGGAATTCTCCATGAGTAATCAGTAGTGGTTACCAGCGCTTGTGGTAATCGTTCAGAACGCTGTGATCCTATTTTTGAGTCACCAGTTTGAATTTCAGTTGTTCAGAATATCTGGGGGGAAAAAATGCTGCTTCTGCCAGCTTTAGAAAATAAGGCTGACTTTTAAGCAATCTCATTTATTGCAATTCCATTTTGGTAGTAACCAAAGGCTGGGAAGGCGAGGGGAGTTGTGGTTAAAGGCTCACAATATAAATCAGCGTAGCTAAAATGTAACTTCTGCTCCAGGAGATGCAAGTGCCAGAGCAGGCTGGTGAGGGTGGCCTTTTCCACCCTTGAACAGAAGACATTCCTGCTGTCCTTCCCCTCCTTTTCCTTGGCACAGGCACTGCTGTGGTGACGTGGCCCTGGGATGGGCACTGTGGAATTGTCCTGTGCCCACCAGTGCAGGTCACAGGAGCCTCACCAGCCTCCCTGGGAGCAGTGTCTGCCTGTGCAGCCTGGCAATGAAAGCAAGGGATGCTATTTTAGACATCCCTTTTGATGAATTTTGCCAATTGTGGTCATCTTATTTATAGTAGCCAGAAGCACAAAGTAGTGTTGCTGTATAAGAGGTATGAGAAGTGAGGAGAGCTATTCCTGACCCCACAGACCTCCTTCTGAGGATGGATCCTTTGTGAGGAGATGAAATCCTTGGGCAGGTCATTAGAGGTGAAGTCAGAAGTGCTCTGTTCCAAACTGAGCATAAAATTGTCAGTTATTTTATCAAACTAAATTTGTGGTGGCATGAACTGGTACTGTGGCTCTGGAGCTTGTTGCTTTTTTCTTAGGCCTAAGCTCTAACAGCAATTTTCTTCCTAGGGCAGTGCTGTAAGTCAGCCAGTGTTCCTGTTCTGGAGGATTTTCCAATCTTGGTCTCTGATTTCCCACTCCTGTCCTACAAGTCTGGGTGCTCTGGCCTTGCCAAGGTGCTCTAAAGCCTGCCTTATCTTTTAATTCTGCTGCCAGTCTTGATACCCAGCTCCTCAAAGGGCTGTTTTTGGGCCAATAAAACTCTATAAAAAGAAGAACTTTGTATCACTGTTGTATTAGCTCCAGCACAGCAGCTCCTGCATTGTGTGTTCACTGTTGTATGTGGAATATTTCAATAAGAATTCTCCAGGAGAGGGATGCCCATGTGGTATTGGTGGCCAGTTTAGTTCAGATCCCTATGGGCTGTATTTTGCAGTGGCTGTTAATGTGTTCTGCTTCAGTAACTTTGAGAGGATAATCATAGACTGAGCATGAATTTATGTAGGTACTTGTGAATTATGAAACTGTAGAATTTGTAGTCAAAGTTTCTGTGAATGCTACTGAGAGCAGGTGTAATTCAAACCATTTCCAGCTAAATTATCTCTGCTAAATGTTGAGTCAGGGAACCACTTAAAAGAAATGTTGGTGAATAGTCATGGATCTGTCAAATTTGGGCCAGAGAGGAAGGCAGAGTTTTCCTTCTGCTCAAAGCAAGGTAAAATTTTATGTTTCATGAGTGCAGGGTGGAAGAAGGGGAACTGCCACAACATCAGCATGGTCAGTGAGCATAGAATTTGGAGAAATGACTGACTGCTGATAAATCCATTTAATTGTGTTTGGTCAGTGATCTCTGAGAAAAAGAGCAAAATGAAAGCACAGAAATAGTGCTGTTGGAAATAAAATGCCAGCTAACAGCTAGGCAAAACTTGCAAGTGTGTCAGTTCCACAGGTTTTGCCTCTGAGAGCTCATGGAATGGTGGTTTTTAAAGGCAGTTTTCTCCCCTGGCTGTGCATCTCTAAGATGGTACCAACTGGAGAACACCAAGCCCATCAAAGTAACAAAAACCCCTCCCTAACCCACAAGGAGCTCGGTGAGTGTGTGCCAGTAATGACTAATGTTGTGTGATGGGCAGAGGATAAATCTTGCTAATGACCTTTTGTGTCTTGATTGAATTTGAAAAATAGCTACATTTGTTTTATTTAAATCAAGGCAAATATATCTGGTGTCTGATCATTAACATCCCCAAGCATCCTGATGTCATAAATCTGACAAAAGGATGATGGAAAACTTGTGCAAATATATAATCATCTAGTTGAGGCTGTCCATCTCAGCCTGGTGACAAATCCATGGACTCAGCCCTTCAGCCCATGGAAAAACTGCATTTTATTACTCCAGATTATGAAATTAACTTTTTAAATCCCAGACATATTTTTTAGGAAAAGCGATCAGGGAGCCATTTTAGTGGTTTATTCTCTTCTTTCTGTATTCCACAAAAGGGATTGTTCTGCTTTATTTTCTCTCATAGCTGAAAACCAGAGCTCAATGCTAGGGAGGTGAAGGTTCTTCAGGATATGTTATTTTCCAAGGGTATAAACCTGTGCTTTTCTGAGCCTTGACTTTCAGAGGCATGTGGTGAAAATGCCTAGAAGTCTCTCTCAGCCTTTTTTTTTTTTTTTTTGCTATCAGAAGGAATAGAATCCACTGTGGAGACAGTCTGGATTCTCCAGCGAGCCTTGTTATGTCAGCCAGTATTTGATGGCTTCAGGGCTCTGTCATATGATGAAAGCAGGTATGAATGCAGAGCTTCACACTTCCTGTTTATAAAGCTGCAGAGCTGCAAGTGGCTGCTCAAATTCACAGAGCAGTAATTATTTCACAACTCTGGCATTCAGTTGTGCTGCTTGTTTTGGGAGGGCACCTCAGTAATCTCTGCTGAGCATGTATTTCAAAGGCAGGAGTGACTTGGGGAATGCTGCTGAAACTTCCATGAACTGATGAGAAGATGCTTCTTAGAACCATGGACTGGTTTGGGTTGGAAGGGACCTCAAGGATCATCTTGTTCCACCCCTGCCATGGACACCTTCCATGAGACCTGGTTGTTCCAACCTGGCCTTGGATACTTCCAGGGATGGGGCAGCTTCTCTGAGCAGCCTGTGCCAGGGCCTCACCTCCCTCACAGAGGAATTTATTCCTAATATCCAGTATAATCCACTCTGGGTCAGTGTGAAGCCACTCCCCCTTGTCCTGGCACTCCAGGCCTTTGTAAGAAGTCTCTCCCTGTGTTTCTTGTCAGCTCCTTCAGGTCCTGGAAGCTGCAGTGAGGTCACCCCAAAGCTTCTTTTGTCCAGGCTGAGCAATCCCAGTTCCCTCAGCCTTTCCTCCCAGCAGAGCTGCTCCATCCCTTCATCCCCCAGTGCCTCCTCTGGACTCTCTCCAGCAGCTCCAGGTCCTTGTGGAGCTGCACCTCAGGGACAGAATCCCCATTTCCCACTCCCAAATCCTTCTCCCTACACCTGCACTCCATCTGTTGGAAGAGAGGTGGGTTTTCATCTCTAATTCTTCAGCTGCTAAATTGCTGCCACCACTTTTTCCTCTGCCTCAGCTTCCAAGTTTAGAGAAGTGAACTCAGGGGGTTTCAGCCTCTTGCTTAGAACTACCCAAGTTATTTCCTATTGGAAATGAGGAACATGGAGGGGGTGAGTTTAAGTCAGCTAACGGTAAATTTCCTTTCCCCAGACACCTTTTGTGGTCTTTAGAGGTTCTTTACGAAATACCAGTTGAAAACTTAGAAATTAGGGGTAAATATTGCCTCCTGCTTAGGCTGCTGCAAGTGCTGTGGTTCTGTGGGAGCTGATTGCCTCCTTTTAGTAGGTTTTTAGTAATTCTTAGATGGTTCCCAAGCAGGGCAGAAATTTGGTGATTGCTCAAGTGTTGAATGTGCAGAGAGTGATGCAAACCTGAGAAAAGAGGATTTAAGAACATAGATGTTTCATAAATAAGAAAAGGTTGATGATCTTAAATGAAAAAAACCTTCCAAAAGTTGAATTATGATTCAGTAAACGTTGGGAATCCTCTGGTTTCTCACTTCTCAGGTGGATCATGTCTCTAAACACGAGCAGGCTCAGTATTAGCTGCACTTCTGTCCTGTCAGCGAGTTACTGGAGATTCCAATCAAAGCAGTCAGGAAAGCTGCCAGGGGAGTTTAAATAGATATCATTCCAGCCATGGGGCTGGAGGTCACAGGATAAGCTGAACAAATCCTCATTTTGAGTGTTAAATATCTTGATATAAGTGAAAAGACCACCATCAGGCCATTCTGTATGTAATACATTTTCTTTTTGTGATGGAGACTGAAACTGAGTCCTCCAAACATTTATTTGGATTATGGATTATATGCATATATGTCTCACAGGTCATAAACCTGAGCTTTATTTCTTGCATTTTGATCAATTACATCAGTTGTTTTATGGTTGCTAATCAGTTTCTAGTTTTTCCTCCTGTAACACCAGGAGTTTTTTTTCAATATACATACCCAGAGAAAGTTGTTGAACTTTCATCCTTAGAGATTTCCAGGCTGTGCCTGGACAAAACCCTCTGGAAGCTGGTTTGAGTTCAGCCTTGACCCAGTTTCAAGCACAAGGGTGAACCAAGTGACCTCCTGAGATACTTTCCAACCTGATAGATTCTGTAAAATATTTCTGTTCAGCTTGAATTTTGTAAAGATTTGTTTTGATGAAGTCCTAAATCTACCTGACAGTGTCTTATAGAAGAAAAAAAAAAAAAAGGACAAAAATAGAAACTAGGAAGTTGTTCAGTGTGAGATGAAGCATCTCTAATGAAATGTGAAAGTAAAAAAAAGAAGAGGGGACTACTTTGAATCCTGTTTACTTGACTTATAACAGTTTCAGGCTTTCTGGCTGCTGGCACTGTGGCAGGAATGAGTAAAACAACCCTCACCCCTTTGCTCTGCTCAAGGGAACTGGGCCCACTGTCTCCTTTCATAAAATAAGTAAGGCATTCAGTTCTTTAGTACTCAAGAAAATGAAATCACATTCAAAAATGGGCCTCTGAAGGGATGACAAGCCTGTGAGAATGAGAAAGAACATAGCATTAACAAGTAATGTGATGAGGTGAGGCATGAAGTGTCTATTGAATTCTGTAAATCAGGTTTATTGTACCACTCCTGCTTTGAGATAGGACTGCTCAGGATTTTCCTGTATTTAAAACCCCAGATGTTACTAATATCTGTCATTGAAAAAGTGTCACTATCTTCTGAAAATTGAGTGTATCTTTGGTGAGGTTGTGAAGTCATGCATTGGTATAAATCATTTGGTATATGGGAGGTCTAATGAGTCTTGAGCTCTTATGAGATCTGTGTGACTTAGTTATTAATTATTATTGAAATAATCCTGCTCTGTTCTGTCCAAGAAGAAGTCCTAAGCACTGTGAGCATACAGAAAGCTGAGGAAGGGGAGGACAAATGTTGCATTTTCAAACAGCAGAGTTGTGGACAGAAGCCCACTCACTTTGCTGATTTCCAAGCCTGATGTAAACCAGAACTGCCCAGTTGGGGGTTTTAGGGTCTCCTTCAGGGCTCTTCTTTGCCTGATGGTTTCCTAGTTTGAGTTTCTGTATAGAAAAGAAAGTTCTGTGGGTTAATTCTAATTAAGACTTTCAATTTTTAGTCATTTAAAAACAAGTTATTTCTTAATTTGTTCCATTCCTTGAAGCAGGTGCTTTTTCTGTAAGTTGTACTTAGTCTGAATTATTGTGAATGTCCATGTGATATTTGCAGTATTGAAGAACTACAAAAAGCATCTTTAACATTTAATTTTCATATGAAAAGGTCATTTACATAATGAGACAATGAAGCCTTTGGGCAAAGATGAATGTAGAGGAAAAATCCATTAAGGTAGATTCTGCTTAAGAGTTTGAAAGGGCCTAATTCACCAAACTCTGAATGCTGGATTATTGCTAGCATTTACTGCAATAAAATTCCCTGCTTGCCTAAAAAAGAGTGGCAAAATCCTAATGCACATTTTCTTTAGTGATTTCTTCAGGGACACCTTACCTTTGTTAGTGATGACTCCATATCTCATAGGCTGTGTAGCTTTACTGTTTGCAGCTGAGCTGTGTGATGGTAGTTTTCATTTCTTTTTGACATAATGAATTTTAAGGCCTCTGAGAAATGGGGATTTTTATGGGGTTGTATTTACAGCTGGGCAGGGCTGACATGATCCCTACAGGTGAGGCTTATTTGGAAAGTGCCTCACTTTGAAATGCTGCTTTATTAAACTGAGGTAAAACCTCTTCTGCATTTCTGGTTTTTAATGGCTCTAAACTGAGTTCAGCTCTTGGTGTGACATTAAATGTGTCTGTATGTGGGTTTTGTAGTAATTCACCAAATCTGCTTAAAAACTGATGTGAGTTACAATCAGTCAGAATTTTTCTATGTAACCTATTAATTAATTCATTAGAATGGCAATTAAAGGAAATTCCTTAATTATTTTAGTGTATTACTAGCGTGTGCCTAAGTCCTAGAGATGTGAGATCTTGGTTTAATAACCTAAAAGTTTAACAAAACCATTTTTCTTATAAAAACATACTAACATTAGCAACAGGGCCTTTATTTGGTGTTGAATCAAAGGAGATGGCTGAGAAAGGTTTGGAGAAGGGCTATTCAGGCAGTTAGTAGTGAGCAGGGTTTATTTCCCTCTGTATAAAAGTTATTTAATGTGGGACTGAAATAGTTCCTGGCTGAATCCTTGCCTCCCCTGGAGTGCTCAGCTGGCACAGGGAGGGGGACTTGGCACATCCAGTGATCTCCAGGGTGTTCAGATCCTCCTTTTAACCAGTCCCCACCCATGGAAATGTGCTTTTGAAGCCCCCTGTGCATCCCATGGGGTGTGTTTGGGGCAAAACAAGGTCTTAATGGTGCTTTTAATGAACTGCACAGGTTCTTGTGCCCACCAAGGAGGAGATCTCTGCAAACCAGAGCTCCTGGGGCAGGGATGCTCTGGAAAAGCCAGCAGGGCCACCCTTCCCTCGTGGTGGGAAGCTCTGGGCAGGCTGAGATGGGCAGAAAGGACGTCTGGCTTCGTCAGACACCGCAGTTGTGACTTTTGGAGTGGTTTTAAATAGTCCCTGAGACAGTCTGTACCTTAAAAAGAGCTGTGACTTCCTCCTGGTCAGCCACAGGGCCAGGCAGTGGCAGCTGCTCTGAGCCAGGCACCGCTGCCAGCCAGCAGCTACAAAGGCAAAAAGAATCTTTAACGTTGATTTTGATGATTTTATTTTTTAATGTCCGAATCCTTTGAAGCTGTTTCACTTAGTTTAGAGTCTGAATTGGGCCCACAAGCTATGAGAGGCAATGTCAGCAGGCCAAAATAAGAGAGAATTGCATTCTGTATAGAAATGTAGGCTTCACCCTTTCAAAATAAAACCTACTACAAACCCTTTGGAATTCTGCCTCAAAAGCAGTGATTTTATTCACATCCTATCTGTCTTTTTGTTAGCTGGTCTTTCAGTTGTCATCCACTCACAGTTTAATTTCATGTTAAGTATTTAATATAGAATGGATGCTTATGTTTCTTTTGTGCTTTGAATGGGATGTTCCTTATCTCAAATGTGGTGACAATGGCAGTGCTCAGGGTTTGTGACAGATTCCTGAGCTGAAGGATTTTAACAGGAATTTCTATCTGATCTAAGCTTGCCCTCTTCCAGTTTGAACAAATTGCCACCACTACAGTTCCTGATAGAGTTCTTCTCCAGCTTCCTTGGAAGCTCCCTTCAGATGCTGGAATTGTTTCAAGTGATTAATTTTACTCCTTTAGTTGGCAAAATTTGTTCTTTTACGATTCTGAGACCTTGAATGAAATAAAAAAGTGGAAGAAACACATGAGCCCTAAACAGAACAGGAAGTTCCAGATTGAATAAGTCTGTGGATGTGGGGGGAAAAAGAACTGAAAGTATTGGGATAGTAATTATGAGAACTCGAGTTTTGCAGATTGAATTTGTTCTAAAAATGAACTTGAATGTGGCATCATGAATGTATTTTTGGGCTGAAGAAGCACTTCTTTTCAATCCCTGTTTCTAGCTGTTAGGTATTATCCAGAAGCAAATTCTTATTCTGGAAATTTCCTAGTCTTGTCAAGATTTCTAGCACGTTTCCTCTCGTGATGTGATACAGTTAAATCCTGGATTTTAGTTTAAAAATTGAAGAAGTGGATTTTCACTTTGTGCAGCTGAAGCAGGAGTGCTTTAGGGTGGATGAGCAGCAGCCTGGTCTGTGCTGTGCCAGGGTCTCAGGGAAGGGAAGGTTATCAGTGGAACAGCAATGGGAGAACCTTTTGGTCCCTGCTTTCCAATCCTGCTGCTAACAGCATGATTTGTTTTTGCCTAAAGAATTCTAATTGATCTTTTTGCCATTAACCAATTCCCCACTTTTTTTGTTAGCTTCAATTCAGCTTTGTCTTCTGATCACCTTGGTTAAAGGATTGTGGTGTTAATGTCTTGTGAGAACTAATGTTGTTTTTTAAATAATGAGTAGATTGCAACGTTGATATGGCAGAGCAGGAATAAAGCACAACATGCACCAATTCCAGTGCAGAACACAGGATAAATACCTGCAGAGGCCACACTGTTACAGGGCTAGAGGTTAAAAAGCAGAATGGAAGAGATTTGATAAATATAGAATCATAAAATGTTCATAATTTATTATGCAAATGTACTGCTGCTAATAGAGACTGTAATGTCCTTGAGGAAATCTTGTGAGTCTCTCCAGGGATTCAGGGAGAGATTCCAGCTCCTGCACTGGGGCTCTTGGGTGTGAAGCCATCCTGACACCTTTTCTGTGTCTGTGGAACAATGGGCAGTGTGTTCACATGAATCCCTGGAATTGGAGCCATCCCATCCATCTGAGCTGCTCAGAGGCACTGCAATGACTGGAGCTGCTTTGCCATGCAGCTGTTCCAGGCTGGATCTAAATATGCTGTTTCATCCTTCCCTGTGGAGGGCCTTAGGAATAATGTACATCCCATGCTGAATATCTTCAGTGAGCAATACTGTAATGTAAAACTAGCGTGGCTTCTTTCAGGATAATCCTAAATATGAATCCTGGGATGTTCACTGAGGATTCTCTTTAACAGGAGGATGCAGCAGTGGAGTTTGGAAATAGTAATGCTAATTGTTTGCTATTGTCTGTTAAAAAATAAAGCTCTGATTCAGTTCTTGATGTTCTACCAAACGTGTGATGGGGTCCCAGAACTAAGCACGTGGTGGTTTTGATTTCATTTCTTCTCTCCCAAGCCCAGGGTCTGTATCTGTGATTTGCTGCTGCTTTTCAGCCTTGCACAGGTTGTGTATCAAGCTTGTCATTGTGTGTTGGTAACAGCGTGACAGGAGACAGAAATTTGGGACCTGACACTAAAATATTCCCTTTACATCTGAGTTGGAGATGATATTTTAGACAGATGTGTCCCCAAGAGTTGGGAATAGGAAGGCTGGAAGCAGAGAGCCTTTTCTTGGCCCTGTGAATCCACACGTGTGGAGAGTTTGTGCCAGAACACTTGACTTGCAAGTGAGTCATATTTTTTCCTCTGACTTTAGAAATTAAGATGTAGAGATGTATAAATATTATCTGAATCTTTTATTATTCCTGTCATAGTATGTAAGTACTGTGCTTTACAAGAGTTGGCTCTTTAGCTGCCAGAGGCCAACACTGGAGTGAATATTTGATCAAAACTCTGCCAGCAGTCCCAAATCAGAGCTCCTTCCTTGCCTCTCATCCTCACTGAAGGTGATGGGAAACTCTCCCTTCCTATGTACAAGTTGTAGCTTCTGTTTAACTTTCAGGCTTAGACTGTAATTTTTTATTTAAAGAACAATTCATATTACAGCTCCATTTAGTATCTTTGGCAGTGTTAGGAGACAGGATATGAAATATTTGTTCTATTACAATTTATTTTGTCGCACGCTCCTTATGTGCTGTTTGCATTTACAGAGTTGGCACTTGCCTCTCATTTTAGCAGGGTGTTTATTTCTGGGAAATGGGTTCTATATTGTAATTTTGTGAATCTTTACAAGCATAAATGTCTCAATGATTTTCATGGTGGTAATAAAGCAGAAGCAACTTTTTTGCATTTTTGACAGAAGCTGCTCTGCTCACCTCTAACAACACAAACTTTCAGTGAGTTTGCCAGGGAAACTGAGGAAGGGACAGCTCAGAAAAGCAGAGTTTAGTTTCTAATCTAAACAGGGCTAAACATTAATTCTAAATGCTGGAAAGATTGAGAGCTAAAACATCCACCTGGGAAATCATGGACAAAGCACAACTGTGAAGGTGCATCAGAGGAAAAGAGCAGTGGAAAGGGAAAGCAAATATTGGGAACTCAGGTGGAGATGGGCAGCCCAGGCTCCAGGTTGTTTTGTAGTCCATGTTATCTTTGGGAGGGTAGTTCAGGGTTCTCAGTGCTGCTGCTCAAAATGATGCCTGCTCTCTTTAAAACCATTTAAAAACCATTTTTAAGCCATTTAAAACTTGTCCCCGTTTTTCCCCTTTTCCCAGGCAGCCCAGGACAGGGGCCCATGGGTGGGGAAGGTGATGTGCTGGGATGATCCAGGGCTAGGAATTGCTCCTGGAGAATGAGCTTACCAAGCCTTTCCTTGATAACAGCAATCACTTTTTGTCCCTAACATATAACATTGCAATTTATTGTGCTTGAGTTTACAGTTGTAAATATGGTAAAATAAATTCTGCTGAGCTGCAAAGTTGGGTGAATTTTCAACTTCTTTCAGGTTTATCCCACGGCTCATATGGTTGGACCAGGGAGCTCCTTCCATGCTCAGAGATTGGGAGGATTATTTCACTGTTGTGGTTGTTACTATTATTAGTATTATTATTATTATTATTATTATTTACTGGCTGTTATGTACCAGTGCCTCTCCACGCTGGGCTTACTGGGAGAGTTAATCCAAGCAGCAACGTGCCCTGATGGAGATAGAGAGGGATAAAACAGGCTGGGAATGCTGCCATTCTTTTGGGGATGGGGACTGTGAGGAGTAAGCTCTTTGAAGATTAAAAGCATCACATAAATGCTAAGTATTCGTGTTAGGGAAAATTGGCAAATCCCATTGTAATGAGTAAATCTGCTTGCATTCCCTGCACAGGAGATGTTAAACCTTGGATATGCATTAGGGGAAGGTCTGCTAGAAGCAGGGAAAGCTTTATCCACAGCATGAGCCACTGCTACCAGAACCAAAGAATAGGTGAGAGGGGAAAAAAAATACAGCTGGATTGAATAATTCCATTTTTTTTTTTTAAATACCCAACCCGTGGTGGTGTTATCCTTAAATTCCTGTTATTGGTGAATGTGGTGTGAAGCCTTTCTGGAGGTGCTCTTTGTAAATGGAGTGGTGCCATTTCTGATATTCCACTTACAAAAGATTCCTTAGGAGTGGATTCATTTTTCCATTAGGGAAAGCAGGAATTTTTAGTGTGTTTTTTCTCCCCAAATATTCCCCAAATGGATTCCTTTTTAGTGAGGGTGTGTGGGTGTGGAGGTTGACTTTTTAGTCGTAGCTGGTTCATTTATCTCAATTGTATTTTGCAGTTGGTTCCTCCAATTTGGGGTTGTTCCCAAACACACTTTACTTTCACTTGCACATTTTTACCTCTTTGAAGCTTTTTAGTAATTGCTTTGGTTCTTGACAACTTCATAACCACAGCCATTAAGTCACAATAAAGACTAATGAAAAAAGTAATAAAATTTCCATGTATAACTAGGATGAAGATTCCTAAGGGAAATATTGAGCGAGTGATTACAGGGAAGATAATTGTCTGGTTAGAGAATTATATGCCCTGTGAGTTTGATATTGAACCTCTAAAATTGTCACTTAAAAATCAAAATATTAGAATTATGAAAAAACCTGAGCTGCAAGTGAGGAAGAACTTGAGACAGGTGATTTTTATTTTTTTTTCTTGCTTTCTGAAGGATGAGCAAGTTGTCAGTTTTATTAGAATTCAGGTTTGGTTATTTTTAGTGAAGAATAAATGCAATGTTATGCTGATGGTTGCAAATTATTGCTTGCTTTGTGTTCTTGTGATGTGCATGGCTGGTGGGATTTTGTTTCTTTAAGGCACTGACTTAGCAAGCTGCTTTCCACCCAGTAGTGACATTGGAAATTCACTTTTTGAGGTGTGTTTGGAGGGTATTGGGAGCATTTTGATGCTTCCATTTCTGGGGGAAATTCCCAGTACTGGAGTCAGATGGGCTGGAAAGGTTCTTGACCCTTCACCTTGCCTGACCTTTTTATCCTGTGTTTTCTTTTCCTGCTTATGCAATGCTTTGTTTCCTGTTTTGACTTTCAGCATCATTGATACATCTCCCTTGGCTGGGCTGCTTTGGGAAGTTTTGTGCTGGGAACCTGTGAACCAGAATAAATCCTTTATTTTCACATAGTCAGATGAAGTATTTCAGGCTTTTGGGACAAAGATCAGCTTTTTGGTGTGGTTCCTGCTGCTCCTCCTAATGGCAGCCATGGTTTGCACAGAGCTTTTGTCATTCTGGAGATGTTTCTGGGTCCAATTAGTTCTACCTGATGTTAATTGGTCAGTTTATAGTAGCCAGGACAGATTAATTCCTTCCTCTCAGTTAAACACTTGGAGTTCTGCCCTTTGCACTGATTAAATCAGCTTTTTAGTAGTAGCTTGTAGTGCTTTTACACAACATCTTAGCTCATTTATCACACATCTGTCAGATGGAGGCTGGGATTTATATTCATTTCAGTGCTCAGACAAGACATGGAGAGGTTAAGTGTCTCTTGTCTGGATGTGTCTCAGGCAGTATTAAGAGTTCAAATGCTTTTTTTGGTCACCTTTGCTCCATCAGACAAGTGGCTGCTGTGGTTTGGGTCTCTATTTCTCAGCATTTTACATCAATGTGCTTTAATTTTGAAAAGCCTTGTAAGGGAAGGTGTTTTTGTGGCTGGCCTGACTTTGCAAATAAATACTAAATAGGAATTTTAAATACATTTATTGTGTTTGCTCTTGATGCATGTATCACAGGTAAGGTGTTTAATAATTGTTATCTAAGCTGTCATAACTCCACCAGCTCTGACCAAGCACTCCTTTAAAGCTTTAAGCAAAGTCTGCAATGTGTGCCAGCTCTTACATTCCTTCTGTTCAATAGTTCATCATCAAAACCAGATATAATTAAGGAAGATTTTAAGTTCCTTCTTACAGTATTTGAATAAAACACTTTATTGAGGTAATTTTTGCAAACCTTAGCTCAGATTTGGAGGCTCCTAAAGAAATCTCACAGAATATGCAGTGTAGGTACTTTGATTAGTGAGGAATTGGCTTTGATGTAACCATTTTCTCCTCTCTCCTTTTCCAAAACAGGACATGAACAAGTAAAAATATCAATATTACTTGTATTTAGCCATTTTTATGATGACTCTTAATAATTTTCACTAGCAGGCTGGTAACAGCAGAGCAGCTTTTGCTGGGGCAGGTATTTGCTGCCCAGTTTTTGTTATCAAAAATTGGCCTTTCAGTGTGAATTTTGGAGGGGACAGAGGTGGTGCCATACCCCAAACCCTTCATTGCTCACAGGGGATTTTAGAACCTTTTCAGAAGGTGAGGATGGGATAGGAGCTACAGGATGTGGAAGGAAAAATAAAAGCTTCAAGTGAATAGAGATTCTAAAATGAGTGGAGAATGTGGCAGCAAAACTTGCAAAGCTGCACTGGAAGGGTGGATTTCCTCCAGCTCAGTTTGGAGTTTTATAGGGGTGACAAAACAAGGTTTAACTGGAGTTGGCCTTGCATAATTCTGAGTTTCAGACACAGTTTTAGTCCAAAAGGAAAACTCCAGGGTGACTTGGTGACAAATCTGTGAAATCACAGCAGAACAAGGTGGTTTCCAGCAAGGGCCAGTTTTGGGAGGCACTGCACATTTCATTACCTGGATGGATGGGAATTCAAACAGAAAATGTGGAATACTACATCCAGATAAACAGCCTGAAGTTTAAATAACACTGGGAAACTAAAAATACCCTCAGCAGTTGGTGAGCTGAAGGTTTGTTACAATTACTTTAAGCCTGGTGACATTTTTAGCTGAGGTTGCGTGGTTTCATTTAAACTTTATTAAACAAACTGGAGCTGGAATATTCCCTGGAGAGTTGGATGCAGCACTAATCTCCTGTTCAACTGTCTGCAGCTTTACTGGAAATTCTCCAGCTGAGGTGGCACAGGAGCTTTGTGTTAGCAACCTTAACACAGACACACTGACAGCCTGGGACTTCCACTGGGCATTTTTGGTTTCACTGGTGGTTTTTGGAAGTGGGCAAGAATTAAGAATATTTAAGAGTTATCACATAATATCTGATTGTTGAAACTCAGTTTTGTTACTTTGAATTAACCTCCCAGTCAAAAGCTCACCTGTGTGGTCTCAGGGTGTGAAGAATTAAAGGTGAGTTGCCAATTGATTGCTTTCCCTGCAATAATATTGAGGTTGTGCCACCTGTTCTTGGCAGGTGGGATGTGAGGATGGTTTTTGCTGTGCTCACTACCACAGACTCATCCTGGGAAGTTGTCAGGGTCTGTTTTTCCCTGTCAGGCTGTGAATCCAACAAGGGTGCACCCCAGAGTGTGGTGTCTGTCTCCTGTGTCTAATGACAGCAGCTTGTGAGTGCTCTTCTCAGAGGTGTTTGCAGACAAGTGGCTCCTGGAAGCGTTGGGGGAATCTGTGCCTTTGGAAGAAGTGAATATTCCTAATGAAAGAGCTTCAGTCAGTGTAGGGAGCAGGTTTGTCAGCCACACTGGTGTCTAAAGGCAGGATGAAATCCCTCTCTGTGTTCTGGGATGCTTCCTGTGTGTTTGGCTTGTGGAACTGAGAGGGAAAAAGGCAGCTTCTGGGGATGAGAGTGTTCTCATTTCTAATATTATTATAGTAATAGATGTATTGCTTCTAGAAATGTTCCTTTAATAATTGAAGACTTGGTTTTATTTCCTCTCAACATGCCATCATGTTCTATCTCTGTTGAATAATTGGTGCTTTGGTGTTGGGATTTTGTATTCAAATATTTTGCCTTCCAGACTCGTAGTAAACATTGATAATATCTTTGATTTATACTCTGCTCATTTCAGTTGTACTTTCATGTGCATGGGTCTAAATGTATAATGAACTTATCTTTACAAAGCTTTGCCCATGATTTTAAATGGCCAGCATCAGTCATTTTAATGGCTCCTGGGGAAGAAATGGAAGTAATTACCTTTCCTGTTATTCCATGACCTTTTTTTTTTGTAGTTTCTGCATGCAAACAATAATAGTGAGTGGGCTCTGACAATAGTAACTGGCTGTTGGAATGTAATATGGTCTGGCAGAACCAACTTATCACTCCTGTTAAATGGACTGATAGTGCAGTTCTTTTTGAAGCTCTTGGGAGAATTGCTTGACAAGTCTTGTTCCCAACCTTCTCCTCACCTTGGCTGGCGCTGCAGTCACCCCAAGGGTTATGGGAGACAGCTTTAAATGGGATTTTCCTGCTCCTGAGCACTGCCTGGGGTGCACACTGGGCAGTCAGGGCTGCTGTAAGCCTCAGCTTAGCACATCCTGTGTTTGTATAGAAACTTTTGCCAAAAGATTGGTTTAAATGGTGGGGAGATCAAAAAATTACCAGAGGGGGAGAAGAAAGCAGAGCACAGAGTTTATTTCTGTTAAAAAAATGTGTGTATGTGCAGGCATATAAAAGCTGCAAAAAAATGAGAATATTTTCATCCCAGAACTGTAGTTTGATTTAGTCTAGGATCCAGGTTGTTTGCTTTGCTTTGCCAGAATTACAAAGCCAGTAGTTTCCCCTTTCCATGATCCCTGAGCAATCCCAACACTCATTAAAAGTGGGGAGTTGTCCCTGCTGGCTGAAGATTTGTTGTGCTTTAAAGGTGATGGGAGGTGAAGCACTTCTCTTCATCTCCTCCTTGTGTGTTCATTAAAGCATCACCTGTAAAAGCACACAGTCACTCTGGGTAGATGTTCATGTGAAATCTTGGAATTTAAACACCTTGTGAGGCAGGGAACACTATGAGATCAACATTATTCTGCCATGTAATTAAAGCAGGCTCATTTTAGTAAAACAAGGTATGTGCTAATGATGATCATCACTGTGCTAATTGATAGCTCTGGTGCTGTGTGGGTCACACTTGAGGTTTATCTCTTAGATACTTTGGGGGTTTTTTTCTTTCTTTATGGTCAGAAGTACCCAGAATCTGTAATAAAATAGAGAGGAAACATAACCCAATTTCTGTTTTTACACAATTGTTAAGTGGAGCCAACATCTGTTTCAGCATTGACTCAGATTAAAATTAGGGAGGAATGTTTTAATGTGATTTACTTTTAAGGATTGATTTTTGCTTTTGATGAATGAATTAACTGAAAAGTAGGTGTTTGACTGAGTGCTGGATTAAACCCTCAAGTGCTCTGTTTTATTTTGGCTGACAAAAAGCTCACCAAGCCTTTGGCCATGGCAGTGTTGTTTCTGTCTGGCTTGTGATAGCAGGGGAAGGAAAATGCCTTGCTATAAATACAGTGACACAGCTCCCATGTGCAGCATCATTTCCCTGGGCTTCTGCATGGTAAATTGCTTTTTCTGCACCACAGGAACTTCCAGGGGATCCTGTGCCATTCCCTGCAGCTTGGCTTTGGACACAGGGCTTGTTTTGTTCCAGGAGATCCTTCCCTTCTTAACCACTTCCTTAGAAAGTTGCTTTGTGCTTGTAAAATCTGAAGGCAGCTCTTTCCAGGGAGCTCCCAGGCCAGGATGAGCAGGATGTCATTGCATTTTCCACCTTCACAGTTGTGAACAAGTTTGAGCAGGTGTAGCTGGCAAGCAGATTTTGGCTGTGCAAGGGAGTCTTGGGTGAAGAATTACATGTAGTCCAACATTTTATTCCTCTTAAATCACACCTCGCTGCACTGTCTCATGAACTTGTGGTGGTGATAAAGCATTTAATACAGAAAAGCAGGCTGGTTAATAGATGAAACTGCTTGAAAGATGCTGTTGGAGCTGCTCTTCATAATATTCACCACTGTTGGTTGCAGATAATTTCCCTGGCTTACATGCAATGCAAAATTGATCATAAAGCTGCCTTATTTTCCTTTGTGTGACAAGAATGGTGCTGAATTTAGAACAAATTACAATCCACTATTGTAGTCAGAAAACTCAGGCAGTGAGCTGCTGTTCCCATGGATGGTAACCACAGGTCTGCTTCCCTCCTCTCTTTTCAAGCAAGATTAAATTATTAGATCTGATTCTCCCCAGTCACGTTTTCCCACTCTTTAGGGGAAATCATGCATTTAATTCCTTCTGTCTTTTTATTATCAAGGTAAACGTAAGGACTGGAGGATTTTGAAATTCCTTAAGCTCTTACATTTCTGTAACATCTTTATTGACCACATTTTTTTTTTTTTTCTTTCCTCTGTTCTCAGTTACAGACATAGAACTGAAGAGGCTCAAAGATGCTTTCAAGAGAACTTGTGGCCTCTCCTATTATATGACCCAGCAGTGCTTCATCAGGGAGGTCCTGGGTGATGGGGTCCCTCCCAAAGTTGCTGAGGTGAGCTGTGAATTTGCTGTTTTCCTGGGAAGCCAAAAGCAGTGGGTGACAGGGCAGCTGGATGCTGCTGTGCACACACAGTTGGTTATGGAGTTGATGGAATTGCTCCTCATTTTTTTTTTTTAATGCAATGTCACAATGCACATTCTCTGCCTGAAAATGGTTTTCCAGACTTGGGTTGTGGGTGGTCAGGGATGTGCTGGGCTCAGACCTGCTCCCAGCCCTGTTAATACCTGCTGGATGACTTAGAAGTAAACCTGAATATCCAGATGTAAAATTGGGCAATTAAAAGATTGGGGATTTGTAACAAGACCATAATAACAGATTTTATTTACTCCAGAGATGTCACTTGCTGTTGGTTTCTTTGAGATTCCATTGGCTGCTGCTTTGTTTTCTAAAGACGGATTTTTACAAGCTCTTAAAAATAAATTTTGTTCATAATAAATGTATAAATGAGCTGAACAATAACCAGAATCAAAATTTACAACATGGATAGAAACATATATCCACGTGTATGCATTTAAAATAATAATAATAATAATAATACCATCCTACATTACATGCACATTTACAAAGTTATTTTCTATTATAGAGTTACCCCTTTCTTGAGCCAGATACCAAAATATTATTGGTAGAGAGACCCAAGATTAGGCAGACCTTTCAGCTGATCTCTTGCTCCATGTCATTTCTAGTCACAGCTTCTATTTTTGGCACCCTCAGAGCTGTTGACCTCCGAGGCAGCGTGCAAGTCTCCCAGTTTTATTTAGATAATGTGAGTGCTGAAGTGTTGCATTGCTGAAGGTTTTACACTCTGGCAGAGTTCCTTCTCCTGAGCTTAATCTTTTCTCCATTCTCTTTTTTCCCCCCTGTTTTTCCTAAGTGTTGGCAAAGAGGATGATGCTACTTTACTCCTGTAAACAGTTGGCTTTTTATGTGGGTGTTTAAGGCTTAGCAGGAAAATTTGCAGTGGAAAAGGAGGGGTCTGATTTGCCCAGAGCTTAAAAGCTGTCTGCAGGCTGAATTTTGGAGTGTTTTCTGGATGCTTTCAGAGTTGGTAACCCCTAAGATTAAACAAAAAAAAGCATCTTTCACAATGTATGATCAGTTTGAAATAGTATGAAATATTGAGAATTTGATGTTCTGTATTAACTTGTACTTTTATATCCCTTTTATGGCAGTATTAAGGATTAAATTACTGATTCGGTCACAAACAGAGATTCTGGGGTTACAAATGTCTGCTGACTGGTTTTTATTTTATTTTTTTAAAAAAAATCTGTCCTTGAAGACACAATTTTGGTGATGATTCTCTCTTTTAACACTCATGATGGTTATAGAGCAGCTCTTGGTTTCCAGGTGGTGAAATAAAATTAATGGAAGAGTCCTAATTGGTTTTTGATGGCTTCTCATCAGAACTCATCTCAAAATTTGAGTACAAATTATGATGTGCTTGTAGCATTCACACTCAGGCAGTGCAGTATCAAATCTGTGAGCTTGAAAACTGTAAATTGGGCCAAAATTGGGATTTGAGTCAAGGGATGCTTTGTAATTCCTGGCTTCAGGATGGGGAGAGGCTGGCAAAGTCATTAGGCAGCTAAAAACCCCGAGTTTTCAGCCTTTCAGTCACTAAACCAGATCATTTGGAGCCTCAGGTTGCTGGGCTGTGTGCTCTGCATGTTGTGAAGAATGGTTTTTCATCTCTCAGGAGCAAGAGGCCTTCAGGAATTTGTTAAATTCAAAACACAGGAGCTTTAAATGGGACATAAAGCAGAGAAATGAAACCAGTGGAACTTTGGTCCAGCAGTTTGGGTGATTGTCCCGCACACAAAACAGTTTTTAAATGTTCAGGGAGGATCTCTTGGGAGAGTGGAGTTGAAGATATTAATAAAAGGAAATTTAGAGATGTGTCTGTGTTGTTAAACTGCAGGAAAGCTGCTCAGGTGATGGGAAGCATGAGCACAGCTTTGGTTTTTTACATCTTCTTCAGTTGCCCCTGAAACAGAACATGCCAGGCTTAAATTTTATTTTAAAAACTACTATGTGCTATATAATGATAGTAAATTTTACATTCTGAAATGCAAATTGCTGTGATTCTGCCTGGGTGTGGCTGTTTCAAGTAAAGCTGCAACAGCATGAAGTAATTTTGGAGAACACAGAATTGCATCACATTTTGATGGTGCATGTTATTAGAAGTTTTCCAAATGCCACACCAATGTGAAAAAAAGTGGAGTTCCTTACTTGGAAATGATGTGTTACATGACTAGTCAGAGTTCATAAACTCTTCCCAAGGAATGATTAAGCAGCTAAACTCCAAGCAATGCCAGCTGCCTGTGGTTATAGTTACATATATTAAATACTGATACATTGGGCATTATCCATAGAATCCTTTTCCTCTGCTTATCTCATGAGCAATGCTTGTGTTGTGTTGAAATAATCTCTAAATGTAATATTTGGTGCTCATCTGCTATGGCAGCTGAGATGTACAAAGTTCAGCAGTAGTGAGTGGATATTTTAATTGCATGTCTCAAAAAAGTAATGATTCCAATGTTAACATGAAGGTAAATTGCTCACATGGGCAGTGTAGCCTTGAAGGCATCTGGTGAAGACAGAAGGATTAGACATAAAAAGTGTGGAATTCAAATCTCTGCCTTGAAGCCTCTGCAATTGTTGTGTCCAAAATAAAGCAAACAAATTCAGTTTGAATAATTCAGCCCTTCAAGCATTTGTAAATGGATTAAAGTTGAGTAACAGAAGAGGCTGATCTGAGCCCCCTGTGGAAATTCAAGAATTTGGGTAAGGCTGTGTCTCAGAGTGGGATGGAAGTGAGGATGTTTTGTGGAGGATGAGATCCTGCTGTGCATTGACTGACATTGCCATGCCTGCAGACAGATTTTAGGGGTCCCAAGGGAGGGATGATGGATGGATGGAGGGGATGGACAAGGAGAGGATTCCTGCAGGTCCCACAGCACTGTGGAGGTGTCTGCAGCCAGGCTGCAGCAGCAGCAGCAAATCTGGTGTGGCCACTCTGTTTTAGGTGTTCCCTTATCACCTTCCTGCCACCACAGCCCTGTGTGCCCTGGCCAGGTCTAACCTTGCCAGGCCCAGGACTGGTTTTGCTTGGGCACTCCCAGTCCTGGCTTAATTTTGCCTTGTAGGGGAAACCACAGGCAGTGACTCACAGGGCTCTGGTGTTCCCCTCTCTGCTGCCAGCCTGCTCTTGGGAATTCCTGCTGCATCCCCTTGGTGCCTTTGAGATTATCTGAGCCCAGCCTGGAGGAGATTTCAGCCCTGATAAAGAATTTTGGGGCAACAACAGCATGAACAAGTGAGAAGTGTCTTCACTGGAGGGTTCTAGTGTGGAGATTTTTTACTGCTGTTCATGACTTGTACCTGTGCTTCACTAAGTAAAGGCTGTTTGTAGGTACCACAAGAGCTACAAAAGGGTAACACAATTAAAAATTGAAGTGTGTTTAGCTGAATGGGAGGTGATCAGCCTAAAAACCATGTAAGATGGAGCCTCAGTGTAAGCTGCTGGTTTTACTTCTGACATCTCTGTTTGCCTTGATTCTGGTGAACTTCTCTATTTTTGGTTAACTTCTCTATTTTATTCTTCTAGGTTATCTACTGTTCATTTGGAGGAATATCCAAAGGGCTGCACTTCAATAACTTGATAGTTGGATTAGTTCTACTCACAAGAGGCAGAGAGGAGGAGAAAACAAAATGTAAGTGATGTAACTTAAAACAGAGAGACAGTGGAGTGTGAGTGTAAACTGTGACCATTTAACAGTGAAGACAGGATTTCTTGAAGCATTTTTAGCTGTAGTTTTTGCAATTAGGGTGCATTTTTGTTTTCTGTATTCATCAAAATGAAATATTTGCCAAGTCATCATCAATGTCAGTGTTGGGATCCTACAGAAAGCCTGATGGTCTCTGGATGTGGGCAGAGCAAGGAGAATGGCATTGATGCTTTTCAAAAAACAAAGAAATCATCTGCATACTGACTTCTGTTGTTTTGTCTTCTCTATTAATCTGACTTGATAATACTAATTTTCCTTTTGATTACAATGGTAAAAGAAAAGGAACATCTAGACCCAAACCTTGTGGGCCTATACTGAACTTGGATCAGCCTAAGTTTTTTAGTCCTTGAGTTGCTGCTCAGCCAGTTATAAACTTCAAATTTGAAAAATGTCCCTGCCATAGATGTTTACACATATTCCTATTTCCTCAGATATTTTCAGCCTCTTCTCTAATGAATCTGGGAGTTATGTTGTCCGAGAAGAGATGGAGAAGATGCTGCATGTGGTTGATGGGAAAGTGCCAGAGTCACTCAAGAAATGCTTCTCTGAGGTTTGTCATGCACCTTTTGTCTGGTTGCATTTACAAAAAAGTCAAGATTACATTAAGTAGCTTCTTTTTTATACTCATGCTCATATGGGAACAAATTGACCTTGTTTAAATGGGGTAAAAGCTCATGGCTTTTGTGTTTTGGTATTACATGTAATTTATATTGATGGGAACAGTGTTTGCTGAATAAATGCAGGCATTCTCTGTGCTCCTGTATTCACTGTGCTGCTTGGAAAGGGATCATTTCCCAATGGTAATCATGTCATCAGGTAAATTTAAATACTAATATTGCTGGTGGGAACTTAGTCATTAGTGTGAACATTTTATTGCAGTCAGGGAAGAAATCTAGAACACAAAGCAGAGAAGAAAACAAATCTGCACCCTGGATTTAAAAATGCCTGACAGCAGTGGTTGCTTCAAAATAATAGTTTTATATTATTGCTTTTATATCATTGCTCCTGCCAGGAGCTACAACATTTAATTATGCTTTAGGTTGTTTGAGAGATGTAATCTTTATGGAGCTTGCTGAAGCCCTCCTCTAAACCAGGGCATTGGTACTTTGCTGTATTCACAGGTGATTCCTGGATTCCAGGGATCCTGAAAAATTTTCAGGGTTTTTTTTTTTTTTTTTTGCTTGGTTTGTTATCAGGGGACCAAAACCAGCAAAATGGAGACATCATAGTACATTCCTCTGGCAAAAGGATTGGCCAGATTGACTGGGAGCTTTATTAGTGGCTATCAGGTTACTTAATTGCTTTAGATTTCACTGTTCTGTGTTGGAGATAACTCTGGTTGTGGGCATTGCCTGAGCCAGGCTCTGACCTGGCCCTGGTGTCCAGTTGGCTTTGGAGCAGTGATTGCATTCCTGAGCCCTGGAATCATAAATCCTGACCCTGCACTCCAGCTTCTGGAGCTGCCCCACGGTGCCATTCCCTATTTATAATTTCCCATCAGTGTGGGGTGATGAATTGCACCCTGTAAGTTCATTGCACACTGTCCAAGAAATCCAGAAATACTTTATGAATTCTTGCAGGGAGATGAGTATCAATCTGGGCTTCAGAGCATTTTCCTGTTCAAGAAAATGCTGCATATTGATTTTTCTTTTAAAATGAAAATAGTGTAATAACCCACTCAGCAGGATTTACTGGGCTCTTAATCATCCATGGTCATTGCTGGAGAGTGAGAAAGTTTAATGTTCCTGCTGTGGGCCTTCCTGCCTGCCTTATGGAGGGTGGCTTTGATTTCAAGAATGATGTTTATAGGTACTTCTGTTCATCAGAATTATTGCATGTACTCAGCTAGAGATAGAAGCTTTTGAATATATCTGAGTTTTCCTTTTGTTTCTGAAATACAGGGAAAAAAATTCAGTGATAACTGCATTGCTCAGGTTCCATCATAGTTCAGCTGTAGTCATTGCTTGCTTTAAATGCTTTCTTCCTCCTGTCCAAAGCTTTTCTGTCCCTCTTCATTGTCCTTCCAGGGAAAATGGAAGTTTTAATGACCCAGCTCATGCTGCCTTTGCAAAGAGCAGTGCAAAAAAAGTAGAGGGAAAGGGTGGAACAGGGGTGAGAAAATGTTCTTTTCTCTTGATCCAAGCTGTTGGAGAAATGAAAGAATAAGAAATGAAAGTGAGGGTGGGCAGGCCCTGGCACAGGGTGCCCAGAGAAGCTGTGGCTGCCCCTGGATCCCTGGAATTATCCCAGGCCAGGTTGGACAGGGCTTGGAGCAGCCTGGGACAGTGGAAGGTGGCACTGGATGGGCTTCAATGTCCCTTCCAACCCAAACCCTTCTGTGGTTTGTTGGATGAAAATACAAAACTCTTTACAGTCTAGAAAAAGAGGCATAAAAAAATGAGTATCTGGAACTGAAACAATCCCCTGCAATGGGAATAGGAAGGAAATGTTTCAGCAGTGCTGGTGATGAACCATTGGAGCAGCCTGGCAAGGGGAATACAGTGAATTTTCAATTTTCTGCACTTGGCAGTTGCAGATAGTCCGTGGCCAAATGCAAATTGTTGGATTCTGTAGAGATGTAATTCAGTGAAGTTTAATGGTCTGTGATATGAGGGGAGTTTAAATAATCAATGACTTGAAACCTCTTCCACTTTGCAGCCCCCTGTTTATTTCCCCTGGAGATGAGAATCTCCATATAATGAGTTTGTCTACTGATAATGGGTTTGCTTTTATTTGAGGGAGTTTTGTAGGTCCTGGAGAAATTAGTCTGCTGATCCCTATGGTTTCATGGCCATAGCTTGGCAAGGATTCAGATAAATGGTTTAAACAGCACTGAAATTCTGTGAATGTGTAGTTTTTATGTATTCCTGGTCAGGGAGCTCCAGGAGTGAGCAGATCCTGGGAATGTCATGTTCACATTTCTGCTCCAGTGTGGGTTTTGGTCAGTAGAGGCAAATAAGTCCTCATGTTCCTGCAGTAATTAATCACAGTTATTCCCAAATCTGATTTTCCTGTGGTGTTTGTATACCTGCACAGATAGAACAGGATGTTTATGATTTTATAGCACCTGTTTTTTGGTGCAGCAGAGCTGGTATCTGTAATAATACATTTAAATTCATCAAAATAACCTCTGCTATTTTGAATTGCAAGTAACCATTTTTCTTTTCATCCCTTTCACCTGAGGTTCAGGGTAAATGAGTTTCCAAAGGCCACGTTGAGTAGGTGGCTGAAATGCAGAGAGAACTGAAAGTTAATTTCCCTCCCATTGCCGTTTCAAAAGGAAAAAAAGAAAAAACAGGCACAGCTCCAAGCAGAAAAATTACATTAGCACTTATTTTTCTAGGAGATTGTCCCAATTTTTTTTTTTTGTTCATACAGCTGGATGGTTCCTGTTTACCAGCAGTGAGAAAAACAACTCCCATTTTCTGATTTCTTTTTTTTTTTTTCCTTGCAGGGTGAGAAGGTGAACTACGAGAAGTTCAGGGTCTGGCTGCTGCACAACAAAGACGCCTTCACCTTCTCACGGTGGCTGCTCTCAGGAGGGGTGTATGTGACCCTCACTGATGACAGTGACACCCCAACCTTCTACCAGACCCTGGCTGGGGTCACACACTGTGAGTAAAAGTGCTCCTTGTCCTCCCCATCTGAGCAAAACCTGCCAGAGGTCACAGGTTTTGTGTTCTCATCTCCCTGCTCGGCTCAGTTCAGCGTGGGGAATTCCTTCTCTGAGCTCCTTGCTTCTCTGCTTTCTGGGCTGAGATGTAAAATGTGGTGTACAAAGACATTGGGTTGTTATTTTTAAGAGATAATAATGCTGAGGGTATAATAGTTCTATAGAAGTTTGCTACCAGGCAAGCTAAAAAAACCCAAAAAGTATCTTCTGAAGTGGCTGGCTGGTAATACTGGGTTTATTTTTGGGCTTTATAGTGGGTTGTGAAACTACTGAGAGAGTTGAGAAAATAGTATTTGTTTCAAAAATAAGTGTTACTTCTTAATTTGCTTCTCAAGTAAAATAAATAATATTCCTGGCATGTGGTAGAATTAACTAAAGAGAAGCATGCTCAGGAATTCTCCAGAGCAGAAGTGCTTCCTTATGTCTGTGTTAATGTAAAGGAAGGAACAGCTGGCTTTGAAATGAAATCTAAAAACAAGAGGCTGATAAATGACACTTGATGTACCAGTGTAATGCAAGCATCCCTTCCATCCCTGAGGATCCCTGGGAGAAGGAGGTGTCAGGATTTGAGCATTCTGGCTGTGGTTTTTGTGCTGATGGATTTCCCTCACTGGTGTCAGTGTGGCACTGAATCCTCAAATGGGTGAAATACTTGAATAAAGCAGCACACCTGTTTTATCCTCTTGGCTTTAAATAAGGGCATTCAAACCCTTCTCCAAACATCTGAAATGAAAATGCATGATGAAGTCAGGGGTTTATGAACAGGTAATTTATTTGCATTACATGAAAGGCAGCAGGAGACACTGAGGTTACAGAAAACCACTGAATATTCTGAGGTCTCATAGACAGGGTGGAGAAAGAGGAATGTGAATAAAACCCCAGCCCTCTGAGTGTTCTGGAGTGCAGCTCTGGGAAAGATGAAGACCTGCATCAAACTGAGATCTGCTCTTTTTTTATGCTTTGAGATTGAAACTGACTGGGCTTTTCACTGAAAGTTTATTTATACTGAAACTGGCATTTAGCATTACGAAAATAATTCTAATTTAAGAGCTGTTTTAATAGATTTTATTTCATATTTGTTGTTGTTCTCTCTTCTGCTTTTGATATCCCTGTCACTGGTGCCATTGTGTCAGAGATGGGATTGAGCTTTTCAGAGAATTCCAGAAATACATGTAGGTGATGTGGTTATTGGAAAGTCCATGTGACAATTATGTACGGACCTCTAGGTAAAATGAAATTTTCTTGAATTCCCTTGTGATTTACAACAGTGTAGGAATCTCATCCAAGAGGTGCAAAACTAAGGAAAATGCAAGTGCTCCAGCACTTGGAAGTAATTTCAGCCTAATCAGGTCACTCCAAAGAGTAAGAAATTCAGTGCAGAAGTATTTTTAACCCAGCTGAATGTGTAAAACACTGAGAGCTGTTGAAGGCTTGTTCTTAATATTTTTTTTCCTGGGAGAATGTTTGCCTTTGGAAGGAGCAGGAAGTGAAATAATGTTTGGTAAACTGAGGCAAACACCATAATGCAGAGAAGGAGGGAATTGTAAATGTAAATGGTGCAGGCAGGGATTTCTCAATCCTGCTGCATCTCCTGGCCAAGCCTCAGCCTCCCCTCCCCAGCCTTAGCTCACACTCTGCTTCCCATCCAATTCCTTGGACAATATGTCAGAGGCATAAAAAAATGGCAGAGATAAAACCAGGGAAAGTTATTCCCTTTGATTTAGAAACAGCCCCCATTTCACTGCAAAGCATCACTGACTCCATTTAAATCTGCTTAATGAGCCAGGTTATCAGGGAAACAAAGGAATACTAATTTTTCCTTTGTAAATAACATTTGTTTTGGTGTGCAGATGAGTTTAATTACATTTCTCAACACATAATTAGAAATGAAATTTTAAAGTTACAGGAAGTTGCACGCACTTGCTGCTTTTAATCAAATTTTGTTCCGTTTCACTTAAATCAGAAATATGAGTAATTTTATTTGAAAGCTGCCAAAACAATTGGCCTTTGTTCCTAGAAAAGCAGTTTCAGGGATATGAATTTGTCTCACACCTGAGGAGTGACCAAGTATCAGAAGTTTGGATTTTCTCAGTTCTGTAGTGACCATATGCATTTCAGTTTATTTAATAAATATATATATATCTGAAGCCATCACATTGAACAGCACTGTGGTGGAGCCTGTAAATCCCACATTTCTGTCACACTGACTCAGGGGACACCTCATTGATTTCCTTCATTTAGCTGGAAATGTTTCTTCTGCTGCAGCATAGGTGCAGGTTGCCTTTTTTATGTGTCATTTTGGTGTGACTCAGTGTCACGTAACGGGCTTAGAAACTCAGCTTTTCAGCCCTTTTCCAAGGGGAAAATAATCCTGTTCATCAGGTTGCTGGTTTTGAACTGCCAGAATGTTTAATTTGTATTTCTTTGTCACCCAGTTCTTGTGTCACCGAGTTCTGATGAAATAACATCCAAATTCCCCTTTGAATGGCAGAGACTCCTGTGCTGTCAGGAGAATTCATCCTGGCCTTTCTGACAGCTCTCACCCACCGAGGTGCAGTTCTGACTGCAGTCAGTACCAATAATTCCATTTTAGAATATCCATTTATCACTCATTTAGTACAATAAAGGAGGGGAGGCCTGGGGGAGCAGGCAGGGTGGCTGAAATGGAAGAGGCAGATTTTTGGAACAGCACAAAATCGAAGCTGAACCTTGTGGAAGGAACAAGTTGGGATTGTCAGCCCCGTGGGAGGATGAGGATGGGAGGCTGGAAGCAGAGTGCAGTGAGGGGATCCCTTACTTTGCTGGCATTAAAAGGCTGGGTGTTAAATTCATATCCTGGAGCTGGGAACAGGGATGTGTGGAAGCCACTAGAAGGGAACCCTGAAGATTTTGGCTTGATGAAAGCTGCTTTTAAAGGCTGGTTTTTCATCGTGTGCTGCCTTCCCCGAGTGTGAGAGCTTGTTCTGTGCTGATGGCACCTCCCTGTTCCCACCTTGAGGCACTGATAATCCAAATTCTGCTGCAGGAACACCTGGATTCTGATGTCTGATACACACAAGGATCTCTCTTGGCCGAGCTTTTAACATCTCCTTCCTCATGTGTTTGTTTTTAATTAGGAAAAGCACAAAGATGAAAGTCTGACAGCAGCCCGAGCCAATAAGTAAAAGCCTCGGTGTCACTTAATCTGTATTTTGCCCCTTGTTATCCTCTTAGTTCCAGGCTATTTTATGTCTTGCAAAGCAGCTCTGAGTCCCAGAGTGATCTGGGGGTTAATTTGAAAGCCACAAAGGAGAGTTTTTGGTGAGCAGCAGTGTTTGCCATGAAGAGCCCTCCCTGCCAGCAGGGCCTGGGGTCTGCCTGGAGCACGTCCTGGTGAGCAGGGGAGCAATCCAAGCCCTGGTAAAATGTTGGGAATATGGTATGTTTCTGCTGCTGTGAGCCAGAGAGGATTGTACCCATAGGTGGGTAAATATTGCAGCTTTGTCATCTCTTGGAATACTTGGTGACTTCTGGTCCTGTAAAGAATTGGAATAAGCAGTGGTGGAAATGAAAACGTGTTTTAGATTTGTTTTCTAAGGTAGAAGATTATTCATGGTTTGGTATCTGTGGAGTATTTTGTGAGAGTGGCATTAAAATGTAGCATGGGGGTTTAGTGTTTATCACTGCCATGCACCTGCCTGTTGATCAACATTCTAAATTAACTCATTTTTAGTAGTTTTACAGTTTTAGATGATATTTTGGTTGAAAATGCTTATTTATTTGTTCTTCCTTTACAAGAAAAAGACTGTGCTTCAGTTGTACTTATTATCATCCCTCTGATTATATTGTTCCATTTCTTAGAGAATTGAACAACAAAAAAAGTATTCATAGTTTTACAGATCTGAAAGTTTTTTGTGTTTCTAATGGGCAAGTGATGAGGGAGACATAAATCAGCCTGTGGTAGTAAACTGCTTAAATTTCCCAGGTGCATCATGTCCATGTGACCTCAGATAATCATATCATGTATTTAATTACCAAAATGAATAATTACTTGGCCTAGAAAGCCTGCATGTCCTGAGGTTTTGGCCTATATTGTGTATATAAAATACATCCTTTTTAAGTAATCTGAATGAAAGCCTAGTTTACACTTTGATGTGATTTGAAGAGACATTAGGGGAAAAAAATACATATATTTTGAAAAGATAAAATCCTTTATCTATACAAAACCTCTGTGGAATATGGTGTTTTGTCATGCCCATTGGTATGTTTGGATATTAAGTGTAGTGTGCCTTTCCCATGCTTCATTTAACTTCACTAACAAATATGATTATGTGTATAATCATAAATTGCCAGAGATTTCTTTTAGTTTGCACTCATGGAGGAATAGATGGTGCACTGCATATCTTGAGACTGATTTACAAGATTATGTGTAAAAAAAAATCACTCAGGAGAAATCAAATTATGCAACAGCTGCTGCTCAGCTGCAGTTCAACTTCTGTGCTGCAATCCAATAAATCTGCTCCCTTTTATTCACTGCAACTGCTGCACTGGGCTGCAATTTGTTATAAGTGTGCATGAGGAATATTCTTTTGTCACATTTTAGCTCGTGGTTAACCTGATTTGTTGTTAGGCTAATCAGTGCTAAGAATGTTATTTACTGCTTGGTTTTACTTTCTCAAGTGCTTGGCTCTTGTGCAGAAAGTCAGTGCACTGGGGCAAGAATAAAAGTGTAACATTTGTGCTGACACTTATCAGCTGTTCTTTTCAAGGTGATTATTTGAAAATTCTCTGTCTTCAAGTGACCATGATGTCAGTTCACCCACTGTGAACAGAAACACAGACAAGATACTTCCTAAAAACCTTCCTTTTCTGAGGTGAAATAATAAAACAATGAGAGTTACCACTGTAGCAACATCTGTGAAGTACAATCAAAAAAATCAGAATACAATTAATTTCTGCTGTAGGTATTTGAGAGAGGTTCTCTGGCAAAATAAAACATTCTTAGAGTTCTTAATTACTAAAGTTAAATATTGCACCTGCCAGGGAAAGGGTTCTGCAGATTTACTCTTCAATGAGGACAATCTGAGCTTCCTGCTGGCTTTTGAATATTCTCAGTGTTGCATCACTTGAAGAATGAAGTGCAGCTCACACATTTGTTATTCTTCCTACTTCAGAGGTGGATTAAAAGGAAGCAAAGTGATTTACATGGTCATGCACAAGGGAACATAAATAAAGCTTTTGTGTTTGCTAATGAGAGCAGTAAGGTGGAAGTGGAATTCCTGTAAATGGCAGCACAACCTCCCCTCTGCCATTGTTTGGGAAGGGGAAAAGGGCCCTGGGATTCTCCTCACATCTGTGATATTTCTGTGTGCTGATCTTTAAAGAAATATCTCCTCTATTCCTCTTTCTTGATTTCTAGTAGAATAATAATTCCTTTATAAATTTGGATTGCTGCTTCCTTGTGTATTGGGGACAGACTTTGAGTAGGGCCTGTGGTGATGGGATATGGGTTTAGACCAAGAGAAGATGTGAGGGAGAGAGGTTTTGTGAAGAGGTGGAGGATTCCTCATCCCTGGAAGAAACATTCCAGGCCAGGTGGGATGCTGTGAAAGGTGCCCATGGAGGAGATTGGGGTGACCCTTAAAGGTCCCTTCCAACCCAAATAACTTTGTAATTACACCCCAGCCAAGAGCCAGGGGATGGTAAAACAGATCAGGGCTTTGATCCACCTGGGAAGGAGAGGGAGAGGAGAAAGAAATGAGTTTTTCTTCTGGATCAGCTCCTCTGTCCCTGTGTGAATGCACAGGAGCTGGGAATGATGCCCTGAGGAGCTGGGGTTGTCCCCTCTGACTGCTCTGAAGGCACACAGGGAAGGGACATTTGTCCCTGGTGTCACTTCTCCAGCTGGGCTGTCTGAAAACACCTTGCAGGGAAATGCAGAGCCCTTGCACTCCTCCAACTCCAGATATTTTACTCAGATTTCTCCACTCTTCCTGCTGCAGGGGGTAAGGAGTTGTGTAAGTTTTGGTGCATCATATGATGCTCCTGCTGGGTAGCCACAACTCCTTCATGCCCATTGCAGCTTACCTAAGTTGCTATTTTGAGTCAATTACTGCCACTAATGACAGAAACGGGGGAAGAAATCAATAAAATTTCAATTGGACACAAGTTTTTAGGCGAAGCCATTCTGTTGTTAAGCCTTCCAGGATTATTATTGTTTCTGTGGACTAAAGCAGGCCAAATAGCTCAAGTTAAACCTATTAGAAAACTGGCGTGGATTTAGAGGCTCAGAACCATCTGGGAATGAGATCACACGTAGTGGTTCTTAATATAGACAGCTTTGTCATTACTGATCTATTTGAGAACCAATTAATTGGCACTGACCTAAAGCACTGTTGTGACACACTTGCATATGTAAAAAGGTTAAAAAGTATTGTTGGGCAGAAATTTAATCTTGTTTTTTTAATATATATGTATTTAATTTCAGGGATAAAGCATAAAGAGAGCATTTGTGTAGAATGTTTTGAAGGAAAACACAAGTTTTTCCTCTGGCTGTTTTTATCTATCCTGGCTTAGCACCTTGGTTTAGTTCTTGGCTTTGGGTTTTTTTCTCCCCTTTTTAAGTTGCCTTTTAAGTTCCTCTGCATTGTAGGTTTGAGTAACCACTCCTCAGTGTTTACTGTAAATTAAGTAGTGATAAATAATTCTATAGTATAATTAATAAAGTGAAACAAACTATTTTATATTGTGAAACAAAATAATGCTGAGATACAACATTTAAATGCCACATTGAAATTTAGCCTTATTAATTTAGCTGTATCATTAATTTAATTATTAATTTATTACTGTATAAAACAGCCAAAAATTTCAAATAGGAGTTTTTTAAGAGCAGCCAAGAACTACATAATTCTTTTTCCATAAGAAATCTGAGAGTTATTTTTTTTAATGCTACTTCACATCTTTTTGGAGGATTTAAATAGTGAATCCCTTGGGAAAATAAGATATAATCTGTGTGTTCAAATTAACAAAAACAGGTGCAAACCAAAGAGGCTCTAAGAGTGGGAAAAGTGAATTTCTGTGTTTTTACACAACGTTATTGATGGAGAACTCCTCGGATGGCGAGTAGGGAAGAAGGTTCTGTGGCCAGAGAAGGTAATTTTGGTTTATTTTTGTTGCTTGTGCAGTGGAAGAATCGGACATCATCGACCTGGAGAAGCGCTACTGGCTGCTGAAAGCTCAGTCAAGGACTGGACGCTTTGATTTGGAGACATTTTCCCCCTTAGTGTCCCCCCCCATCCATCAATCTCTGAGTGAAGGTAGGGAATGGCATCCCTGAGGAACCTCTGCTGCCTTACAGCTGTGATGCCTTCAAAAGTGGCTGTTCTGAAATGTCCTTTGAGCTTGAACAGAAATATAACTTCCCTGAGTTCTGAAAACTGGGAAAAAAAGAGGCCTGAGAAATCTGTTTGGGAGATGTGGGATGCTGAAGGAGGTGTTGCATTCTTAGCAGCTGGCAGGGAATATGTCAGATTTCATGTAGAAGTTGCCCTGCAGTTGCTTACATTTTTTTTTTTTTCTTAACATTCTGTAAAGGCAAAATAAACTGCTGGCCCTGAATGAGAGAACATGGAGCATTTTTAAACTGGCAAATGGGAGTTGCATCTATTAAATGACAGCTCAGCTGTTGTGCCATGCAGCCAATGAAACACTCCTCCCTAGCAGTGTAAATTAAGCAAGATTTCATTCAGGACACTCAGTCAGGAGATTTGTAGGTTGTTATTTCTACTGACAACCAAACTGGTCTGTCCAGTGAAGCCACTCTGGTAAGAACTGCAGGTTGCAGTTGTCCCATTGGCTGCATGACATGAGGACATTCAGGGACATTCCCCTTGCACTCCAATTCTGGTCTGCAGTCCTGGAGTGACAATTTTTTTATTACCAAAAGGTTGGCTTTAATTGATAAGTGGCAGCAGTAATTAAGAAATGGGAAAGTCATCTGCAATGGTAAAAAAAAAAAATTCACAATTTATGTCCAGTTCTGCATAGATCTACCCCCACATCCTTTTGTTCTGAGTGTGTTTTATCTACTTAGTGATGTAAACTTACCCAGCTGCTGTGGGGAAACTTGAGTGGCTTCTGGGCATTCTTTGCCTTCTGTGGAGTCATTGTTGCTTAAAAAAAAAATAAATTATGGGATAAATAATACTGAATGATTTGAACTCCTAAATGCTTTGAAGGCTGGTAGCTACAGCTCTTAACCCAGGGCCAGATTTGCAGTGAAATTCAGATTTCCACAGGGATTTCTATCAGGCACGGTGGAATTTCTGGCCATGCTGGTTCAGCTCCACTCTAAATCATAACAAGGAGGGTGTGAGTTCAGGATCAGCCATCCAGGAGAGATCTCATTCACCTTTGAATAGCTTTAGTAGTGCTTAATTACCTTTATCACACTTAATGAGAATAAATGACAAAGTGTTTGTCCTTCTCCTTGCCCGTGTTCCCCCTGAGCCCCTCGTGGAGGTGCTGGGTGCCTCTCCCAGGTGCTGTAACAGCTTTTGTGGTTTGCAGGTTTGTTTAATGCTTTTGATGAAAACCGAGACAATCACATAGATTTTAAAGAAATTTCCTGTGGGCTCTCAGCATGTTGCAGGGGACCCTTGGCAGAGAGACAGAAGTGTAAGTATGCAAAATTTAACTGTTAACTTGGGAGTTTTTCAGGTTGAACAATGAGGTTTCGTTGTTTTCACCTTTTGAGATTGTTTTCCCACTGAACAAGTCTGTGAAAGGTGACTATAGAAGTTAAAAAAAAATGAGGCATTTAAAATATCACGGTTTCCTTTTATAAAGGATGATTAAACCTAATTCCGTGTATTTTACAGCTTTTCAGTAGTTCCATGTAAATTATCTAACTGGGAAAAACTACATTTCAGAAGTTATTTTTGCAGTGTTCTGCATTTTGAGGCAGAAGTGTGTATCTCAATATAGAAAGTGCAAACACTTAGCTACTCATTATCTCTAATAGAAAACAAATGTCCTATTTGATTGTCTTGTGGTAAATAGCATGCTGTGGCTTTTCACTGCCCAGTTCCCAGCTGGCTCCCTGCAAGGTTCCTGTGTTTTGAAACACACTTTTGTTCCCTTCTTCACCAAAACCACATTGTTGCAACTTCCAAGCTGTAATTCCCTGGAAATTTCTGGATGCACACATGTCCCCTGCTAGGTCCCATCAGCAAACACAGCAGAGGATTGCAGGAATCTGGATTGGAGTTTATCAAACACAGCTGCTCCATTGCCTCACCTCCACACGTGCATCCCCCCCCCATCAGAACTGTCAGCACTAAATCAGCTGCTCTGCAGGCTTAGGGGCTGCAGGGAATAAAGAATAAAAGTCTTATGGGGTGGTTCTAAGAGCAAAGTGATTCCCTTTTTTCCCTCAGTTTGCTTCAAGGTGTTTGACGTGGACAGGGATGGGGTCTTGTCTCGCACCGAGCTCAAGGACATGGTGGTGGCACTTCTAGAGGTGTGGAAAGACAACAGGACAGACAAAATACCTGTGAGTGCTGTCT
The DNA here is from genome assembly GCA_013389925.1 of Aegithalos caudatus. Lineage (NCBI taxonomy): Eukaryota > Metazoa > Chordata > Aves > Passeriformes > Aegithalidae > Aegithalos > Aegithalos caudatus. The sequence goes on along the minus strand of WEIU01013186.1, from coordinate 358,270 downwards.
GGGGGGTGGGTTCCTTCTGTTTCCTCAGCCATCCTGCCAGAGGAGGAATGTGCACCTTGTTGGGGTGGGCTCAGGGAGGTCCCCTGAGCTGGGCATGGGGACAGGGCTGTCCCTTGCCTTGCAGAGCTGTCACCTGCACAAGGTTTGGTTAAAATGTGTTCCTGTGCTGCCCAAAGCTCAGTGGTTTATCTGTCATGTGTGCTCTTTCATAAAAAGACAGGTACAAAAACACAGCTTTTTGTCTGGGAGCCCTTGGTTTGAATTACTGAGAATTTCCAGCTTCTCTTGCAGTTTTATTTTTATTCTGAGCACATCCTGCTGGGAGACTTTAACTCTGTTTTCTAATCCTTTTGTTGAAGGAGTTGAGCATGGGTTTGTCTGAAATCGTGGAGGATATTTTACATGTGCATGATAACACAAAGGTAGGAATTTGCTGTTCTTTCCTTGTCATTTTTATACCCCAGTATCTTCAGTTTATTTAGAAGGAAGTGCTTTCTTTAGAGCAGAGATGTCAATGAAAGAATCTTTTTCAAGAAATGTCAGTTTTCCATTAAAATTTACCACATTGTTCCATGAATGAAAGAACATGTTTGAATTTTATAAGCCATTTTAATATTTGAAGCTAAACCCAAAATGCATAACCAGATGAAATTAATTGGAAGCCTGCACTGTTTGCAAGGCTCTGCTGTGCATAACTAACACCAGTTTTAAATCTGATGCTTGACTTCTGTTCTGGGGAAATTGTTCTTTGTTTCCTGTTAAAATTGATCTTAAGAGAGAGTGCAGAAGTTTATCTTGTATTTTATGCTGTGTCAAGGCACATTATCCTCCTGTGGAAGCATCTGTCATGACACAACAAAAAATCTTGGTAGTTTATGTCATGCTTTAAATGTAGCTGGGTGTAAATCTGTATTATCTCTAAGTCTCCTCCTTGCTCTTTGGAAATAGGGAATTTGGAAATACACACAAAAAATACTGGAAGTTGCCCCATTATTTCACCCTTTGCTTCACTAAGTGGGAAGAGTGTCTGGAAATGATAAATAGCTTATTAAAAACTATAAAGAATGTCTAGAAGTGTTTAATTACGTGTTTGAATAGTTGTGTTGCCTACTTGTACTCCAACAAAGTGAGCAAATACTTTATTGTAATTCTTTAATTGCCAAACCTGTGCAAATTGTGGCTTCTCTGTTTCATCCTTTGAGGTTTTTATTGGTTGGCTTCTTGAAAAAAAAAAATAGTTTATAAGCAAGTGTACAGCAGTCCTGATTCCACAAAGAGTTAAAAAAAGAAGACTTTAGTCTTCAGAATATTTTTATAGTTGCACCATCAGTGTAGTGCTGGAAAGAGCTGATGGTGCAGTAATTACATAAATTATTTAACCTCTTTTCATGTGTTAGCTTTGACCTGGGTGAACTCTGGAGAAAATGGTCTGTGAGGAGAGGCAGAGTAACTGCCAGTGCTGTAAAATTGGCTCTGAATGATATTGCCAGATTAAAAAATCATCATGATCCCTTCCCTGCATGGAAGATCCCTCTGACATGGTCAGTGTTCCAGCTGGCAGGTGATGAGGAATTCCTGGGATTGGTGGTGTTAGGTGAGAGCACAAGGGCCTGGTGACCCAAAGTGGTTTTTTCCCAGCCCTCAGAGGAGGATGTGGCTGTGGATGCAGGTGATGGACACTGGATGTGAGTGCAGGGGAGGTTCCACACTGGGCACCTCTGTACCCTCAGAGCTGTTCAATTCTCTAGGTTGCCTGTGTTATGCTAAAACTGGATTCTTTTTAATTATTTCCCTGGATCAAATTCTATTTAAATAGTGGCAGATGCCATTTTTTATCAAATCCCTGTTTTTTTCCTGCCTTGTATGAGACAGGTGATGAGCATTTCACCAGAACCAGTTTCATTTTTGATGATTTTTCTTCCCCTTTCCTTCTTTTCCCTTCCAGCTTGGACACCTCACTCTGGAGGACTACCAGATATGGAGTGTGAAGAGTGCTCTTGCCAATGAATTTTTAAATCTGCTTTTTCAGGTATGTTGAGGGGAAATCTAAGGTTGTAATTTACAGTAATTAACTGCTGAGTTTTCTGCATGGCCACGAAGTGCAGCATCAGCATTTGTGTGCACAGGAGGGGATGTGGCTTTGCAGCTCTTGGCAGAATGATTTTCTCTCTGAGTTGTTCCTTGCAGGGCATGGAGATGCCTGAAGCCTCATCTGTTCACAGAACCTGGTGCACTGTTCAGAAAATGAGATCTCAAATCTATCAGCAATTATGTTTTCCATTAGACAAAGGAATGATTTTTGTGGAAAAGCTGTGTTTGAAATGATTTTTTGTGGCAAATCTTTGCCAAGAAAGTAACCCAGGGAATGAGAAAAAACACTCTCCAATTCTTTCCCTTTATGTTTTACAACCAGTTTCCTTTTACATTTTCTGTTAAGGCCCTCTAAGGTACCTCTCATTGCTTCCTTAATGAAGCAGTCCTGGAAAGCTGGGATATCCTATGGCTGTTCACTTGCTGAGGATTAAATATGTGCTGAATTGGGTTTTAATTGAGCTTGAATTGGATTTTTCTAAATCCTTGAAATCCATATTTTAGCTCTGGCTCGCTTTGTGTAGAAAATAACCCTCAAAGAATATTTTCCTCCACTGCAGTTTGTTCTTTACCTGGTTTCATTTGAGGCTAATACTTGGAGTTTAAATTATAATAATAATAATCATCATCCTAACTGGCCTGTGACTACTTTATAAATTGCATTTTGAATGATGCTCTCCCAAGAGCTTCAGGGTGACTGAGTGAGAGCATCCTGAGGCCACCACAGCTGGAAAGAGTAACACCAGAAAGTTCTTCAAATTCATTTTATCTCTAATTACATCAGGTCTGCTGAAGTTGCAACCTTCTCCAGAAGGGCTGTCTTTATTTTTGGCCTGTCTGGCATCAAATATCCCCTCATAACTAAATATTGATGAACTAACAAATATCCCTGCAATCTTGACAAAGAATGAATGAAGATGTAATAAATCTGTCTTAATGCTGATTACACATCACCAGTGTTGCACATTGCTCATTGGAAGTCTCATTTACAATGGTTTTTTTTCCTCCTGGCATAGCTGCTGTGTTTTCATTTTAGATTTTAATTTTAATTTTTTTTTTTTTTTAGTAACTTTATCACGTAAAGCACAGGGCAGAGTCTGCCATTGATTTATCTGGGCATTTATTTGAGGTGTCATTTGCCTCATCTGCAGACAGAAAAGCCAAATATTCTGAGTGGAAAGCTTGTCAACAAATGGGTTTGTTTGCAGAGGGGTTGGTTTATCTGAAGAATCTCATTTTAGCTCAATGCCACACAAATTTAAAAAGAAAACACCAGACCCAGCTGTGTTGTGTGTGCTGGAAAATCTGTTGCTTCCCCCTGGCTAATGGCCTTTGTTTCATTCCAAATGTGATATGGTCTCTCTCCCTGTAATATAAATTTAAATAAGACATCTTAGCAGTGATTAGGAATCTCCAGCTGAGATAGAAATTGATATCCTCAAAAGAGACCCAAGGAGAAGGCTGTGAATCACGGGGTGAGCAGCAAATCCATCTGGGAGGGTGGAGAGCTGCCCCTGCTCTCCTCACTCCCTGCCCAGCTTTACTGGGACAGGAGTGAAACAGGAGCCACCTGGCACTGGTTTGTACTGGGAATAACCCCCCCCCTCCCCAGGCCAGGAGATGGGGCCTTTTCCTCCTGGGTTCAGCTCAAAACTAAATTAAAAGAGAAATTAAAAGAGCAGCAGACATAGAGAGAATGCCTGTGCTTTGCAGAATGGTTTTGGCCATGGTTTAGGTTGGTTGCTGTGCTTTGAACTTCTCCCTTAGCCTCTGCAGGGCTGGTTTCCCTTTCCATCCCTTTCCATTCCCTTTCCATCCCATCTGGAACCACTCATTCCCAGCTTCTTCTCTTTCAACTCTTAAAATTTTAGTTCACCCTTTTTCCAATCACCTGCACTCTCCCAGTTCCTCATTCCCTCTCTCCAACCCACCCAGACATCCTGATTTGTGCATCTGATCCACATCAGTGATCTGTGATCTGAAAAGATATAAAATAAATTAAATAAATTAAATAAAATCATGCAAACAACTTTTCTCTTCACCTTAACATTTGTGTGGCATTTGACATTCTGGGTGCTCTTATGTTAACAGTGGGAACAAATTGGGAATCTCACAACTCAAAAGACTTTTTTTATCAGTGATTTATTCAATTTTAAATAATCTTGCTCTCTCATTAAATGATGAAAAGTCTCAGATATCTGAGTGGTTCTTTTGCCTGTTAATAAGAATTTATTTCTTTCTCCAGGTGTGCCACATAGTTTTGGGACTGCGACCTGCCACCCCAGAGGAGGAAGGACAGATTATCAGGTGTGTGCTTTGCTCAGGAGCTTAAATGGCTTTCAGATCCACCTTTTAGTATTTGCAAAAGAACTGGAAATTCCCTGTTTTGAGCTAAAAATTCCCATTCTCTCTGTGCAGAGGCTGGTTGGAAAGAGAGAGCAGGTATGGCCTCCAGCCAGGGCACAACTGGTTTCTCATTGCTATGCCCTGGTGGCACCAGTGGAAAGAATATGTCAAATATGTAAGTAGAATAATAATAATAATAATAATAATGTATACTGAATAAGTGATTTCTTGTCTTTCTGAATGTGTTGGTGGAAAAAAACAGTGTGGAGGAAATGACTCTGAAGCAATAATGCTCAGAATTGAGCATCTCCTGTCTCTTGGTGGAAAATAATTGTTCTGCTGAATCATTGTTATGTGGGGAGCTTTGCACTGTAATTTCATTAAATTCTCATCTCTTTCATCATTCCTGCATCTTAAAGTATTTTTTTGAATAAAACCCATGCTCACAGGAGCATTTCTTTCATGTTTTCTGATCCATTTGATAATAAAGCTGCCCACTTTGAGCTCGACTTGGCTTGGGCCACAGATACACTTTGAATTTTCTGGATGAAGGAGGAAATTGGTATAATTTGCTTTAGAGGCAATGACAAAAAATACCCTAATAGCCAATCAAAGGAGTCCTACTAAAACTTTATAGATACAGGCTGCTCTTTCATAAAAATATTTAAGCTAGAGCACCACTGAATTGTACAAAATAACAAATGTTTAATAAATCTAATAAAATTTAATTGGAGAGAAATATTATTTGCGGGCTAAACAAGTGAAATAAATCTCTCAAAAGAGTTTTTATACCCTCATAAGTAATGATATAAGTACTTGATTTATTTTATAAAAACAAATAGCTGAAAGTACTCAGAAAATTGCCATGTGTGCATTAACTAACCTTGTAATGACCATTATTCTTTGTGCACAATGAATTGGCCCAATGAGGGTTGAAATGCCAGAAATGCCAGGTAATTTGATCCTTACCCTGGTGTGAGTGCTCAGATGTGCACAGGATTTCATCCCTAATCCTTTGCATAATGGCACAAGGCCATTCCTCACTGCACTTCTCCAGCAGAAATAAATAAAAAAAAAACAGCAGAATTTCTGTGAAAATGCTGCAGGTTTGAGGAAAAAAAAAGTGTTTTTTGTTGTTGTGATTGCTGTTGTCATTCTACCATATGAACTTCAAGCCTTCAAATATTTACAGTCTGTAATTACAGCTGTTTAAAACCAGGTATATTTTTATGTATCTAGGTAGAGAAAATAATTTGGGAATTGTGACTGTGTGCAGAATGGTTTATTTGATCGTTTTAACAATTTTGGGAATTTATTTCTGCTGGGTTTTTTTTGTTGTTGTTGTTGGTACATGCAGAAAGCATTTTTCCTTCAACAAATCTTGTGATGTTCAAAAGTGAGCACAGAACTGTGAATTTTTGGCAGCTGCTTTGACTGACACTCCTTTGATCTTGGCTGATAATTAACTTTTCTATTTCTCCCCAACTCTAGGATGCAAACCCAGTTGTGATAGAGCCTTCATCTGTCTTGAGTGGAGGTAAGAATCCCCTGGTAGCTGCTGCAGCCAATACCCCAGAACAGGGAGAAGACAAAATGGGAGGTCTTAATGACTCCAGTGCATCAGAAGAAAAGTTTTCAGATAATATTTCCACTGCCTCAGAAGCCTCAGAGTCCACCAGCAGCAGTAAGCATCTTATTTCCTTGGAGGTTTCATGTAGAACAGCTTTTGGGAAAACTGCACACTGCATGGACCCCCCCTCAGCCAGAGAGATAACACAGCTTGGATTGCAGCATTTGTAGGGGTTTTTTTCAGGATTTTTTTAGTGTGTGGTGGTTAAACACAAAGTCTGGTTTAACAGCAGTTCATCTCTTATGCTGGGATTCATTTCCAGAATTATTTTTTGTCCTATCATTGATTTTCTGAGTGGATATTTCCCCCCCCACTTGCACAATAAGTTGTTTTAAGCTGGTTGATCCTATACATTGCCATGAAATGGTAGTAAAAAGAGGGAAGGAACAGCAAGAAAACCATGAGGAAAAGCACAGTTGTAGTTTTACAGGGCATGTGATTTAAATTTGAATGAGTTTGTGCAGATCCTAAGAGCCATCTTTGTGAAAGAAGAGATTTTAGTCCAGATTTTCAATGAGTTCTTGTGAGAATTGGAGATTTTTCCTTTTAAGGCAGCTGAAGGCATCTGATATTTTAAAATCATAACTTCAATTGAAATTAGGTAAATTACTGTGATATTTCAGGGTGTAGGGGGAAACAAGGGACAGAGAGACAATGGTTCTTTCTTTTCATTTTTATTTTAATTGAAATTTCCATGTTGTTCTGCATGTCCAAAGCAGCTTCTGTAAGGATAAAACCATTTGCCTTTTCAAGGAAAAATAAAACAAGGCTTTATTGGATATATCTTCAGTCCTCTATATGAGTTTTTTAGGAGTTTGATATTCAAACATCCAGATAAGAGCTAAATGCTCACCACATTTGCTCATGCAAAGCTGGTTAGGCTGTGTCAGTGTAATCATGATATAAAATATGTAAAAAAATATAAATCCCTTTCTGGGACATTATAGATGGATCCCTTTGGAGGTGGAAGAGTTGCATGTTTCACTGCAGGACCAAGGGCAGCAAACTTAAACATTTTTTAAAGCAAGGATACAAGAGTGTAACTCATTCCTTTGTGGTTTATGGGATCAGGAAGTGAATTCTTTCTGCTTTTTTCTCTTGCTTTGTGCTCAGACACTCTGTACCCTGGCACCCCAGGCTCTGAGGTGAGCTTTGCAAGGCAGCACAACACTTCAGACAATAACAACCAGTGTTTCCTGGGATCCAATGGCAATGCTCTGCTGCAGCTGAACCCCCAGAAACCAGGAGCTATTGATAACCAGCCCCTGGTGACACAGGAGCCAGTGAAGGTAAAGGCAGCCAAGGCTTTGCAATAGAGGAAAAGCATATTTTAGCTTTTTTCATCACAGCTTTTTTATGTTGGCTTTTTTTTTTAGCTTAATTCTGAATTAATGCTGCTCTGTCATTGAGCAAAATTGAGGTTTCTTCCTCTTGTTTTAAGAGGGGAAAATTGTGTTCTGCTTCTACAGCTACTCTTGTGTTTTGTGAGAAGAGAAACATTCAAAATGTTCTTACAATTGGAAAGGTATTTGTGAAAAGGCAGCTTGCAGCATTAAATGTAAAATACTTTGACAATCAAACAGGTCAGCGTTTCCATCTAAATATGAATTTACTGCATTGCATAACAATGTAGTAAAACAAAAGTGATACTTTTTGCAGTATGAATGCAAATAGAACATGAAACACAGACCAGCAGCACCAATGCTGAGCAGAGATGGGATTTTTCTATTCCAAGTTGTTGGAGTAGGTGACACAAGAGCAAAACACATGAATTTTGTACTGCAGAAGCTTTTAGAGGAACAGTAAATAATGAGACTTGAGCGTTAATTACTGTTACATTTAACTACCATCTCTCAGTGTGAAAAGCAGCTTCTAATTGTTACTTAGAAGTCTTTTAATAATTAAAGAGTGTTCTGTGTTCATGAACTGAAATCATTGTGGCTGTGTACTAATTTCTCCACTTGAGGTGTGATAAAACCCTGTTTTGTTTTTTTTTTTCTTTTGAAAGGCTGCATCATTAACCATGGAGGGTGGAAGGTTAAAGAGATCCCCACAGCTGGTGGAAGGAAAGGACTATGTCATGGTGCCAGAACCAGTTTGGAGAGCACTTTACCACTGGTATGGAGCAAACCTGTCCTTGCCTAGGCCGGTGAGTTGTGATTTTTTAGACACTTTTGAACAATCAAATTTATCCAGTGGCACCAGGTAACCTCTTACAGTCATCTCCTGCTTCATCCTGTGTCTTGAAGAGCAAATTGGGGAAAAAGCAGTCTCCAAGCTGGCCCTGGATGGATGGGAAGTTGTGGCTGTTCAGCTGGAGGTTTGCACAATCCCAGGGGGTTTTGCAGCAGGGCAGAAGTGCTGCTGCTGTTTGCTAAAGCACACAAAAGTAAACCTGAGGTCAGTTTAAAAGGCTTGCCATCAAAACTCTGCTCTTCAAAAGCTGAGATACAGTTAAAAGGCTATGAAATGAAAAGTGGAACACCTGCAGCTCTGAAAACCTGTTCCTTATCTCTGACAATTTCATCAAGTGTGGGGAAGGCAACAATTGCTCCTTCAGGTTCAGCATCACAGAAACACAACAGGCAAAGCTTGGGGAAGAGCTCAAAAGCAGCTGGCAGTAGGTGAGTCCAGGAGAGAGGACAGGCCAGGACTGTTCTCTGCCAGAATGGATGCTCAGGAGCTCCTGGGAGCTGGAGCTGCAGGAATCTGCTCACTTGGAAACATTGGGAACTTTCTCTTCAATTTCTCCTAAGTGTTTATTCCACAGACTGGTTGGTTTGTTCTCTGTCAGGCAGTCCCTTGTAGGAGATGCAATTAAAAAAAAAGGATATGAGGGGATTTTTGTGCTGGTAGCAGTAGATTTTTGGTGGTTGGTGTCACAAACATTCAATGTCACAGATGGGAGAGGATTATCTCTATGATTTTTGACAATTTGGTCTGTTTGGCTCTAGTGCAGACAATTATTTTACAGGGAAAAATCACTGGCTTCTTACCTCCTCCCACACATTCTCCATGGAAACAAACACCTTTCATGATCCAGAAAAGGCCACATCACTTTATACACAAAGTAATGTGCTTTTTTTCCCTCAGAAAATGTCATCACCATTGTTTTTGTTGTAGCTGAAGTTGAATACTGTGGCACTTCAGTGTGGTACATTCCTTCTCACAGCTTCAGCTGTTTTCATTTGCTTCACATGGTCACAAAAAGACTGAACATTCCTTCCATTTCTGGTTGTAGATTTGGGCAGATTTAGGTGGCAAAATCTTTTTAGAAATGGTGGCTGAAAAACTGCAAAATATGTTTTGGGGTAATTTCAGCTTTTTCTGTCAACACAGCAAAATGCAACAAGAAGTAGGTTGCAGCCTGTTTGTACAATATGAAGGTTTTAAGTCAATCCTGTGGTTCACAAAGTTCAACTCAAATGTCTTATCCTGCATTTGTCAGTTCTTTCAACAGCTGTGAAACTTTAATGTGGAAGTATTATACACTGAGTGGAATTAATGAGGCTCATTGTGGATTCACGTGGATTCCAGGAATTAGAAAAAGATTCCTTCCATGGAGTGGTGCAGAGAGTGATGCTGCACTAAATAAGGTGTTTGCTTTTGACAACCTGCAGCTAATGAGCTCCAAAAAGTGCTTAGGAATCAGGAAATTGTCATTCCTGGGGCTATTTCCCTAAAACCCCACGAGAAGTTCGGATTTTTTTACCTCCTTATAAAAGAGCTCAATTTTTTAACAATTCAATCACTTTTTAACACCTGCATCACTCCCCTTCTTATCCCTCCTCCCTCCACACTTGCAAGGTGAATCTCTAAAACATCCCAACCATATTTTGCAGGTGATCAAGAACAGCAAGACCAACGTTCCCGAGCTGGAGCTGTTCCCTCGGTACCTGCTGTTCCTGCGGCAGCAGCCGGCCACGCGCACCCAGCAGTCCAACGTCTGGGTCAATATGGGTATGATGAGCCTCAGAATGTTCCCTCAGCATTTGCCCAGAGGTAACTGAAGACTGCAGCAAGAACCACCACCCCCTGTGCAGTTTCTAGGCCAGCCCAGGCCGGGGGGAGCTTCCTGTGCTGTGTTTGTGCTCCAGCTCGGTGGCCCTGCGGCGCAGTCGGGAGCATCCAGGGGCTTCTCCCTGCTCTCCCCTCAAGGAGCATTTATTTACAGGGCTTTCCCTGCCCTCTCCTCGAGGGAAGAGGCAGCAGGGAGCATTTGCAGGGAAATCAGTTGATTGCCAGTTTGTGAGTGAGTTGGGAGTGAGAAATGAGCACTGCAGAGCTGAGCTGATGAGAAGAGCCAGAGCTGGGCATTCCCGTTTTGGGAGTGATTCCTGTAGCCATGGAATGGGTGCCTCTGTGCCTCTCTGACAGTGCAAGGGCACAATAAATTCAATTAATGCTCTGCCAACTGCTTCTGAGTTACATGGGCAGCTGGGCTTTGATGCCCAAGATTATGCAATGCTCTTTAGAGAGCAATGAAATGAATGGAATGTGAAGACTGTTACTTGATGTAGTTGAAAAGACAATTAAATGCAAACACCCAGCTAAAATCTACTTGTCATAATTGTGGTGGTAATGCTCACCAAAAGATTGTCCAGGAGTAATCTTTAGGTTGTGGCTTCACATTTCAGCTGAGGTGTTGCAGGATTTGTCTGCAGTCCCCAGTTTGCCTCACACAGGAGGTTGGAAGGAATCCCTGCTGTTGACATTTGGACACACATCCAAAAATGGACTCACCTGACTGCTGAAAGTTCAGTCCTCCAGCCTTGCTAGTGTCAGGATGTGGGTAAAACCCTGCTGCAGATGCTCAGTTTTTCACTGCTTTGGTAGGATCTCAACCCTCTGTGTAGTCAGCAGCTGCCTGTGCCATCGAGCTGTGCTGCACAAACTGCCTCTGCCCAAATTCAGCTTTCCTGCCTGACCTAATCCAATGGAAACTGCTTTGTTTGGACATCCTAAAATGCCCAAATTCCAATGAAGAGAATCTTCTCATGTGCCAAATTTGATCTTGATTTGGAATTACTTTGCACTGCACTAATTTGATTGTCCAATCTGTTATTAATCTTGTGGAGTTCTCAGATGTGCTTTCTTGCTGTAATCTTACAACTAATCCTCTGATCCCTAATCTCAGAAAATGTTGTTTTCTTTAAAAAAAAAAACCTGAGTACTTTGCTTGGTACACTGAAGCCAGACTGATGCTTTGCTGATTTATAAGGTATCATTTACTCTCTTGTCAAATTGCATGTGGTAATGTAATACTGCACCTTTCACCTTGTACTGTTTATTTTATTGTAATCTTTTAACAGTGAAAATAGAATTGTGTCACTTCTCAGGCTACTTCAGTATTGCAGTTGCCCAGTTTGGGTTTGGCTGGATAATAAAAGCTTTTCATGTTTGTAAGGAGTGGGGAGCTCCTGAATTTTAAACAAAAAAAGCTCAAGCCCCCCCCCTAAAGTTTGTCTCATCTTTAGTGCAAATGTTTTATTTAAAGATGAGCTCCCATTAGAAAGAGCAACAATCTTGAGCAATTAATTTGTTGTTGCAAATGTGAGCTTGTTGAGAAATTTTGGTGGAAATCCCAGGTGTCTTCACAGAATGTTTTGAGGAATTTAGTTTTTAAGAAATTTAGTTATTAAAAGTACTTTTATTGAGAGCTGCCAGGCTGATTTCATGTGCACAGAGCAGCATTCATCCCCACAGAAGAGCTGAAGCAGAGTCATGCTACTCCCCAAAATAGTCAAACTGGGTTTTTTTAATTTAATTTTATTACAGCATTCTCTCAAAAAGGAAATCCTTACAAAATTTTGAAGGTCTTTATTTTGAAAATTCCCTTTGCCTCTCATACCATGTCCTTAAGAGACAAAAAGGATGGTTAAAACCTGTAAAAACTCCACTGAATTTTTATCATTTCCTATGAGAATCTCAAAGAAGCAACTTTCTAATAAGTTTTACTAAAAAAGGGAGGTATTTTATCTACGTAGTGACAGCAAATTTGTTATCCCAAAGGACCAGTAAGAACTGTGTTTCCACCTAACCCATCCACACAAGCACTACGAGTGGCTAACGCTTCTTGCAGAGCATATTCAGTGCATCATCCTTGATAAATGCATTTTCTCACTGCCTGCAGGGAATGTCCCTTCCCCAAATGCTCCTTTAAAAAGGGTCTTGGCTTACACTGGCTGCTTCAGTCGGATGCAAACCATCAAGGAGATCCACGAGTACCTGTCCCAGAGGTTACGGATAAAGGAGGAGGACATGCGCCTCTGGCTCTACAACAGCGAAAGCTCAAGCCTCCCTTGCCTTATTTCCTTGCCTTTTTATTCTTTTTATATACATATTTTGTGTTTTATTCCTTCTCAGAATCTATGAGCTACACATGCACAGTGGCCATAAAGATCCTGTACGGTTAAAGGCTCTTGTTGTTTGTTTTTTCTGAGTTTTTTTGTGTGGTTTTTTTTTCTTTTTTCTGCTCTAATTTCCATTTGAGGTGAAAGGGTTTCACCTCAGAGTGTTGTACATGTAGAACTCTCATTCTGTGATGTTTGTTTTTTATTTTTTTCTCCTGCAGAACTATCTCACTTTGCTGGATGATGAAGATCACAGACTGGAATACCTTAAAATCCAAGATGAGCAGCATTTAGTAATAGAAGGTATAAAAAGTATAATTGACTATATAAAAATAGAGATTTACAGAGGGAACCTGTGGGGAGGTGATGGCAAAGCTAATTTAGGAAAGTTTACATGTATTTTGTCCCTATTTTGAAATACATTTAGATCTTTTGTTGGTTTGCAACAACACCAAATAATGGTGGTGGCTCATAAATTGATTTGTTCAGACCTGGTGGATCTTTGTTGAGAATTAGAATAAACACTGAAAAATTTGCTATTCAACAGCAAAAGCAATCCCAAGGCTGCTTCCTAAAGATGTCACTGGTGTGGTTGGAGGGATGCCAGGGTTAGAATGAGTTCCAATAATGATTAGAAACATTGAAATGGAAACTAGCAAAAATAATAGCTAGAAGTAAGCACATTTCTAATCCCAAATATTAGAAAATTTTAATTAAACCTCTTCAGCTGTGTAAGCTCTCTGGAGTGAGTAACAATTTTTAAAAACCTCTTTTCATGTCCTTTTCTAGTTCGAAACAAAGACATGAGCTGGCCAGAAGAGATGTCTTTTATAGCAAACAGCAGTAAAATAGACAGGCACAAAGGTGAGTCTTTCACAGAGTGTCTGGATTATGATGAGAAGAAAAAGCCAAGAAAACAGTTGAAATGTTGAAAGAATTCTTTTAAACACAAGTCCTGTTAACACTGGGTGAGGCCTTTCATGCTGCTTTGCTGGGCCTTTATATTAACTTAAATGCTGGAAGTGTGGGAGGGTGGAATTTTTTGTTTATTATCTTGGATTTTGTTAAATCAAGGGAATAATCAGGATTTCAACAAACAAACCCAGAATTTTCAGTACCATAATTACCTGTAAATATTTCCCTGCTGTCTGTGGTGGATCAGATGATGAAAATACCTCAATTTCTGTGAAGCAGGGTGGAGAGAGCAGATACTTTAAACATCTGCTGCATCCCTGTAGTGTCATAATTGGGAGCAGCTTCAATTAAATCCGTGACTGTGAGAAGATGCTGAATTTCCTCATCTGCACAAGTGCTAAAATGATGTTTTTTTTGCTCAGTTCCTACTGAGAAGGGTGCTACAGGCCTGAGCAATCTGGGGAACACGTGCTTCATGAACTCCAGCATCCAGTGTGTCAGCAACACCCAGCCCCTGACACGTTACTTCATCTCAGGGAGGCACCTCTATGAGCTCAACAGGTAATTCCTGGGGAATTCACTGGCATTTTGGGTGCTGGAGCATTTCTTCAGGGCTGTCTGCTCCTGCAAGCTGAAATTCAGTGTAAAGGGATGATTTAAATTCAGTGTTAGCAGCTCTGCAGCAGATACTGCTTCAGAGGTATGGAAATACAACCTCGTGTTTCTGGGAGCAGGAAGCTTTTCTGCTTTCCTTGTTCATCTCCAGGCTTGAGCTGTGGTTCAATGTTAATCTGGTATTGATTCCTTTGTGATTTTTAGGACAAATCCCATAGGAATGAAAGGACACATGGCCAAGTGCTATGGGGATTTGGTCCAGGAGCTGTGGAGTGGCACCCAGAAGAACATAGCCCCCTTAAAGCTGAGGGTGAGTTCAAACAAGCATTTCTTGGAAAAGCAGAAATTCAGTGCACTTTTTCCTGGTGTTACCTGTATTGGAGCAGTTTGGAGACTCAGAGTGTTCCACAGAAGGAGCCACTGTTCATCAGGCCTGGTGGAATTTGTGGTTGTAAGGCCAAAGGAGTTACATGGTCTGATGCAGGTTGTGCTGTCAGAAGTGGCTTTTACAGCCCTTTTTAGGTACAAAAGATGATGCAGTTCCCTGTAAATGAGCTTTTCTTCTGAAAGCAAAGGGCCTCCCTTCAACTCTTGGCAATTGAATTTGTGTTCACTGACAGCACATGTCCCATCTACAATATTTTGATTTATTTTTACATATTTTTACATGACATTAAAGAATTTCCTGCTGTTTTCTTTTTTAATATAGTGGACAATAGCAAAATATGCTCCAAGGTTTAATGGCTTTCAACAGCAAGACTCACAGGAGCTTCTGGCTTTCCTCCTGGATGGGCTTCATGAGGATTTGAACAGAGTTCATGATAAGCCATATGTGGAGCTGAAGGACAGTGATGGTCGGCCAGACTGGGAAGTGGCAGCAGAGGTGGGGCTTCAAATCTTTAGTTTTGGGGTTTTATTTGGGTGTTTCTTCTTTTCCTTACAGTACTAAGCTGAGAAATTGTTGATGAGGTTGCCTGTGGCAAGACTTTTGTGACTGCAGCACTTCTTGGATCTTGTCAGAGCTGTGATTTACAGAGATAATTTCAGCTTTGAGCTGGAAATTAATTGTTGTAATAGAATGATGAAGATGATACTTCACAACAATTTTGAATAACTCAAAATTAGAGCGTATCAAAATATTTCAAGATGCCTGATGATCCCTCAGAAATACTTTAAATGGTGTCATACCTTGATTATTGAGAACTTTACTTGTGCTGTAACTAAACACTTCCTATTTATTAGAAATTAGGAAATAATTTAACTCCCGTAGTCCAATGAAACTTTGGAGGCCAATGAAAAAGTCTCCAGTTTTTCTAACTTTGTATTATATTTTTTGTGCTTCATTTCAGGCCTGGGAAAACCATCTGAGAAGAAACAGATCCATTGTTGTAGATTTATTTCATGGGCAGCTGAAGTCACAAGTGAAATGTAAAACTTGTGGGCATATAAGTGTTAGGTTTGACCCTTTTAATTTTTTATCCTTGCCTTTGCCAATGGATAGCTACATGCACCTAGAAATTACAGGTGAGTTCTGTAAATGTGTCATTCCTAAAATAAAATCTGTATAAGTGAAACAGTGATAAAACATCGAATTTTGATGTTTGTATTACTACTTATGAAGAATAATAGAGTCTTTTTAATATAATAGAGTGCAAAAATTTTGATTGGGACACAGTTAAACTAAGATAAAACATTTAGAAACAGAAAAATGTGGCCCATTTTTCAGTCTTGATTGAAGGATTTAATATAAAACCTTTTTAAAATTAAGATTCTGAGAACTTTCCTTCTGTTCCCTCTCTTGTGGAGGTTGTCCTAAATCTTCCCAGAGGAAAAACAGGGGCTGGGGGAAAATACAATATGGGTTATGAACTGTGATCTGAAGGAGCTGTGGATGCTGGAAAAGAGGCAAAAGGAAAGATGGTAAAAAATGAAACAAATTTTGAAACCATTTTCTACTGTGACATCTCCTGCAGACCTTAAAAATTGACTGGGAAAGTAAAATAAATCATCCATTCAAATTGGGGAAAAATATTTTCCAATCAGGAGGGAGCTGTAATGTATTATTGTCATTAAAACTTGCCTGGGTTGCTGAGCAGGGCGTTTCTTTTCCCCTTTACAGTAATTAAATTAGATGGCACCACTCCTGTTCGATATGGGCTGAGATTGAACATGGATGAGAAGTACACAGGCTTGAAAAAACAGCTGAGTGAACTCTGTGGCCTCAAACCAGAGCAGATTCTGCTGGCAGAGGTGCACAGCTCCAATATAAAGGTAAAAAGAAAAAAATTATTAATCATAGCTGCGACGTGCTTTGGGTGTTTTTGTTGCTTCTTTATTATTTTTAACATTTAAATGGTGCTTACAAGAGCTGTGAAATAATTTAACTAAAAGTAGGGTAAAAAATCAGCTTGGTTATCTCTCTATGTGAACTTCTATTTTGTTCTTAAACAGTAATTTGGCTTGCTGTAAATAGATTAAAATCGATTGCTAATGATATTTTTAGGGAAAAAAAATGAACTTGAGGTAATAAATCTCAAGTTAAGGTGCTGTGTGATGAGTTCAAACACTGTCAAGACATCAGGACCATAAGTAATGAATGACTTGCAGTGTGCATGGATATTTCCAGGTGGATTTTTGTTGCTGTAGATTAAAAATGCTTGCAATGAGATGCTCTTGGTGTGCTTAGAGACCCACTGATAACTCCTGCAGAGGGCTTGGGCTCCTTTATCCATTTTCCACAATTCTGGAAAGGTGTGAGGAGGCAGAGAGGAGCTGATACACACAATTTGCAGAAGAACAGACATTCTGGTCCCAGATGAAGGGATCCAAGTGGCTGAGCAGCTTTCCCTGTGTCCTGCAGAACTTCCCTCAGGACAACCAGAAGGTGCGGCTGTCGGTCAGCGGCTTCCTGTGCGCCTTTGAGATCCCCATCCCGGGCTCCCCCACCTCGGCCTCCAGCCCTGTGCACACAGGTGAGGGAAAACACTGCTTTTTCTTTTTTTTTTCCCTGCTTTTTGGGCTTTTTTTGGGCTTTTTTTGGGCNCCTGCCCTTTTTCCCCCTGCCCTTTTTCCCCCTTCCTTTTTCCCTCTGCCCTTTTTCCCCCTGCCTTTTCCCTGCTCCTTTAAATTGCACAGTGTTGAGAAGCTCAAGACTGAATTTTATCACTAAATGAGGATTAAGGAAAGGATGAGCACGGGTGGCACTCGGTACCCAGAGACCAGAGAGGACAAAAACCCCGAAATCAGCTGTCCTTGCTGTGCATAATTAATAATTTCATTGTCTGCCTGCAGAGATCTCCACTGGGCCATCAGCCAATGGAACCCCCACCATCCTGATGAACGGGGACATTCCCAAGCCAAGCCTCATTCCCAATGGGATGCCAAACACTGTGGTGCCATGTGGGAGCACTCCCAGCTGGAGCCTCAATGGCCACGTGCCCTCGCTGTGTGACAGCCCCTGCACAGGCTACATCATTGCAGTGCACAGGAAAATGGTCAGTGGCCTTGCACATTTGGAAAGAAGTTTTTAAAAAAGCAAAGATTTTTTTGTCACGTCCGTGCGATAATTATCTGTGTTTATGTTTGATGTTGTCAGATAACCTGGCCGTAATATCATAAAATAGAAAGGTTTTTCAAGTCAGTGATCAAAATTTACAGTGTTTAATATTGGAATTAATACAGTTTTAATACAATTATTAATTAATTCTAATCGCCAAGGCCTGAAATGAGTCACAAGGCCAGCAATCCAGGTGATTATCATACTGTGAGTTAA
This sequence comes from Aegithalos caudatus, assembly GCA_013389925.1. Taxonomy (NCBI): domain Eukaryota; kingdom Metazoa; phylum Chordata; class Aves; order Passeriformes; family Aegithalidae; genus Aegithalos; species Aegithalos caudatus. Next base: position 340,548 of record WEIU01013186.1, on the reverse strand, counting down.
TGCACCTCCACATCTGACTCCTCCTCTTGCCCCCCACAGATGAGGACAGAGCTGTATTTTCTCTCATCCCAGAAGAATCGGCCCAGTCTCTTTGGAATGCCTTTGATTGTTCCCTGCACGGTTCACACAAGGAAAAGGGACCTCTATGATGCTGTGTGGATCCAGGTTTCCAGGCTGGCCAGCCCCCTCCCTCCTCAGGAAGCCAGTAACCATGCACAGGACTGGTGAGTTGGGCACCTCAGCCTTGGAGCTGAGTTTAGGATACAATGCCTCCTCACACTTGCTTGCAAGATTTAAAATTGTGTTCATTTGATTTCTCATAAGAATGGCAGTAATTAAAATTAAATCCTTTATAGCACAGTTAAATGTAGCTGCACTTAAATGTTGGCTTCGTTCTTATCCAGTGATTGATAATTATTTATATCTGACAAATTTAAGCCGTGGAAAGGCAGCTTTTAATAGTAAATCGTAAGCAAAATTATCATTTTGAGGGTTTTCTTTAAGTAATCATAACAAGCCCAGTGAAGGGAGGTAATTGCAGTGAGAGTGCTGCTGTTTGATGTTGTGTTCTCCTCTATTTCAGTGATGACAGCATGGGGTATCAGTACCCCTTCACCCTCAGGGTAGTTCAGAAGGATGGAAATTCTTGTGCTTGGTGTCCATGGTACAGGTAAATTGTCCTTTTTTCCATTTACAGCAGGGAATCACTCCAGCAGAAAGGTAATTTATGGTAATGGGTCTGTGGTACATTTCAGACTTCAGAGCTAATATCAAACAATAAGGATCTGGAATGTAATTTCACCAGAATTCTCTCCAGGCAGACTTGCACTGCAGCACAGCTTTTATGACTTGCAGAGCTGAAAGTTCTGCTGCCACAGAAACTTTAAATTAGGTGACAGAAATGAGATTATCCAAAAGCTGTTAACCCCTTACAATATTCTGTGTCTGTGTGCAGCCTTGGATGCCCACAGACTTGCATGGTTTGGGGGAATTGGCACAAACCCAAATTTTTAGATGTAATTCATCTGCCCCTGTGAGTTCCTTGCCATTTGAAGGGTAAGATCAAAAATGGGCACTAAGAAATTCACCCTGGAAGGCTGCTTGAAAATTTCCATAAACAAAAGACTTGCTAATGAAAATTCCAGACCCTTGCTGGAAGGTATTCAGGCCATGAACTAATTTTTTAAGAAGTGTTTTGTAGCTCTTTGGATTAGTTTTCATGGTGAAAATGACTTGTGGAGACAGAGCAGTGGAGTTTTGGGGGTCGTAGCTGGGTTTGGTCAGCACTGGATCATAATGGAATGGAAGGGACCTTAAAGATCATCCCATTCCCACCTCCTGCCATGGGCAGGGACACCCTCCACTGGATCATGTGCAGGCAGATGGTGGAGCTCACCCTGCTGCTTCCATCCCTCACTCTAGGAACACAAAAACACAAATAAAAACACAAACAACCCTGAGTGCTGCTGCATAAAAATGTCTCACACTGAAGGCGAGGCCCGGAGCTCAGAGGGAGCAGATGATACAAACCAAGGGGCAGGAGTGGATTAATGTAGAAGTGATTGGACACTTCACTGAGCACATCCAACCCTTCCTTTGTTTCAGATTCTGCCGTGGCTGTAAGATTGAGTGCTCAGAGGACAGGGCCTGCGTGGGCAATGCCTACATTGCTGTGGACTGGGACCCCACGGCGCTGCACCTGCGCTACCAGACCTCCCAGGAACGGGTAAAATTCCAACAGAACCCTCTGGAACACCTCCCATTGCAGCCTTTTTTATTTGTTTGATGCTGCTTCTGTCCATTTTCTGTTCAAGCAAAGGCAGCAATCGTGGGGCAGTGTGTTCTGGATAAATCGATGTCTGGATGTTAGATCTCTTATGTGGGCTAATGGTGTGGAAGGGAAGCTTTTAAAGAACCACAGCAGTGCATTTGCTGTCTGTTGTGAATTGCTTTTAAGCTAGTCAAGATATATAATAATATGTTACATAATGCATTACAAAATGTCTTAATTTGAGACATTTTCTTTAACTATAAACAGTTATGCATGTGAGTAAACCTATTTCCTCATTAAACCAACAAAACACATCTGAAGGTAAGGCTGTAGCTGGGTTAATCTGGAATAATTGTTCCAATTTGTGAGTTTTATCTATAAAGTTGTGCTTTATGGATAATTTATAAGCAGAGCCCAAATATAAGAGCAGTGAATTATTTTTATCTGCCTCTTCATAACTGTAATAAAATTCCTACTGAAACTAACCACATCTCATTTTTATCTTTAATTCTGAACAACCCAGCGAAGTTATTTGTGTGTTACTGTGAGGAGAGGCCTGCTCTGAGCAGTGTGTGTTACATTCCCAAGTCAGAGGCAGTTTTGTCTCCCTTCAGATTGTGGAAGAACATGAAAGTGTTGAGCAAAGCCGCCGAGCCCAGGCCGAGCCCATCAACCTGGACAGTTGTCTGAGAGCCTTCACCAGTGAGGAGGAGCTGGGGGAGGATGAGATGTACTACTGCTCCAAGTGCAAGACTCACTGTCTGGCCACCAAAAAACTGGATCTTTGGAGACTTCCCCCTATTTTGGTAGGTCCTTGTGTCGTTTTCCTCCTCAGCAGCAAACCCAAAGCGCGTTGTTCCCAAATCTGCCAAGCAGCCTTGCTCTGGATAAGATGATTTGCTTTGTTCACACTCTCAGGTGGGGGCACTGACTGAGTGTGCAGGCAAATAAAGCAAACCTCAAATCCTTTTGAATGTTTTTAGCTGCTGCCTTGCAGGAAATGATGGTGGTTTGTGCTCAGTGTCAGCTGCTCTGTCACAGCTCATGCTCAGAGGGTGACACCATCTCTCTGCTTGTGGAACACCTGCAGTTCTTACTTTTCATACTTGGTAGCTTATTCAAGACAAACAATGCTGATCACTGAATTGAAGCAACCTTTGCCATCATTTCCACATGAAAATATTAGTTTTGTATTTTACCAGCTCGATCCCAACATCCAAATTGTGACACAGAGCATTATTTATACTAGCATAGAATAAAACATGTATGTTTTGGGAAAAACCTCTCTTTAATCAGTGAACTTACTCACTGGGATGTCATTGCCCCCCTTTAATAATTTTCTCTACCACGTTTCCCCTTAGATCATTCACCTGAAAAGATTTCAGTTCGTTAACGGCCGCTGGATAAAATCCCAGAAAATTGTTAAATTTCCCAGAGAAAATTTTGACCCAAGTGCCTTTTTGGTACAAAGGGATCCGAGTCATTTCCAAAGGAAGCAGCTCACCCTGCAGGTTGAGAACCTTCCTGAAGCACGGGCTGGCCAAGGGGACACCAAGAAAACAGATGTGCAGGTGACTGGCACAGCTGGAGAAGGGGACACGCTGAACAGGAGCCCGTCCTCCCTAAACACTACTGTCCTCAATAATGTCAAAGGTAGGTAATGATTGGGGAAAATTCCACCCAGTGCTGGTGTTTGGAGGGGAAAAATGTTGTTATGTACAAAATTTTAATGTTTGGGAGGCTTTTTTTGCCTAAGGACTACGCTTGGAAACATTTCTTAGTGAAGATTTAGTGTAAGAAATTAAGGAAAAATTAAGAAGTTGCTCAGTGACACCAGATATTGGTACTTGTGGAAGTGGGCTGGAATTACAGTGAGGGATGTGCTCATGCATAAAGGACTTAAATTTCAGTTTTTAGGTGTGTGGATGTATATGCACAAAAATGAGGTTTTATTTCTATGTATTACTCATGAGCTGCAGTGAAACAGTGTGGTTTAATGTGTGGTTATTTTAAAAAATTACTTTAAAAAGAAATCTAGACTGTGTTTGTACTCATCTTAGTAAATCTCTGTGCTTTCTATCCCAGCATCTCCATCCTTGGGGAGGAAGAGTGGAACCAGCTGCCCTTCAAGTAAAAACAGCAGCCCCACCAGCAGCCCGAGGACTTTGGGGAGAGGCAAAGGGCGCCTGCGGCTGCCCCAGCTGGGGAAAAACAAACTGTCCAGCAGCAAGGAAAACCTGGCTGCAAACAGGGAGAACGGTGCTGAGCACGAGCAGGGGGATGCTCTGACCAAAGGGCAGGCTTTGGGGGGCAGCCAGGGCGAGCTGGAGGCCGGGCAGGACGGCGAGGGGGCTCTGGCCAACGGGTACGTGTGGGAGCAGGGCTCGCTCAGCAACGGGCAGGGCGAGACCCACAGCGAGGACGACGCCGCCGACGACCAAAGAGACGAAGCCTGGCTCAGCCCCATCTACAACCTTTATGCAATCTCGGTATGTGGCTGTGCCAGGGCTGCCTCCCTGCCACACTGGCACACACTGGGACACCAGGTGCCTCTCTTGGGTTGGTGTCAGCTCAGGGATCCTTGGGGAAAGGGAGGTAAAAGTCGGCGCGGTAAATTTGCCGTAAAAGCGGGCGTGAATTGATTAAATCTGATTTGTTCTGCTTGGGTGTGTAAAGTTAGCTGCAGCTGTCTGGATTGCCGTGATGGCTCACTCACAGGTAATGAACTTGGATGTTTGATCCAGGGTTTCTTTTCTTTCTTTTCCTCAGTGCCATTCAGGAATTATGGGAGGGGGTCATTACGTCACTTATGCCAAAAACCCGAACAACAAGTGGTACTGCTACAATGACAGCAGCTGCAAGGTAAGGCACCTCTTCTCCTCATTATTTCACATTGTCATTCTAATTATTTCAAATAAGTTTTGCCTTGGTTACCCAGAGCTAAAGAAGTTTAGAATGGGAAATTCTAGCTAAAGAAATGTTAGAATCACAGAATGGTTTGGGTTAGAAGGAACCTTAAAGTTCATCTCATTCCACCCTTCTGCCATGGTCAGGGACTCCTCCCACTAAATCAAACATTTGTGGAGAGCTGCTGGTTGAAATCAGGAGCATCTCCAAAGCTGCATCAGATAAATACTCAAATTATTAACTGAAATAGTACGTGAGGTTTTTTCCGAGGTAACATCTGTTCATCAGCTGCTCCCACAGTTGAGGGAAGATGCTTATTTCACACAAAGATGTAGAAATGACTAAGAATGGAAAGCCAGGAAAACATTTCCATGACGGCAGCAGTTTGTATTCAATCGGTGAACAACTCATCTCTGACACTTCTAAGTATTAGCATTCATCACTATAAAATTGTCAGAGTTCCCAGTTAATTCACAGAGTGAGATAACAAAGAAGGGAGACAGAACACGGGATTCCTTGTGTTAATTCCAGTTAAAAATACCCTTTTTGATGCAACGGTGTGCGTTCCAAGTGGAACAGTTACCCCCTGGGTGTTCTCCCCGTGCCAGGAGCTGCACCCGGACGAGATCGACACGGACTCTGCCTACATTCTGTTCTACGAGCAGCAGGGGGTGGACTATGCCCAGTTCCTGCCCAAGATCGATGGCAAGAAGATGGCAGACACGAGCAGCATGGACGAGGACTTCGAGTCCGACTACAAGAAATACTGCGTGCTGCAGTGAGCCGGGCTGGGCCGAGGGAGGCACCCGGGCCGTGCCCCTGGGCTGAGGCTGAGGCACGGAGCAGCTGCTGCTCGTCCTTGTCCCCTGTGAGCTGAAAGCACAAAAAGAGCCCCCCTGGTTTAAGCAGTTAATATCCAGTAGTATCGTTTTGTTCTGTTTTCTCACGGCGTGCTCGAAACGTTTCTGGTGTTGGGCGTCTGAGACTGCCACCGGCCTTTAAATCCAATGGTTTGAGAAAAGCCGACTAGGACCAAATAAGAGCTAAATTCAACATCCAAATAAGAGCTGAACAGAGTAGGGTAGAGTTTAGCAACTGTTCTAACACCCCCCACCCCGAGGCTCTCGTTAGGTTTAAGGTTAACGGGGAAAAACAATTTGTAGTGTTGTCTTTGGACAACATGATATTGCTACCTCCTTTTTCCTGCAGTTTTATTGCATTGTATTGGCAAAACAGGGAAGGCAAGAGAAGGAAAAGTGCACAAATGGAAACGAATTACTGTCATGGGGAAGAGAAGTTTCCAGTTTTGCCACCACTAATGTGTGTCAGTTGCTTTCTTTCTGTGTGTTGGGAGCACAACCAAATCATCATTTGAGAAGAGATATTAATTTCTACACTTGAATGGTTTATTATACTTGTGTTTTCTCCATGTGTTGGCTGTGCAGATCAACATTGTTTCAGGAATGGCTTTTCTGCCTGAAGAGTGCTGGCTCAAAACTTTGTTGAGCTGCCTCGAGAAGAAACTTCAGGTTGGAGAGAGTAGTTGTGATTACACTCACGGTGTCTTAAAAACGTGCACATTGCACAAAACGTTCCCAGCTTTTGGAAGGAGAGATGCTTGAGCTTATGTTTCATGACTGGTTGTTGCTTTTGAAATTTGCACTTTTTGAAACTGCATCTGATTCAATTGAAACCCACAGTTTGTTTGGTTTTCTCTGTTGTTGTTGTTGTAAGGGCTCTGGAGTGAATGGCTGTGAATATCCACTGTGTATTTCAAAGGAAGAAGCTGTGGCTGTCAGGTAGCTGTCGTAGCATTCATGGATGGAGGTGGTTTTTTTTTATTGGTTTCCTAACTCAGTTTCTTGCTTTCAAAATTTGGTTGCCTTTTCAAATTATCTTTTTGTTTGTTTGTTACACCAGGTTATGCAAATACTTGCAATTCAACCAGACTTGCTTTCCATGCCCTTGCAACATGCTCTGTAATTCAAGGGGCTTCTTGCATGAGGGGAAGTGTGACTGAGTCTTAGCAGAGACTGGAAAAAAAAAGAGGGTTTTTGTTTTTGAGCAGGCATTTCTTTAAACATTTTCAGTGTTAAATTGTTTGCATATCTGAATGAAGATAAAAATTTTCACTCTTTTGGCCTTTTGTTCTTGAGCTGAGCTTAAGCAGCTTATTAATTTTGTCGTCCATCATCTTCCCAGTTCTCTAGAGTTTTGTACCTTCACTAACAGAACTGTTCCTCACGTGGTTCTCTGCAGTTCATGTTTGGATTCATTTTGGGCTGTTTGAAACCTTCAGTGAGTTTCTCATTTCCAGGAGGATCTGGAGTGTATCCATTGAATGGATGCTATCAGCTGGTCTGGCTGTCTTTGCTCAGGCAGAGCCCTCCCAGCCTTTGGAGGTTGTGCCTCTTTGGGGACAGCAAATCTGTTCCACAAGTGAGTCTTGTCTTACCTGTCAGGTGTTGCTCCTTATCCTCTATGGTCTTTTATCTTTGAAGTGGTCTGAACATTGAGCCTAAAGAAAAGCAAACATGACTTGTGAATTTCTAGGTTAGAAGCTTTTTCAAGACCCACTTGTCTACTCCTCTCTCCGCAAACTCCATGAAAAGTGAAAGATTTTTCAACTGATTTACTTTAAAATGTTTTATTTAAGCAGGTAGCACAATCTACTAATGTTATTTGATCTTCTGTGTTTGTTACATTGGTTGTAATTAATTTTTTAAATTAAATTAATTCAAGAATTAGTAGTAAATTTATTAAGTTAACTATTAACTACATTCACTTTGTAAATTATTGTATAAAACTTATTGACAATGCACTGACTTTAGAAAGATGTTAATGTACATAAATACCTTGTAAATAAAATAGTGTTGATGTACTGGAATATGAGCTGTATTAAAACAAAGGTATTGGTAATTGTATATGGAGTGAACCTGTTTATCTGTAACTATATTATTCAAACAAATTAAATACTGTGGATGCAGATGAAGTGTCACTTCTTGTCAGATAATTTTTAATAACTGTTTTCCTGCTTTGAAGTGTCTGTGCTGCTTCCATGAAGCTTAAATGCCTTTTGTCAATCCAAAAGCTGAAGCATGGGCGTGCATCCAGCGATTCTTTGCTGCTTCTTCATTGTTTACAAAAGGTAAGTTGGGTATTTTGTTGATGATAATAACACTTATTACTTGAAAACAATCCATGTCAGCAGTGAAGTGATCCCTCAGGTACAGGAAGGTTTTGCTCTGGTGTCTGGACAGGCTCTGCAGGTACAGTCTGAGGTGCAGGCAGGGCTGTTTGCCCACGTGGCTGGGACTGCAGGCAGTGCTGCTCTCACATCCTTGCTTTTCTCCAGGCTGGAAGTGGATCTGGTTGAGCTGGCAACCAAAGTCTGCTCAGAGCTGATGTCAGGAGCAGCATCACCTCGGTTCTTGAGCGTTTCCAAAAGCACTGTGGTGATGTTCATCTGGAAATGACCCATTGTTCTGATTTCATGGCCCTTGAAGGTGCCCAGTGGGTATTTAGACACAGCAGCATCCCCAGAGTGTCTCTGGAAGTGAAACCATCTCTGGCTGGGATGGGAGTGTTGGTGCAGCACTGCTGGTGCTCATTCTTACCAGGTGTGGTCACCCCACGCTGTCATTGGAGTCACTTGGGCATTTTCAATCTTGAAAATTTAATTTCAATAGCAAGAATATGGGCTATAGTAGTTCCTGTCATGAATTTTCCTCTGTTAAGGCTTTGAGGTATTGAAAGTGGAATTTAAAAGGATGAAAAACTCTAATGACCAAGGATGTTCATACGTGCTGCTGTCAGTGGTAAAGCTTTCATTGCTTCAGGAGTGCAGCAGGGGACATGGAAGAGATGAAGGCATCACATCCCTGCCCAAGCTGCAGCCATTTGCTGCTGCTGAATCCCTTTGTGCTGGCTCAGAAGTGAGCAGAGCCCGTCCTGTGAGGTGGGAGCAGTGGGAAATGAGCTGTGCTGGGATTTTCCCTGGGCCCACTGTGTGTGTGGAGTGCTGGAAGCACCAGAGCTGCTTTGGGGTGGGTCAGTCAGATTCCTGCAAACCTGGGCTGGCTTTTGGAGCTTCTCCTGGCAGGGAGGGGAAGGACACAGCAGGGACAGCACCTCTTGTGTCAAACCCTCTTATTCCCCCTGCACCAACCCTGCAGGAGTGACCACTGTCCCTTCCCTTCCCTGAAATCCCAAATCCAAAGGCATTTTCCATCCTGATCCAAGCGCTGGATCCCTTCTGGAGCTGCTGTTCCAGCCAGAGTGCATCCCCCTGCTCCCTGTCCTGGCCCAGGAGGCTCCATCCCTGCTTTTCCCTGTATCTAAATACCAAAATATCCCAGATTTATCTGTGAGCTGGGATCATGTCCTGAGAACGTGCTGGGCTCCAGGCACAGCCACTGGCCCGGGGCCCGGAGCATCCACGTAGATATTAATTACATTAATTATCCCTTTTGTTAGCCTTTTTCCCTCAGGTCCAGTAAATTGAAGCAAGAAGTGAGTAAAATGCAGTCATCCATGCTTGCTGATTTATCGTTTCAGGAAAATAAAAACCTGTCAGGAGCTGGGGAGATTGTGCCTTTTGTTTGGGACAAGCCTCCGGCTTCCTCGATCGTGTGTAAAAGATTTCCTGTTTGTGAAAATGAAAAGCAATGTTTGATAAGGTCCCTTCAGCAAAATGAGTCACAAAAGAAAAAATAGATTAAGGATGCTTCTAGATTTGATAGAAATTAAATTTCGCTGGGAGTTGTGAGCATAGAAAACCAATGAGGAAAAACTTACGGCAAAATGCAGCTTTTATTTCTATTTGGGGTCATTCCAGGCAGACCTGATGACTGAACCTCACCCAGCTTTTAGCAGTGCATTTAAAACTCGTGCTGAGAGCACAGAGGTGTCCCCAGGTGGGTCACAAGCTGCTTTGGGTGGTCAGAGTTCATGCACTTCCCTCCCCTGCAGAAAAACCCAAAATAAACAGCAGCAGATGCTTCAGAGCCTTTGTCAGTGTTTGTGTGAGCTGGCAATGCAGCACTCCCTGTACTCTGATATTTTTTATCTCAGTGCTGCTGAAATATTTTTCAGCATTAGGTTTTTATTGGGTGCAAAGTCCAAATGGAGTGGCTGAGAGAGCTGTGGTGTGTGATGACTTTTGGATTTTGGAAATGCTGTCTCTAAAGTGCTGTGAACATTCTCAGTGTTGTCCCTCAGCTCTGTGTGAGGTTAAAATCCTGTGTTTTGCCCTGATCCTGGACATGGGAAGCACAGGGAGCTCCTGGGGCCCTTACCAAGCTATTATTTTGCATAGAACTATTGAATCCCAAGTTCTTTGTGACTCTTTTCCAGCTTCTTATTCCCTCAGAGTACCTTGCAAATTACATTGTCTTTGAATTTGAGAGGTTTTGGTCAAACTGAGGTTGAAGAAAGGAACTAAACCAACAAACTGGAAAGGTGGTGGGTTATGTGCTGTGTTTGGAGTCAATGAAAAGGTTTGAGGCAACAGGTTTGGCTCAGTCTTCACATCACACACGAGTTTATCCAGGAATTGCTGCATCTCTGGGAGATCTGGTGGAAAGTTTGCTGAAATGTGATCTAGAAAGCAGAGTTTGGGGTTAAATCTCCTGTGTGTTTAGCATGCAATGAAATGGTGCCTTCACCTAATACAACATTTTGTTGGGGAAGATATTTATGTGTCTTATAAATAAACCTTGGCCTCCTGAGGAGAAGCTGCAGGAAAGCTGGAGCGTGGGTGTTGGTTGGGAGCTGGATAACAACAAAGGGAAGCTGCTGCTGCTGCAGGGCCAGGAAAAAAGCATCCAACACCAGCACTGACAAATCAAACCCCTTAGAAATGTGTTTGTGCTGTGATGTTTGGAGTAGGGAGACAATGCAAGGAACAGGGTGATTACAGAGCTCAGCCCGGACATTGTGAGGCAGAGCCCCCCTCCAGGGGCTGGGGTGACAGGGGACACTGTCCCTGCTGCCTGGGAGGACCTCAGAGCCTTCTCCAGGGCTGTGGGGCTGCCCCTGCATCCCTGGAGTGTCCAAGGCCAGGCTGGATGGGGTTTGGAGCAGCCTGGGATGGTGGAATGTTTAATGTCATTAAAGGGCTGGGATGAAGATGTTTAATGTCCCTTCCAGCCCAAAGCTGGGATTCCAAGAGAGGGAGGAAGAGCTCAGGAATGGGGCAGGATGGACATAGCCCAGTGTGATGCAGACTCACATTTGGGCATACTGGGTGGGGGCAGAGCCTTTAAATCTGGGCTGTGATGATCCTGCTCAGCCCAGCACTGTCAGGGCACAGCCCAGTTCAGCCCAGTTCAGGGCAATTGCAGAGGTCAGGGCTGACCTGGCTGATGCTGGGGCTCAGCAGTTCCTGCAGGGATGATTCCAACCACACCTCGGTGCTGGAGGTTTACACTGAGAGCCCCCAGCAAGCAGGACAGAAAGGTGGATGAGTTTTTGTTCCGTGGTGCTTTCCTTCTGATATGGAATAAAACCCCCTTGGAATCCAAGCCATTCCTGTTGTATCCAGACACTCCTTGAAGGGGCAGGAAAGGATTCCACACAGGGCTCCTGTTTGTGGCCTTGCTCAGGAGCTAAATGTTGGAAATGTTTGCTTGCCTTGCCTTTTTTTTATCTGCAGGTTTGATTATATAAATGTTCCTGTTTAAAAGACACATGCCAGGGAATAAATCTCAGAGCCCACAGACTCTCAGAGCTCAGGCAGCCCCAGCATTTAACTGCTAACAAAGAGAGCTGGAGTGGAAGCTTTTTGATAAAGAGTTGGCAGCATATCAGAGGAACAGCTTGGCCACGAGATGTGAGCAAGGATGTCACACTGGGTGTTTAAACTTCTTACCTTTCCTTCCAATTCTTTTTAATTTTTTTTTCCTTTAAATGATTATGAATGAATTATAAGTGGGAAGGTGATTGTTTTCAGTGTGTATGTGTTTAAATAGTGGCTCAGTTAAAAAAAGACGTAAAATTTGGATTTTAACATAATCCAGAGATCTGGCTGCTCTAACTAACTGCAGTTTAAGTAGTAAGAATTAAGAGTGACCTGAAGAATGATCAGCTTTTAGCACGAAATCTCTTGTTTAACTGATTTAACTGGGCCCAAACCTCTGGCTATAATTTCAAGTTTTCTTCCATGAGAGTGGCAGGTGCTGCAACACAGCCAAATCCAAGTTGAGTGTGAGGAAGGGTAGAGTTCAAATAACCAAAATAAAATACACCAAGGGATGGCAGAAGGGAGCTGAGGGATGGAACACAGGTGTGAATTTCCCCTCTGAGTATCTTGGGCTGCTGGGCTTTGATGTGGCAGAGCACAGAGGCTCCTCCTGTACCTGAGCTTTGTGTTCCAGGCAGAGCCCAGCCAGGTTATAAATCTGTAACCTTGCACTCCACCTTTTGTGCCTTGCTTAATGACCTTTTAAAAATAAATGCAGGATGGCTGAGGGGAACAGGATCAGTGGTGGAAAAGCTGACACGTCTGCAACCTGAGCCCTGATCCCTCTGATTGCTCCAGCCCGTTAAACAAAACTTCTTTTGCTTTGTTCTTTTAAAAAAAGAGAGGAAAAAAAAAAGAGGGAAAAGGGGGACAGGGAAGGGTTTTCTTAGCTGGGTTCTCTGTCTTAAAATGCAGCTCCAAAGTGCTTTGCTGGGGAAATGCTGCAAGGAGTTTACCTGCCTAAAGAACAAGGGTGCAGTCACCCAAATATCAGAATATATCCTATCTGCTGTTTCATTTTCATGAAAAGCTGCTGTTTTATGGGGCTTTTGCCCCCTTGGAAGTGTCATCCTTCATTTCTCTTGCATTAAAATTACCATTTAAGACCCTCCTCAGGCTCTTGTTCTGTTTCCCACAGTACTAAATTTAATATGCACAGCCATAATGTAAATAAATGTCTGATAACTCTTACTCAAATCCATGAAAATGTATGTTATCCCTGAGGAATATCTTTCCATAAAATGTCCTCCACTTGAATGAAAGGAAAACTGCAGTTTCCCACCATTTCAGACCGGGACAATAATTTATTTTGGTGATGATTATAGTGGATATTTTTGATTCATGTGTACAATAGTAAGACTGACACTATCTTCTTTTGTTTGTGTATTTTGCTTAAAATAAAGGATTACTCCAAAGGAAGGCATTTGAGGAAGATTGCTTGCAGAGAGGGGCCAGATTTATTTTGGCTGGCTGTGCTGTCCTGTCAGCTGGACAACAACCTGCACCATTCTCAGGTTTGGGGGTTTTTTTTGTGCCTTTGCCACAATAATTTCCCTGCAGAATCCCTCCTGGAGCTCAGCTGACTGATGCTGACAATCCCTTGCAAGCTATACCAAAAACTTTCCAGCAATTTTAGTGCTCAGGATTCCCCAAATGTCTGGAAGCCCAAAAGCTGAGTGTGTTGTGGGCAGGTCACTTGTATTACCTTTAATTTCTGCAGTTGTGCTGTGCCCTATTTGGGATTTTATTTCTTTTGGTAGGGCCCTAATTGAATTTTTATTTCAGAATATTGCTGTTTCCACCTAATCTTTGCAGTTTCCTCAAACTGTGCCTGTTTTTTTTTCCCCTGGCTGTGCATTCCAGCCTGTGGTGGGATTTGGTGTGTCTCTATGAGCAGCTGGTAAAGCTGAATTTTGCTGTCATTGCTGGGGATTCTTTTTTAAACAAAAGGGGGAAAAAAAGAGCAAGGGATGGGAGGAGAGGAAATTAATTCCATTTTATATATCTTATCTTCTCTTCTGTAAATGAATTTAACTCTGTGAGGTGCTTCTGTGACCCCCTATGTCCCAGAGCCTTTCTGGCAATTCCTGATGTGGTTTCACCAAACCGATGCCTCTTTCCTGAGGCCGAATCCTCCCTGGGGTCATTCAGAGCTCGTTAAGGAGCAGACAGGCAGGGTTTTACTTTTTAATCATCTTCACCCCAGGCATTTGTGGGTGCCCCGTGGTCCCACCTGGCTCCCACCGCCACCTCCCCAAAACAACCCCGGCACTGCAGCAGGAATCGCACCGGGGTTTTTTATTAAAGTGCAATCAGGGTGTTTGTGCTTTGGGAGCTTTAATGGCCGTTTTGTTTAGAACAAACCGCTCTGGTTCCATCCCATATCTGCGGGATCATAAACGCCAGGTTCCCGTTTCTGGGCGGGCGTTGCTGCCGCATTAACCGGGGACAGCAGGGATCGCTCCGGGGATGTGTGGGTGACACCGCAGCCCCTTTGCTGTGCTCTGTAAGGCACCCTGGTCCTGCCAGTCCGAAAAAGAATTGTTTTTTATAAAATGAGTGATAAAGCCTTTGGAGGAAATGGAGCCTTGGCGATTTTTCCGCTCTGCACCTTCCTGGGGCTGTCCCAGCTCCCAGTCCCCAAAAATGTTTGAGATGTTGGGGCTGTGCCAGTGATGTGGAGCCCTGAGATTCCCTGAGGAGATGGAAACGAGTGGTGAATGCTCCTTTTCTCAGATGTGTTTGGCAGGAAAGGCTGCACAGGACCTGGGGCATCCTCAGTCACCGGGGGTCTGAGCTGCTGGGGCTGGAGAAGCCTCAGCACCTCCACAGTTGAATTCTTTCTGTCTTTATCCTGCTTTTTTAAGATATAAACTCCTTTTGTTTTCCTCTGGGAGGTCACTGCTGCTCTAGCAGGATTATTCTTACGTTTCCCAGTGGCTGCTGGGCTCCAGGACATGAACCATTATGTTTTACTGCCTCTAAGAAAAGCATTTTGTGTAAAGCTGAGAGCTTTGTTGCACCACAAACCCCAATGATTGTAGGCTTACAAAGATACTGCACTCTTGATAGGCATTGTAGATGATTTATTTAGAGTTTAATCTTGACATCAGCACAATCAGCAAAATGCAAAACTTCTCTGCCTTTCTTTCTCTCTCATAAATTCTTCATAACCACCCCCAATCTGCAAACTCATCCATCCAGATCTGTGTGCTGGGAACAAGGAGCAGCCCTGGAGAGGTGGGGAGGGGAAGGGTGCTGGCATTCTAAAGCTGATCCCACTCGATGGAAACCAACATATTTTTTGTGAGGCCATAAAAAGGAAAGGCAGGGAAAAGTTTAGGTGGCTTGGAGTGGATTATGGGGAAACAAAACTCATTAAAGTGTCAGCTGATGGAGCTTCTTTTGCATCAATCTGTATTTGAGCACTGGATGTCTAAGTCACTTCAGAAGATATTAAGAGGTAAAAGGTAATAAAATAACCCAAATTGATTACCATCTTACACCCTTTATGATATAACTTTAAATGCAAATTGCATTCAACTGCAAGAAGGGAAATAATGTGCCAAAGGCATTTCAATTAATTGCTGCAGTTAATTACACTCATAATTTTACTTGTGTGACTAATTATAATCAGGTTTTAGCGGTGTATATGGATTTATTTCTGATACTAAAAGCCCCAAACAGCAGGTTATTTTTAGGAGATGCATTTAAACCTCATAATGAAAACTGCATGTTCCCATTCTCAGCAGTTGTCTTGAAGGAGCTGTGTCTGTTCAGGAGAACTTTGGAGGAGATCAGGGAGGAAAATTGTCCTGGCTGAGGTCACTGTGGCCCTGCTGTGCCTCCAGCTGGGGTTTCATTGCCTTTTCCACAGGTAGGCATAATTTACCAGTAAATGCTACATTTCCTTTCTTTAAAAATCCAATTTACATACAATTTTCTCCCACACAAAGCATTTTCCACAGCCATTTCAGTTCCCAGGTCATTTGTTTTTCTGTCATTGCAGAGTTTTAAAATCCCATCTCATTTTAGTCCTTCGTGGAAGAAAATCACCAAGTCCACTTTTAACTCCATCAAAAAGAGCCTCCCATCTCCAAGAGTAATAATTTTTCATAGAATCATTTATAGACTAATAGAACCATTTTGGTTGGAAGAGACCTTCAGGATGGTCGAGTCCAGCTGTGATTTTTGGGGTGTTGCTCCTGGGCAATGAGATCCCATCCCTGGAGCAGAGGAGGTTGATGCTACACCTAATATTTATTAAGCCCCACATTTATTAAACTCTAAAACCAAACTGGGAAGTATCATAGGCTTCTCTGTATCCCTTTTTTTTTTTTTTTTCCTTTTTTTTCCCCTTTTTTTTCATGACTACAGATGTGTAAATGGATTTTTTACATGGATTTGCTGTGTGACATCTTTTTAATGGGGAGGGTGCTGGCAAGTGCTGTTTTCCCTGTGGAAACCACATCTGGATGGGTGGAGGAAGGAAAGGACAAAGGAAAAACCTTTATCCTTCTCTCCCAGCAGTCACAGAAAACTAATTTTGTCCAGACACAAGAGCATTTTGAGCTGCTGTTTTGTCACAGGAGGAGCTGCCTGTAAGTGGAGTTGCCAAATTTGTCAGAATTCTTTGTGGGTAATGTAAATACATTTCTTGTGAGTAATGGTTTGGTTTCCTTGTCTCTTTGTGCTTCCTGAGAAAGATGTTTTGCTGCAGACTCATTGTATGAGGGACTTCTCTGTGCCTGCCCCTGCTGTCAGCCCCTGATGCCTGGGAAGGAGCAGTGCCCTCACCTCTCACCTCTCCAGAGGCTGCTCTCAAGCCAAGGTGCAGCCCAGAGCTGGCAAAGGATTGCTTTTGGGTGGGTTGTACAACCCCCTGCTTGTCTGATTTGTTTTAACCCCAATTTTAATTGCCAGTGTTGTTTCATTTTCCCTGGGACTGCAGCTTTCAGCCCTCAGCTCTGGCTCCAACATATGTGAAATGGATCAGAGCAGTTCTGTGCTAACCCTCCTGGACATGGGAAAATAATGTTCTTGCTGGATCCTTCCAAATGCTTCTGTTCCTCCCCCCACCCTTTCCTGTACCATGCCTTGGCTATTTGTCCTTCAGGAGTGACTGTCATTTCCTGGTGTCTTCACAATAAAAGAATTTCATGCCAAACTGTCGCCGAGACAAAAATTCCTGAAAACCAAGCACCTCAGGTTACCTGTGGAACAGCAAATTGCTTTTCCATAACCATCCTGACAAAGCAAAGCAGATGTCCCACTCCAAGCCTTCTTGTCTTTCCCTGCTTTTTCCAGGTGGATGGTTTTTGTTGGGGGTTTTTGTTTATTCCCTGCATTAATGCTGGTCCTGTCCTTGTCACCTCCTGCCCCAGAGCAGAACCTGGGTTCAAAAAAAGGGGCCTGGGGCAGGGACAGGCTGGTATTAATCCCTGGGACAGGAGCAGAGGCAGCATTCCCCTTTTCCTTCTTGCCACAGCACTGAGCCACTCAGTAAAAACACTGATCCTGGTCCAGGGAGATTTTACTCACCCTGGGGTTGGTGCTGAAGGGCTCCTAGAGAAGACTCCATTTCCAACAGGTTTTCTTTTGCTTCCTTTCAGTTCTGTTTTAATCTGTTTCATAGTAAATAAGATGCTCCCACATTGTAATTAGTGGCTGTGCCCTGTGATTTATCATTTATGATTAGCAATAAATGACAGCTGAGCCAGATCCTGCAGGGTTTATTGCACTCATCCCTGAGAGAGCTGCCTACGAACTGGGAATTGAGGGAAGGAGAGGGATGGTGGCTCTTTGCACACCTTGGGCAGCATCCCCAGGATTTCTCAGCATCTCTCAGGTGTCCCTAGGGCTGTCCCCATCACTGTTTGAAGCAGGGGTTCCCTGTGCTGGGGTGGGCAGCAGCTCTGCCCCCCTGGGCAAGGTGCCAGGCTCCAGGGATGTGCTGGGAGCAGAGAACACCCCCAGGGTGTGAAATGGAGCCCCACGACTCTGCTGACAGTAAAAACATCCCAACCCCTGCAAATCCCTGCCCCAAAAAATGCAAACCCAGCCCTAAAGCCAACCCTAAATATTGTGAACAAAACAAAGGGGGGAGAGAAAGTCACGTTCCCCTTCTGAGAGTTTGTGGATTCCCCTCCAGCAAGGACGAAAGAAATAAAAACTCAGAGCAAGTCAAATGTAGGTCTGTTGTTCACCTTTAATATTTCATTTCTGTTTGTTCTTCCAAAGGTTTTCAGTCACATAAAAATACAGTTAAGTATTAATCTTTCATTTCAACTTAAATAGGTTCATTTGCTTTCCCATCTGGGATTTTTTCTAAAGCTTTACTGATTAATATGAAAATAATTTCTCCCCTTTTGGTGAGCTGTGGTTGCTCCCACGGCCAGGATTTTCCTGAAAATATATAAAGTCATCTCTGCAAACATTGCCCTTAAAGGGAAAAAAAAAAAATATACAAATCTGCTAATATGAAATCCTATTTTGGTGTGGCCAAAATCTAAAATCCTAAAAGAAGCTGTATTATGTGGCACTAGCCAAAGAGAAATGTTGTGTCCCTCTTCAGAGAGAGAACTGGAATAATATAAGGTAAGCCCATTTCCCAATATATTTTCTATATGTAATTGGGTAAGATCTGAAGGAATTGGTTCAAACCACAATCTGCTTGGAAAAAAACTATGAATCTTGGCCATATGTGAATATTGCAGGTATGCTACTATAGAAAAATTACATATATAAAAGAAATATATATATATATTTATATTTATATATAAGAAAGAGCCATTTCTTGAGCTGTCCTATTTTATTAGGTAAATAACAACTACAAAGGATCATCAGAGTCTCCTGCTTCAAGAGGAGCCCTCCAAAGAGGGAATTTCCACAGATGTGCCTCTGGCCCGTGAGGATTAGCCTCCCTGCTGCTGCCCAGCACATCACATTGGCCATGGCATCCCAGAGAAGGATGAATAAATAACAGAGGGACCTGAGAGCCCCCAGCAGGGCAGGAATCCAGAGTCCTTATCTGGAATTAACTGAATCCAGTGTCCTTATCTGGAATTAACTGAGATATTCTGAGGAAAGGAGGGGGGTTTGTGTGTTGGGTGGGTGCCCTTCCCTAGGGGGGATGAGCCAGGTGCTGCTGGGTTGTGGTGAGCATTTTACCTTTGCTCTGTGTTGTACCTTCAGGCAGGACAGGTGGGATTTATAGGAATTACTGCACATTTCACTGCCAGGCTGGCAGTGTTGAATGTTTGGTGCTCCAGAGCAACCCCTCCACAGGCACTTAGGGACAGATTCCTCTCCAAGGTTCTCTGTGCAGCTCCTTCCAGTGCTGGGCTCAAACTACTGCATAATCCAGGCTAAGGCTTTCTCTAAGTGTATTGGCTTTTAAAATTGAATTCTCATTGCTTTATGTCCCAGTTCCTTGGAGCTCTGGCAGTCTGGGTGTCCCCAGAGCAGCACAGAATCCCTGCTTCATGTCTGGAGGAGGACGAGGCTATTTCTGTATCGGGACACAATTCCTGGAGAGGCTGAGACAAAGAACAGCAAAAACAACACCAAACACGGGCCCAGGGTGTTGGCAGCGGTGGGGAAGGCTCAGTGGGACAGGGAGCTGAGGGTGCAGCTCAGAGCCAGGGGCAGCAGCAGCAGCTTTGCCCCGGGCAGGGCGATGCCAGCTCCCGACCACAGCACCTTGCGCCCGTTCAGGGGCTGGACCGGTCGGAAATTCTCCATCATGGGAGTGGAGTTCTTCCCATCAAAGTGCAGGGCTGCAAACTGGGAGAGCTGCAAAACACAACAGCCTGGTCAACCTCTCTGCCAGAGGGCTCTGGGGGTGGCTGTGTGGCACGGCTGCCTCGCTGTGCTCTGGGAGCTGAGGCTGCAGGGGTGAGTGAAACCTGGCAGGAAACGCCGTGGCAGAGGCCACCGGAGAGGTCAGCAAGTGCTGGCTCCGTGCAGCCTTGGAAATCACGGGCACTTCCCTTGTGTGGGAGCCAAATGCTTTGTGCAGCCCAAGGCCTGGCTGCCCCAGAGCTCCTGACGC
This sequence comes from Aegithalos caudatus, assembly GCA_013389925.1. NCBI lineage: Eukaryota > Metazoa > Chordata > Aves > Passeriformes > Aegithalidae > Aegithalos > Aegithalos caudatus. Next base: position 321,075 of record WEIU01013186.1, on the reverse strand, counting down.
ACGTGCCCGGCGCCCACGTCACCCTGAGAGCAGCAGGAGCTGCAGGAATTGTGTCCTTGCTCAGTGACACCAGCAGGAATTGTGTCCTTGCTCAGTGACACCAGCAGGAATTGTGTCCTTGCTCAGTGACACCAGCAGGAATTGTGTCCTTGCTCAGATCCCTGGCTGCTCTGGGTGGCCCTGGGCTGTGCTGGGGGCACTGGGAGCACACTGGGAGTGAGGAGCTGGATGCAGGTGCTGGCTCTGGGCCATCTCTGCACAACCTGTGTTTTCCAAGCACACCTAACTCCATCTCCTCTTCCTGCCTGCAGCTCAAAACTGATGCTGAGGGACCCAAGGTTTGGAATGACTGTGTCCTGCTGTCCTGGTAGAGGGAGAAAAGCCATGGAAGTGGGGAGGGAGCAGGGGACAGCAGTGCAAGTGCTGCTGACGAAGCACTGAGCTGGGGGGGTGTTTCTTGGCTTTCTCCTCACACCATCATTTCCCCTTCCTGCCCCTTTCCTGCCATTTTCTGAGGGATGATTGAACAGGGTCAATCACTTCAGGCTCTGCCAAGTGAGTGTGTGTGGGGCAGAAGGCAGCTGAGGTGTCCCCCCTGGAGCAGGCACCCAGGGGACACAGCCCAGAGCCCCCAGGCTGTCCCTGGGCACTCACCTGGGGCAGGCTGAGCTCCACTGGCTTCTCAAACACCGTCCAGGTGACACCTTCATAGCAGTCAGGGCTGGTGAGGGACCCCTCATACCTGTAGTACCTGCCCAGGTCCTCCTCAGGTGGGAGAAGAGAACTCAGTGGCAAAGCATCCACCTGTGCTACCTGCCCTGGAAAAACCACGGGGGAAAAACCCTTGGAGTGCTTGTGGCTGCAGGTTCTGCCCACATTTATCCTCACCCCACACAGCTTGTGAAAATCCCTGGCACCACTGTCTTTCTTACCTTTGTATTTAATATTCTCTAATTCGTTCAGAAGAGTTGCGTAGTTTTTGTTTTCTTCGTCAGCCTGAAAGGGAAATATTTTCATTCCACCTCGTGTGTTTCTCTCCAAGTGGTTGCTTTTAATCAGTGGTGAATAAAACAGAAAAGGCCCACAAGAAAAAAAAATAACAGCGAGCAGGAAAGGGTAGAGGAACTCAGTGCTGGCAGAATGCCTGCAGGAAGATAGGGAGGTTAAAGTCTTGGGCTACTGTAATACTGATATAAACTTAAATATTGACATAAACAATCCCTCAGCCAAGCTGCTGGCTGAGATTGGAGAGGTCCAGTTGGAAATTTCACTGCCTACCTTGATAAAGAAGGCCAAAACAGCCAAACCATCTGGAGTTTTCTTGGCTTCTGTCATATCTGAAGCATCTTCTCTGATGTGGACGATGTGAAGCTGGAACACAACAGCCAAGGGGAATTATTTCCACCCTCACACCTCCCATGGGGAATTAGCCAGAGGTTTTTGTGAGCAGGTTCTCCAAATTCCAGAGTTCTGGAGTGAAAGCCCTGGCCCACAGGCAGTGCCACCTACCTCCATGGGGAATTTCTCTCCATCTATGCTGTGCTCTGAGCCAGGGATGTGTTGTGGCTCACCTGGGACTCCCCAGTGCAAATGGAATTCTACTGCCTTGTACTTTCTCTTCAGGCCTCCTCCTCCGATTTTAGGGGATGAGCTTAGTGCCACTTTAACTGAGGGAAAAAAAACAAACCAGAAATTGTTTTAAAGGAGAAGAGCAGATCCTACATTAACAGTATGTGAGAGCAGAAATGTTCTTGAGATTCAAATTTATCTTCAAGTCCTCACTTGGCTTTTCAGACTGTGTGTTCCAGAAATTCTGCTCTGAATTCAGAAACTGAACTCTTATAAAATCATAGCTGAGTTTAATGTGAGATTAATTACAACCACCATGACCTCTGGAGTCAGAGCTTCTTATACCTCTCAGAAGACTCTGTATTCCTTCATTTTTTTCTAAAAAAAACCACCCTCTATCAAAGTAAATTAGATGCCAGTTTATTTGGGTTTTAACCATCATTTTAATCTCCTGTTGTCTGCGCTGTAACATTTCCTTTGGGCAGGGTTTAAAGATATTCTCTTTTAATTTAGAGCTTCCATTTAAACCTAAATCATACATATTTGAGAAACATTTTAAATTTTTGCTTTTTATGACCCCCACGTTAAGCACAGCGCTTTTCTTTGCACAGGAAAATTCCCGGGCTTGCAGCCCCAGAGGAAAATTCTGGATTGCAGCCCCAGAGATTTCATTTCTGTTCTGAATTCCAAATGAACTGGGAGAGTGCATGAGTCATTTAGTTCCTTTGCTTTTTAATCTGTAAATGGATGAGTCAGATGTCTTTGTGGGCTTTGTTTATTTAGCTTAAGTTGAGACAGCGACCTTTGCTATGTGCCCATCACGGAACATCAGGAGTTTAATCTCACCTGCAGCCTCTAATTGCAGCTGCAATTTAAGCAATAACCTCCTCATTTAGCACAGGAATTGGTTGTCCTCAGAAGGAAGAGATTTAAAAGCTCCAGATTAAACCACTAATCCTTATGCATGGCTGGGGAAGATGAGAGTTGGGAGCAATCCTTATAAATATTAATTTTGCTGTAAAAAGACCTGTAATTGGACATCCTGGAGTATCACCCTGTAATGGGAAAGTCATTAATCCATATATAAGTGAAAAGTCAAATCATTCCTTTTTCTTGTGGTCTGCCACCACAGCAATGTTGGAAATTAGAATTTCTGGCTGGTAAAATCTCCCCAGCTGCCTTCCCACCTTTCCCTTTTAAATCAGGAAATATTTGCCACTCTCAGCTTTCTGCTTTGAGGATTTGGCAGTTCAAACAACCCATCCAGGATTTTAAGAACATCTACATGTAACTTAAATATATATATATATAAATTAGACCACAAGGTTTATTTTTGAAGTCGAAGTAATTGGACACAATGTTTTTGGAGCAGCATCCTCAGCATTGTGAAGGAAGGTGGAGGAAGTGGAACAAATCTGAATTACTGGTAATTGATTCACGGTTTACTGATTCACTAAGTAGCTGATCAACATCAGATAACTTCTGTGTGCAGAGAAAACAGCTCTCAATCTGAGAAGAATATAGCTCATTATTTAAAGAACTAATAACAGGCAGCACTGTGGATGACTTTCCCACACGAGGCTTTTCCCCAGCAGAGGCAAGAGCTGGAAAGGAATGAAGGGGTTTCAGCAGAAAATGGTAAAATTCTCCCCAAAATGTTGTCCTGCCCCCAGTCCTGGGCTCTGTTTGGGTTGGGGGCTTTGGTTCAGAGCTTCTGTGACACCTCCAGCTCTGTTTCTGCACAGGAATTCCTGCTGAGAAGTAAACAAACCACAACCCCAAAACTTCAGAACTCCCACAAACTTCCCAAGGAAATTTTGACTCCCAAAAACGTTCTGGGAGTTTCCCTTCCAAACCAGAGGGGTGGGATCCCATCTCCTGTGTGCCTCCCTGCTGGGATTTCATCCTTGCTGTGCTCCAGGGCTGGGAAAGGACGCAGGGAAAGCCCAGCTCCATCCCAGAGGTGGGCAGTACTTGCCTGTGTGACCATTATTTTCCAGAGCCCACTTGGCAGAGTCCTTCACGTCGTAGCCCTCGAAGGTCAGGGGCTGCAGGCTCCTGTCCTGCAGCACATTCCTGGTGACAATGTTGACAGGGGACTGTCTGCTCCCCTTGCACACTGGGCTCACCTGGTGCCACTGAGATGGATCTGGCCAGGCATGAAGAAAATGTGTTTATTTTTATTTTTTTTTTCCCCCCTTGTAGGCAGCAAATCTTTGGGAAAGCCAAACCACCCAACCAAACTGGGGCGTTTGAGACATCACCCCAACTTCTGGGGTGAGTTTTACATTTGTATATTTACATTTTTACATTTCTTTGTACAAAATGAGCAGTTACCACAAAAACAGAGGACTTCAAAACACCCTGATTAGCAGTGACATGGTCACAAATAATGTGACCACCAAGCTTTAAAGGCTGAGTTCTGTGAATTTTTTTTTTTTGCATTATTTCTCTCAGCAGCTCCTTTGCAAAGCAGAAGAATCACCAGTGTGGTTGGAAAGAAATAAATTGCTTGCCAGTACCTTCACACTGTGGCTGCTCACACTTCTGGGACCGATAGCACCAGTGGCCCACTAAAAAAAAAAACAATAAATCAAACAGGTGAATGAAAATCTGGATAAATGATGCCCCCAAAAAGCAGCAGGGAAATGGATTGGCAGCTCTGCCCTCTTTAGATCTCCTCCTGAACTCTCATCAATCACTTTACAGTCATTAATATCCCCCCAAACCAGTGCTGGCAGGAATCTTTAGGACTCTGGATCATCAGAATTCTGGATGGGTTGCAGTCCTAAAGAATTTGACTTTCAAACCTTTTCTTCCTCAACTTCTTGAGGCAAAAGTTCCACCTTTGAATATATGCAGTGTTAAAGTAAATTTCCTTTTATCAGCTCTGCACTTGCCAGCCTTTCACAGACTTGTAAATTCACTTATGCAAGAGGATTTATCTCAGCTTGTTCCAGGAACTCCTTTGAAGGTTACTTGGTGAGGAATTCTGAGAAGTGAGAAGGATCTCAGTCCCTGCAGGACCTGGAGGATCCTTGGTCTAACTCAGCTGGGACCCAAATATTCTCCAGCAGAACATCTGAATTTCACCTTTTCATTGTCAAAGAAAAACCACCAGAATTCAGAGGATGAGCTGATTTAACTTGGTGTTTATCTAGTCAGGAAAGCAGGGGTGGTTGTTCATCCCAAGTGGCTTCAGTGCCTCTTTATTTATTTTAAACTTTAAATTGACTTTGACAGGGATAGTTCTCTTTGGCTATTTAACTTCAATCCATAACAATTCAAACCCTCTTATAATGATGATTAATACCACACCTTCTGTTTGCTTGTGATTAGTAAATTATAGACATTTTAATAAATGGCTAATCAATTTTAAGGATAATTATGAAGGAGCCCTGCCACTTGACTGGTAATTACCTTAATTTGTAATTTATAACACACCTGCTGGAAGGCTTTTAACACCTTTATCTTGATATCAGTGACATAACAATACATCCATCCATTAAGGATTTAGAAGTTATAAATAGAGAGTTGTTAGAAAACCTGAGCAGCTGTGACACAGAGGGAGACCTCGTGGCAATTAATATAACTTTAAAAACCCACACTTTTGGTTTTCCATTCACCAAAATGGGATTTCTGCTGAAAGCTGCAATGTTGCCTGGCTTTGTAGTTTAGCAAGACCAGGAAGAAAAACAAACTTTGCTTATTTTGTGTGTGTGGTAAGAACCACAGGGATTTCTGTGTTGTTATCCAAACCCTGGGTCTGATGAGGTTTTATCCTTTTGGCAGAATTTAAGCACACACAAACTTCACCTTCCAGCACTGATTGATGCTTTTTTTTTTAAATTCCAGGACAGTGGCACCGAGCTTTTCCTCCTCCCCCCTGGCAAACAGCAGAAGTCCCAAGCACAGAATGTCACTGAGTGCTTTAATCGAATTTTTAATCAATAAAATGTGCCCGGGCCAGCTCTGTGCAAGAATGGAAAACTCCAGGTGTGCTCTTGGCAGCAGCTCATGGACCAGTGAGAATTCCTGACAATCCCAGCAGGGAGGGATTGGGAATTTCTGGGCAATTTCCACACCAAGGGACCTCCAGGAGAGGGAAAAACCTGGTGCCCAGCAGGGATAAACTGTGAAGGATTTGCTCCTGAAGCTTTGGGATGGAAAGCAGAGGGGGAAGGTGGCACTGAGAGCTCCAGGGGTTGTACAATGGAGTGGGACATCAAAGCATTTCTGCCATGTAAATCCCATTTTCCAGGCGATCTGAGCCACAGCTGGCACTCAGGGCAGCAGGTCCAAGGCTCTGGAGATTTTAAACCATTACCAAAAAATCAAACTGAGCCACAGAGGGAAGGGGAATTACCCCCAGAGTGTGCTGGTGGTGTCCTGAGGCAGTGTCTGTGTGCCAGAGGGGGAATGGGAATGGGGTATGGAGAAAATGCACATCCCACCCTCACCAAAGAAAGGAATCACTGAGTTTTTACCACCTGAACAGGTGTTTGGTAAGTGCTCTCAAATAAACCTGTGGGTTTCTATCACATCTCAGAGCAGAACACAGATCTCCCAGCCTGGGCAGCAAAATGATGGGGAGAAAAAGTGTAATAAAAGTGTAATAAAATAAAATTTCGCTTTGAAAACCCAGCCCTCGGTGGTTGCAGCTGCCTCACATCCAGCACTCAGGAGTGCTCAATAATTAATATCGGATTTTTGTGTCTTTCCACCCAATTCCTGGTGCCTCTGAACAAGGTAAGGATTGTGTTTTACACCTGGTCCTTATCACACTTGTGGTTGGGTGGTATCAGTGAAGTAGAACAGAACACAAATTCAGCATTTCATAAGAAAAAGTCCTTGAAGCTGTCAAACCTTAAAGAACGAGCTAATTAAACATTACAGAACGCCTGAGCAAACAGTGGATTCCTGTTTATTGGGAATTAGGGTGGTGGTTTTAATTTTTTTTTTTTTATTATTTTTTTTTT
>WEIU01013186.1:299491-314510 GCA_013389925.1 Aegithalos caudatus | reverse complement strand
GGCTGTTGTTTGTTTGGGGTTTTTTGTTTGTTGGTTTTCTGATTTCAATTGGCATCACTGGAGCATCGTGGAACAGGATCCTTTGTGCGTGGCTGCTGCTCAGGAGGAACCCGAGGAGGAAAATTTGCGTTTGGATTTTGCCTGAGTGGGATGTGCCACCTCCCATCACAATGGCTCTTTCTTCCCCGGAGCTCTGGGGATTTTCTTCCCGAGGCAAGAAGGGAAGATGCTGCTCCCAGGCAGGCACCTCTCCCTCCTTTAGGCAGGGTTATACCCTCGGGCACGTTGTCCAGGCCACTTTTAATTGTCTGAGCGGCTCCTGCCACTTCCCTTGGGAGACTTTTCCACAGTCCATTAGCCCACGCTGTCAGGAAATGTTTCCTATTTAATAGCTTACATTTTCCACTTCCTTATCTGCATCCCATCACTCCTAGAAATATCACCGAACCACCCTAAACAATTCTTTTCCCTGGCTGGTGTTTACAGCACTGGAATAGCTCCCTCTCCATCTGTAATTCCTGTCCTTGGCTCCATTCATCTTTTGTCTCATCCCTTGAACACATTCCCACCATCCCCAACCCAAAATCTCCCTCTGAATCCCCTTTTTTTTCACTTTTTCTGGGACCTCTCAGATCCCACCCTGCGCTGCTTTTTCAACCAAACCTCAGCTCCCACCTTCTCTTTTCTGTAGTTTAATTTATTGCTGGAAAAGCACAGCAGAAAAATGAGGCTTCAGTGTTTTAAGGAGGGTTTCTTTTGGTTTGTTTTTGTGGTTGAGGTGCTGAAATAATTGCTGCAATATATAGATATATAGATATATAGATATATAGATACAGTTATATAGATAGATATAGGTATAGATATGCACACCTGGACTCGCTGTATTATCAATTATAGCTTTCTCTTACATTTTATTATGGATTTATCCTTGGTTGGAGTGGTTCTGTACCCTCCCACAGGTGTCACACTGACTTTATTTGGTTTAATTCAGGGTAGGGCTGGCCAGGCCTGGCTTTTCCTCCACAGTTAAATTTAGGGAGTCTCTCTTGGCACGTGAGTATCACTTATCTCTGCCTTTTCCTCCTGGAATTTACAACTGCTTTCCTGCCCAGAGATGCTTTTGGCACGGGGATAGCTGAAAAAAAACAATACAATTACGTATTGTTTTCATTTTATTGTAAACCTTTTCAATTGTTTTAGCTACCAAGCTTGGTTTGGAAGCTCCAAGGAGCTGCTGTGTGATCTGGGACCCTTCAGCTCTTTGGATGATGCTCAGGTTGTCTGAATTCCATAAAATCCCCAAATCTGCTTGGCCTCCTCGTGCCCTGCCTGGAGCAGCTCAGGGGGCTGAGGGACAGGCTGGCAGAAAATTCCTTTTCACCTGTAAAATGCCATTTAAGTCAAACCACTGAAACAGGGGCTGGGCAGCTGATAAAGTGCCTGTGGTTTATCCATTTTATATTTATCATTTTATTAATGAAATGGAGCCTCTGGGGCTGTGAATGATCTTTTTTCCTGGGACAGCAGGAATGTCCTGTGTTGATTTTTAATTCTAATCCCTTCCCTCTTTCCCCTGAGTCCTTTGTTTGTCCCTTAAGCCTCTCATGTCACCCTCTCAGCCAGCTCCTGCCTGGCCATTCCCAATTTTCCTTCTGGTGCCAGAGAGGAGATTTGAGAATTCCCAAATCCATCCCCAAAATCTGCTCTCACCTCTGCATCCTTTTCCACGAAAAATTGGCAAAAGCTGGGCTTGCATGTGATTTATTTTTAGGTTTGGCTTGTGTCTGATTTGTCCTATTTTTAGCTGGCTTTGTGAAACTTTCTATTTTTAGTGCAGAAAAGACAAAACAACTAAAAAGCAATTGTTAGCAAAGCCTGTCTTTCTAATTAATGGGATTACTGAGCATATAGACATGAGGATATTCAGATATTCTGGAGCATTTCACATCCTCAGGAAGCTCCAGTCAGCCCCTTTGACAGACAAAGCTCCAAAAATTCACCCCAAGATTTCTGTGTCTCTGCAAGCGTTCCCTGCTCTTCACTTTTCAGCTGGAATTTGATTTTTCCTATTTTTTTGCAGGTTTATTGCAGGATGTTTTGGGGGCTTAGCCCTGAAATTCAGCTTTGTTGTGGTGCTGGAGCTTTGCAAGGTCCCGAGGTGAGTGCCCTGTTCAGGGTTTGCAGGTGCACACAGAAATCACTGCTCCACCAGGCCTTTGGAACACTTCTAAAATACAGGGAAAAAATCCAAAGGGATTCTGGATGTGCCCTGTTAACATCTGCAAACGACTTCCTTTGTGTCAGAGAGGAGGGGAAGGGTTTTGAGCTGTGACCTTTGGTACTGTGCTGTAGATAAACGTGCCCTCAGAAATGTCCTGTATCAAAGGCAGAAGCTGTAACAAAAAAATTCAGTATCCAGGGCTAAGGTGATTTCCTTCTGTGAGGGGTTTTGCCTCGCTCACTTTCATAAAAATGCAATTCAGAGTGATTTATTTTACGGTGTTTTTAAATTTTAATTCAAACAAATCACTGGGCAGCTTTGCTGGCCTTTTGCAGCCTTTTATGCTGAGCTTTTGATGGCTGATCCTGTGGCTAAAAATATGACTAAAAATCTAATAACAGGCCACTGGATCTATCCTGGAACACAACAGAGCATCTCCTGTAATGCCACAAGCAGGGAAAAGAGAGAGACAGGCTCTGGGCTTTGCAGCTTTTCTAGGAGACCTCAAGGTTTGTGCTGGTTTTCTGAAAGTGTCAAGGGCTTTTCTGCTCCCAAAGGCTCCCAAGAGAGCCAGGAGGATTCCGTGGCTCAGGGAAATCATGGATAAAACAGAGCAGGGATCATCCTTGTGTCCGAGGAAGGGGCAGCTTGGATTCAGAGCTGATGGAGACACCAGAGGTGGCTGAAACTCCTCACGTGGGTAATTCCATAATTCCTATGGCTCACTGCCTTTTCTCTGTGTTCCAGGTCTTACATTGCATTTATTATCCCTTTTTTAATCAGCTGAAAATGCAGGTTTTCACCCCAGAGGGTGTCCAAGTGTGCCAGCATCCCAGCCTTGCCAGCTCTAAAGTGGATTTGGAGCCCAACCATAAATCTGTGTTCTAGAACTGGAAAGGGAACAGGTCACAGCATCTTTTTTTCTATTTTTTTTTTTTTTTAAGCTGCTGATATGGGATATTTTGCACCTGAATGGCCCTGGGGAAACCCCAGAGTGAGAATTGATGCTGACGTCAATGTCCTCATGGTTATGGAAATGTAATGTTTGTGAAGGGTAAAAGCATGTGAGCAGAGATACAGAAAATTAGAGGCACCTAATCTCATCTAAATTAGAGGAATGTCCTATCAGGCATCAATCTTCTGGAGCAGCAGAGCATGGACTGTGGGAGATTTGTCTCCTCATGGCTGAGCCCTGCTCTGTGATAAAGCAAAAGGTTAAAACGTGCTGGGGTTCATTCCATTCCTCCTGAAGAAAATTAATTTTCAGTGACTTTACAGTGACTGTAACCCCACCCCAGAGCTGCTGGATGGATAAATGGGTGGATGGATGGAGGGATGGAGGGATGCATGGAGGGATATCCCTGCTCTCTGACTTGCACAGCAATAAAGCCTCACTCTCACCAGCTTTGGAGAATTCCTGGTGGAACTTGCAGACACTTTGTCTCTCTTTTCCCCCAGATCAGAACCAGAGGGTCCCTGGGCTCTCAAAGGAACCACACAGGAATCCTGAGGTGGATCAGTGCAGCTGCAAATGGAATTTACTCAGCTCTGGGTGAGGTTTGATCCCTGGGCAGGTGACTGCACCCACGTGCCTCAGTTTCCCTCTCCTACAACAGGGATAATGAGCCTCCCTCCTCCTTAGGGAGCCCTGTGAGGATTGTTCACACTCATTTTAGAGCGCAGGTGCTCTGCTGTTCTGGCAGCAGTTCCAAAGATTAGCAATCAGTCACTTGACTGTTTCAGGGCTGCCCAGGTGGAGGTGGGTGCAATGAGCTGATCAGGGCACATCACCCAGGCTGCTGCTGCCAAGTGGCAAGACTGGAAGGAAACGTTTATTCTTAATAAAAATAGAGATAGCAAGAAGGAATACAATGAGAAGGGATTTCAGCTGATTCTCATAAGTGGAGTTCCTTGAAGTGCATAGCCTTTAGGTTAATAAAATGTATCCTGTGGAGCTTCTGCCTGAGGAAAATTTGGAGGGGAAGGTGTAGAGAGCAATTTTCTTGTATTAATGACTGTGTAATTTGGACCACACTCAAGGAAAAATGTGGAAATAACTGAGGAGTGTGTGTGCAAAAAATGCCTACAAATTATCACATCTGCATTCCCTGTTTTACTTCCTTCTGTTAGAGGTAAACCCTAATTACTGACCCCAATCTAATCAAGTCACAAAGGTTTTCTAGATATTCTTTCAGGTTTCCCTAATAAACCCCCTGATGGGGCAGCAAATTTAGCAAAGTGTTGATAGCCAGGAGTAAATAGAAGCAAACACAGACAGGAGAGGCAGCCTTGGGAAAAGCAAAAGGGAATTTTGTGTTTCTGTTCTCCTGCCCCAGCAGGGAGAACACCCCTGAACCAGGGGCTGGAGGGGAGGGATTGGGGCTGGCAGGGAAGGACCTGGAAAAGCCAAGCTGCTGAGAGAGGGAGAATTAACCAAGAGCAGGGAAATGAAGCCAGGGAGAGCCCTCAGGACTTGGTGAGCACCTCTGAACCTTGATCTGCTTCAGCACCATCTCCCTTTGGCAGATCTCAGGGCAGCACTTCCCCCTGATAAGGCTGGATCCCTTTTCCCCTCCCTGCACTCTGCTCTATTTTAGTGCAAACAATGGACCCCTGGCCACTCTGAAGAGCTGCAGTGTTTCATTTCTGTGCTGGCATTTGCATGGGAAAAGGGGATTTATTCAGCGTTGCTGATTGAATGGAAGCAAGGGGAAAAATACCTGCTGCATTTTTCAATACTAATTATAGATCTCTATTTAATTGAGCCATCCTAAGTGCACAGTGTACTTATAGTGCCCAGGGAGCAAAAATAGATGGGGCTGCTGGGCTGATGCAGCAGAGACATATTGTTCTTTCTCTCTCAGCAGAATTTCATCTTGGATCATACACAGCAAAGCAAAGGGAGTAGAAATTTCAAACAAGCCTTTTATTTCCCGTTTAAAGCAGTTTTAAAGATAAACAAATTAAGTTTTGGTATTTTAAATGCATGTATATAACAATATACAGAGATCAAGCCAAAGCTCATTGATTTTTCTTGGAGGAGGAAGGCAGATAGAATCTCTAAAGGTGAAAAGAAACCCCCAAAGCACTCATTCATTCATGGGAAAAGCCCATCCTTGCTATATTAACACAAATAATAAAAGGCAGAGAAATAAATAAATCATCCTTCATTTACCATAGAGAAGAATCAGAGAGCCTGCACTGCATGTCCTGTTAGTCAGAAACAAATCAGAAATAAGAGTAACCTTAACGTGGGGTTAGAAAGAGCAGGGAAGGACTTACCCACTGCCTCTGTCTTGAGAATGTGCAGGCAGAGCAGAGCAAGGAACAGCAATTCCATTCTCTATTTTAAATAGGCTCAGTGTTGACACCAGAATTGATTAGGCTCCTCAGGATGTGATCATATTTCTGCTCTCAGTTTTATACTGGAGTAAGGAGTCCAGGACAGACCTGAAAGCCATAGCAGGAAGGTGAACTCCTCCCCTTTGTAATTTCTCCAGATTTGCCCTGCTCCTGATTTGCCTAAATTTATTCATTCTCCAAAGTGAATGGCAAAAGGAGTGAGGCTTTTCTGGCACTGGGCAAGGAGCCTTTAGTGAAAAACTGAGGCTTTGCAACCTGCACAGGTTTAGCAGCCCAGGAGTAAAATGCCACATTTTTATTTACTGGGAGTTTTTCTGCTGGCAGCCTCATGACATTCAATTAATGCGTGTGTCATAGTTAATGTTTCCTTAAAAAAAAACCAGCCCAGGGAGACAAATAAAACCCCAACTCCCCCTCACTTCTACCCCACAGTCCTCCAAACAGGATTGGAGTTGATTTGTGGCACTGGAAAATGGGAATTCCATGTGCAGCAACAGGAAATGTTTATTAGGTGACATACAACACCTTACGTACGTAATTAAGCAAGGATACATTGTTTTAAATAATCCTTTTTCTCAGCTTTCTGCTGCTGCTGCTGTACTATGGTATACACACAGATTTTGGGGTTTGGGCCCCTTTGTTTTCCTGTGTAAATTTTAAATTTTCATTATTGGAATTAAACACGATTCAAGGGTGAACTCAGACTTCACCCTCAACAAAGAAAAGCGACACAGCTTCGTTACTGGGACATCATCTTTGGGATTCTGGGGGTGGGTTTTGATCAGGCTGAGGAAAACAAATGAAGGAAATGTCCTTCTTCCCCAAATTCCTGTGGGGGAACAACCCCAGGGCTGGGCTGGAGAGGAGGAGGAGGGGATGGAGAGAGGGAAGGGATGGAGACAGGGATGGAGAGAGGGATGGGATGGAGACAGGGATGGAGAGAGGGATGGGATGGAGAGAGGGTTGGAGAGAGGGATAGGATGGAGAGAGGAAAGGGATGGAGAGAGGGATGGGATGGAGAGAGGGATGGGATGGAGAGAGGGATGGGATGGACAGAAGGAAGGGATGTTATCCCAGCCCAGCTGAGCATGCAGAGTCATCCAGCAGAGGCTGAAATTCAACCAAAGGAGCCAAGGAATCTCCCCGTGCCCTGCTGCTCTCACTCAGGAGCTGCAGTGACCCCCGGACAGCCCCAGAGCAGCTCCTTTATTCACAAAAATAAACATAAATAACCTCCCCACAATGGAGATCAGCCGGGGAGTGTTTTTCCAGCCTGCACAGGCGCTGATGTGCCTCGCACATGGTGATGAGGTCAGTAATTCCTGCGGGGGGAGGACAATGAGGGAATGGGTGGAATTTTGTCCCTCCCGAGGTCTCTCGGGGCCAGGTGAATGCTGAGCACGCAGAGCAGCGGGGCGGTGCCGCTGCAGCTCCAAGGGCATCCAGGAGATAATTCCCTCCTTCCCTGGGATGCTCCTCACTGGAGAGCCCAACCAACACCTCGGGATTTTTTTATTTTTATTTTTCCCTGCTCTATTTCCTTGAGTTCCTCCGCTCAGGACTGAAAAGCTGAGGGTTAGACATTTTGGTCTTGAAAATCAGGGTTCTTGATTCCTTTTTGTTTTTCTTTTTTTTCTTCTTTTTGTTTCTAAACCTTCCAGCCTGTCATTATCAAAGTGGTAATAAACTGCACAGCAGTCACGTTAATTAAGCTTTTATTTGAGCTCAGAAGTGAAGGCACACTCAGGCAGAGACATTCCCTTTCCTTCTAAAGCCTGTCACCTAAATAAGCAGGGCTGGCATGACTTGATTTCCTTCTTTTTCTTTGTTTTTTTTTCCTAAGGAAACTCCCCTGAGAGGTGCTTGGATATCAGTTCTTGATGGCACTTCAGGAGATTCTGATCCCTTTCAAAACCAAAACTGCCCTGAGATGCAATAATGCCACCAAGAACTGGGTGCATTTGAATAAGAACTTTTGGGGTTTGAACCTGGTCTTTTGAACCTTGGTCTTTTGAACCTGAAGATGTGAGAGGATCTTGGTCAGAGATGACAGATCAGCAGATTCAGCAGGTTCAGCAGATCTCTGAATTCCAGGCTGGTTTTTCCTGGCAGCTGCAGGGTAGGGAAGGACAGGTGGGAATATCAAATCCAGTAAAAACTGCACTCACTTTGTGGCCTTGAGAGCCACAGCAGCAAAAGCTGAGAGGGTGGGACTGGCTTGGGTCCAAAGCTGGTCACAGATGAGCTGGGATTGCCCTGCAGTGGGACAGGGAAGCACTTCCAAGGGATTTCAAACAGATGGATTTCAGGATTAGTGAGTGGGTGGTTGGGAATCCCACCCTGCAGAGTGAGAAAACACAGAGTGCTCTTCATTTAGCTGTGTGCTGTCACTTTATTCCTTAGAGTCCCCACACCACTGAAGAGGAAATCTGGAATTTCTGAGCTCCTGGTGAAGCAGAAGCATTAAAGCTTCATCTTCCATGTGTAAAGGTGGGCTCTGATTGTCCCTGCCCTGCTGCACTGGGAATGCTGTCCCAGCACAAGGTCATTCCCTGGGATGCTGGGAGCAGGGATCTGATGTGTTCTGCCTTCTCCACACCCAGCCCATCACCTGAATTCCAGCTGTTTGTGTCCCTTCACACAGCACAGCTTCTCCAAGGGGATCTCCTCCAAACCTGGGAGGCAAAAAATTCCTCCAAGGGAGCAGCTGGAGGAGGGAGGAGCAGAGCTCTGTGTTTTCCAAACAGCTCCGAAAAATCTTGGAAGGAGATCACACACCCCGTTTGTGTCTTCCTCTCCAGAAAGGAAGGCTTTAATCTGCATAAATTGAAACATAAATTGGATAAATAGGCTCCTTATTTGTATTACTCCCTTTCCTGGCTGTTTCTTCCTTGCAGGCTCATGATGCCCGTGGAGAGGCTGGGCAGAGGGGGGCTCTGATCCCAGGATTCATAGAATGATTCTGGGAGCTGCTGACATCTTTTTGGCCCAGGTGTGGTGACAGTGCAGAGGACAAGGGGGACAAAGCAGAGCCCATCCCCTTTCCCAAGGTTTGGAGTCAGGAGCTGAGAATGTGACAGGGCAGAGAGCAGGGCAGTGAAGCCCCTCATCCTTTTTGGGTTTTCCTGTAACTTCACAAGTGACACCAAACCCCCTGTGGCTTGTTCCACATCTCCTCCCCTCCACCTCCATCACAAGGGTGCAGTTTTTCCCTGCAGTTTCAGGCACAATTCCAGTTTCCCTGTCAGCACAGAGGAGCTGGGGTTGCTGTGCCTCAGCCCAAGGTCAGGGTGGGAGCTGCCCAAGGGTTGCTGTGAGAGCTGGGGCTCAGCTCCTGGGTGAATTCCCTGCTTTGGGATCGATTTTGGTGTTTCCCAGCTGGGGCTTCTCCTCCTGAGCCCCTGTGGGTCCCACTGGAGGCTGAGAGCTGCAGCTGGGGACCAGCTCAGGTGGGGGCACTTGGATTTTCCACACTTGAGCCATCACTAAAAATTCATCCTGAAGCCTCTGGTGCCTGTTTCCCAGTCTCTTCAGTGTGGTCAGGGGTTATTGTCTTCCCCAAAGGCACAACCAACAGATAATTCCATAAATGAGGCCATTTCTTACACACACATCAACACAAATTGGGCATTTGGATAAAGAGATGTGAATACAATCACAGAACTAAAAGAAAAACAATCATAGAAGTAAAAAAAAAAACCCAGACAAAAAAACCAAATCCAGACGTTTCAGAAGGTGAAATCTCAGTAAATATAAATCAAAGGCTGCCCAGAGCAAGGCACAGTCAGTGTTTGAGGTGTCAGCCCAGCCTGAGATCCTGGAGATTAGATTGTGTTCCCTGGAATCCTGTGTCACCTTAAACAAACAATGGGATTGTTCTTTCCCCATTTATAGGATGCAGATAACAATTTCCTCACCAGTGTATAGTGAGGTAAGTGCAGGGAATGCTGCACAGTTCCTGGAATATGGGAGAAGAAAAATGCCCTTGAATTGATGTTGTTCCATGAAGAGGTTAGGCTTTAAATTTAAAATATTTTTTATCTGGTTTTGAGAGCTTCAACTGCATCACAGAGGGTTGGAATATATAAATCTGGGGGGTTCTGTATATTAAAGCCCACTAAAAAAGCAGCTCCCACACTATTGTCTCCCTTAATCCAGACACATGATGGCAATTTGTATGCAATTCTATTAGGGAAATCAGATTACAAATCTTTTGTGGAGAGCTATTTATACCACTTGATATTACTTTAATTACATTCTCATCTCAACATCGTTTAGCGTTTTGTGCTCGAGCACCAAATTTTTCCAATTAGAGCAACTTCAAGCAGCATTTTCAGGAATACCTGGAGCCCTTTGCAGCCCAAATTCACAGAGAAGTTATTTTTAGCCACCAGGGTGTTTTCAAAGGCGTTTTTCTCTGAGGATGTTGTGTTCATCACAGGTGTCCTGTGCTGGGAGTGAGAGGATTTGCTGGGCTGGCACAGAGGTGACAGAAAGAGTGGAGCCTTTGTTCAGCAGGACCTCACAGTGCAGGTGTGGCTGCCAGGGCTGCTCCTGCTGGGGTTACAAAGGGTGTTTTATCTGGGACACTGGGACAGGAGCAGGCTGTAGGGTGTTCATACAGCCCCAGGCTTGATTGATTCATTCTCAGCCCTTATTTCTATGTAGTCATTCCCCTTGTGACCATCTGAAATACCTGCTGCTCTCTTAGACTTGTATAAAGTGAAATAATTATACTTAAAAAGCTTATTAATTAATTAAATAGCATTCCTAGTACAAAAAAAATTGTGTATGCTTTCATACACTCCAATAGAACTACAAAAAAAAAAGCACCCTGGAATTCCCCTTTTTCAACTCAAAATTACAGCCTAAATTTCCTACATTTTAAATTTGGCAGAGCCATCAGAGTTCACAGATCCCCATCTCTGGGGCTGGAATTGCTGCTGCAATGATCAGTGCTGAATGTGGGAGCCCAGAAATTCAGCTGAGCTGCTTGGCAAGGCCGTGGTAGAAAATTGTGACCAGTGAAGGTGCCAAGGTAACAATAAACTGTGAATTAAATCAAAATAAATACCATGGCTTTACCTGGATAATTGTCCTGCTGAGCTGTTTAAAATCTCCCTGCTCCCTCTGTACCCTGTATTTTATTCCAGCAGTGCCCTCTGCTGAGAGCATGCAATGTGTGTCCCCAGAGCTTTTTCTTCCCCCCAGGTCTCAGGTGTTTTCAATCTAAGTTCTCAAAAATCATTTGTAATCAAAAAGATGGAGAAAGAAAAGCTACAGTGGGGTTGATACTGGTTTATTAATGAACAAGCCACATGAAATAAACACAAGATATCCTGTAGCAAAGGCATGGATAGTGATGTTTGTGTTTTAGTTGTGTTATCATGAAGGATTAAGTGGGAAAAGGGCATTTTCTGGGCATTTTCTGGGCTGTTGGGATCCAGGCTGCTGCCACAGCACTGATGTTTTATTTCAGCTCCCTCAGCCACACTCCCCCACCTCCAAACCCACAAAACTCTGCTCTCCCTTTTCTGACTCTATAATCCTTTAGGATCTAATTAATTCATGAGTTAAAGCCCAATTCCCTTCACTCCATTTCAGAGTGAAGAACCTCAAGCTGCAGGTGTGAGCATCTCCCTCATCTCCCCAAGGCCTGGCTGGTTCTGCTCTTGTCAAAGGTTGCTTCCAGCAGCTCATCCGTGTGGGAAATGTGTTTGGGCTATCCTAGCAACTGCCAGGAGACAGGCACAGCCCCGAGCTGGCAACCCAAATATTTAAAAACACGCCTGGTTAAAGTTTAACCCCTGCCAGGGTGATGATGTGGCAGCAGGAGCTGCGTGCCAGGCTCTGCGCCGCGGGATCGAGGTGGGAGCTCCTGGGGATGAGCACGGCCGGCCTCGCCAGGGGCTGCAAGGAGCATCCCCCACCATGAACGGATTCCCAAACTGCTCTGCCAACTACACCAAGATCTGGAGTCATTACTTGGTGCTGGCCCTGGGCATCCCCCAGCTGACCATCAACGTGGCCTCCATCGTCTTCAACTGCGCGGTCATCTTCACCCGCCTGGCCACCCGGGACCTGCGCAAGCCCATCTCCGTCCTCTTCTGCAACCTGGCCGTCTCTGACCTCTTCACCAGCTTCTCCGGCTTCTGGATCTCCACGCTGTTCATCACCGACCCCGACATCACCATCTTTGGCTCTCAGGACATGCTGGCTCCCTACGCCCTGTACACCACCTCCATCCTGTCCACCATCTACAACCTGGTGAGCATCGGCATCGAGCGCTACCTGGCCGTGGCCAGGAGCATGAGGACGAGGTTCAGGGTGACCAGGAACCGCTCCATCGCCGTGGTCTTCTTCAGCTGGGTCCTGGCTTTCTCTCTGGGCTGCCTGCCCCTGCTGGGCTGGAACTGCCTGCGGGCAGAGAGGAGCACCTCGGTGCTCTACAGCCCCTTCTGCGTCGACTACCTCGTCTTCGTCGCCCTGCCCAACGTGGCGGCGGCCTTCCTCGTGCCCCTCTTCACCTACCTGCGCATCATCATCATCCTCAGGAAGAGGAAGCTGAGGATGCAGGCGTGCGGCCAAGCCCCCGGCACCTACAGGTCAGCGGAGACGCAGGTGGCCAGGACCAGCATCTCCATCTGGCTGCTGGCCCTGGTGTCCTACGCGCCCTTCTCGGCCGGCGTCGTCTTCGACGCCTCCACGCGGCGCTGCCACGCCGAGCTCTACCCCGGGGCCTACGTGTTCAGGAACTGCACGGCCATGCTGATCACCATCACCTGCCTGGGCAACCCCCTGCTCTACACGCTGAGGCTCCGGGGGCTGGGCGCCGGCCTGAGGGCGCTGCGGGGCCCGCGCGCNTTCCAGCCTGAACAATTCCATGGATCCCTCATTAATGTGCTGGGTGGGAGCTGGGGTCTCAGAGGTGTTTCCAGCCTGAACAATTCCATGGATCCCTCATTAATGTGCTGGGTGGGAGCTGGGGTCTCAGAGGTGTTTGCAGCCTGAACAATTCCATGGATCCCTCATTAATGTGGGGGGAGCTGGGAGCTGGAGGTCTCTGAGGTGTTTCCAGCCTGGACAATTCCATTTTTCCCTCACTAACACGGTGGGAGCTGGAGGTGTTTTCCAGCCTGGATAGAGCCATGGATCCCTCACTAACACGGTGGGTGTTGGGTGGTGGGGGGTCTCAGAGGTGTTTCCAGCCTGGACAATGTCATGGTTCCTTCACTAATGTGCTGGGAGCTGCGGGTCTCAGATGTGGTTTTCAGTCTGGACAATTCCATGGATCCCTCACTAACACGGTGGGTGTTGGGTGGTGGGGGGTCTCAGAGGTGTTTTCCAGCCTGGATAGAGCCATGGATCCCTCACTAACGTGCTGGGAGCTGTTGGTCTCAGAGGTGTTTCCAGCCTGGACAATGTCATGGTTCCTTCACTAATGTGCTGGGAGCTGCGGGTCTCAGATGTGGTTTTCAGTCTGGACAATTCCATGGATCCCTCACTAACACGGTGGGTGTTGGGTGGTGGGGGGTCTCAGAGGTGTTTTCCAGCCTGGATAGAGCCATGGATCCCTCACTAACGTGCTGGGAGCTGTTGGTCTCAGAGGTGTTTCCAGCCTGGACAATGTCATGGTTCCTTCACTAACGTGCTGGGAGCTGGAGGTGTTTTCCAGCCTGGACAGAGCCATGGCTCCCTCACTAATGTGCTGGGAGCTGTGGGTCTCAGATGTGGTTTTCAGTCTGGACAATTCCATGGATCCCTCACTAATGTGGTGGGAGCTGGGAGCTGTTGGTCTCAGAGGTGTTTCCAGCCTGGACAATGCTGTTTTTCCCTCACTAATGTGCTGGGAGCTGGGGTCTCATAGGTGTTTTCCAGCCTGGATAGAGCCATGGATCCCTCACTAACATGGTGGGTGTCAGGTGGTGGGTGGTGGGTGGTGGGTGGTGGAGGTCTCAGAGGTGTTTCCAGACTGGACAATTCCATTTTTCCCTCACAAACGTGGTAGGAGCTGAGGTCTCAGAGGTGTTTCCAGCACCGTGGTTCCCTCACTGGGCTGCAGGAGCAGCCTGGGCTGTGGGATGGAGCCTGCTGGGGGTTCCAGCAGTGTCCCCTCTGTCCCTGTCCCTCGGGAGGCTCTGGGCACCCCTGCTCTGCTCAGAGGGAACAGGGAGCTGAGTTAAAAATAATCCATTAATGGTGTTTGCTTTGTGCTGGCTGCCCTCACGTCCCCCAGCTGTGGGCTGTGCCTCTGGAGAGGCTGAAACAGCTGGGAAATTCCCAGGAATTTGGGGGAAAAGAGGCGTTTTACTTTCTTGTTCAGTCAGACAAATTGTGACTTTTGGCTGCTGGGTGAATCTTTATTAACAGCACTCAGCACTGCTCCCTGCTGTCATTTTAATTGCTGGATGAGGTGTTTTTGTGAGATATTTTGGCTGCACTTTCGTATTTCTGCTTTTAAGGGCACACTCAAATCCCTGGCTTGTGAAATCTGTACTGTTCCAGGTGAAAACATCACCTGGGCTCCTCTGGATCAAGTTGCCTGGACAGAACGAAATAAAAATGTCAAGACCAGATGTTTTATAAAAGAAAAAGGTCTTAACTCCTCCCTCTCTAAAGAAAAAAGAGTTGGTTACTGAATATTTATTTAGTAGATATTATTCTGCCAGATCCCAGTGGAGATGGGTGCTTATTCTTAGTTACACTGGGATATTTCTTAGAAGAATCTCAATGTTAAAACTTCTTTAGAAGCCTGGATTGCATAGATTTTGTGACATCAGCTCATGTTTCTGGTTCTGCACTGCTCAGCTGCTGCTCTGTGGTATTTCATCAACGCACAGCAATAAAATTCCATTAAAATCCACACAGTGATGATGTTCTCACATTCGTGACATACAATCCCACCCACATCAGCCCTTGGAGTTTCCAGGGACTGCTTCCCAATTTCTTTGCTTTGTTGTTGTTTCCTCATCTTTATAGCTATCTATCTATCTATCTATCTATCTATCTATCTATCTATCTATCTCTAACTCTCTATATTTCCCTATTATATCCATAGATTACATATCCATGTCCATATCTCCATATCTCTATCCATTTATATATTCTATATATGTCCCTATGTGTACCTCTATCCCGATCTCGATATGTACATCTCTCTCTCCACTCCCTCCTTCTTTCCCCATGTACAGAGCTATCTCTCTATATATCTATGTCCATATACCTCTCTACATTTATTTATTTATAGAAATATCTCTAAATATTTCCAAATATTTCGAGAAGATGCCCCGGGTAGCGCTGCGCTCGGCGGTGGATTAAGCGCGC
Organism: Aegithalos caudatus; assembly: GCA_013389925.1. Classification (NCBI taxonomy): domain Eukaryota; kingdom Metazoa; phylum Chordata; class Aves; order Passeriformes; family Aegithalidae; genus Aegithalos; species Aegithalos caudatus. The sequence continues at coordinate 299,602 of WEIU01013186.1, read as the reverse complement.
CTGGCTGGCGGCGCTCGGCGGTGGATTAGCAGCCCTGGCCGGTAGGCCGGAAGCGGAAGCGACGGGCGCGGCCATGCGGGCTCCGGGACCGTGCGCGGAGTGCGGGGCAGG
>WEIU01013186.1:281068-299313 GCA_013389925.1 Aegithalos caudatus | reverse complement strand
GGGAGGCGGCCGGGCAGGGCCCCGCGGCCCCGGAGGACATCCTGAGCGAGGAGGACGAGCAGGACCGCGTCCCGCTGCACAAACTCAAGCTCCTGGGTAATGCGGGGAAGCGGGGCCGGGGGAGCGGGCAGGAATAAACCCTGCGCGGAGCTGCGGCGTTCCGAGCTGCATTTTTCCCTTTGTGAATCCGTTTGCGGGGTCAGGCCCGTGTGTAACCCCGGCGTTTCCCTCGTTCCAGGGGAGTCCGAGGAGCTGAGGGATTTGCTGCGGAACCCGCACCTGCGGCAGCTGCTGCTCGCCCTGGAGCGGGCGCGGGACAAAAGCTCCCTCCTGAGGAGGTTCATGCAGGAGCCGCTGTTCGTGGAGTTCGCAGATTGCTGCCTGAGCGTCGTGGAGCCTCCCGAGAAGGAGAACGTCCTCCCCGAGTGAGCTGCCCTAGGAACGAGTTGTATTTTAGTTTAAATTTTTTTTGAGGTTTTTGTTTTTTGGGGTTTGCCAGCAGCCAGAGCTGCTCCGTTGTGTGTCTTGGCTGCTTTGCCCGTGGTGTCAGTGCTCTGATTTCAGGTCAGGGCTGGCACACAGGGGCAGGGCTGTGCTGGGACACATTTTTACATCCTGGGGCTTGAACTCTGTGGAGTTCTTTCTGATGGCACAGAAATGCTGGCAGCCAGGGGAAATGTTGTTTCAGTGACAATATTAAATACATTTGCATTTATTTTACTCCACGAGTACTCTGAAATGTTTTTGTTCACTGGAGGCTGTTGGGAAGGGTCAGACACCTTGACAAGGCAGTGAGCAGGTTTATTTGAAGTGACATACACAGAAACATTTTCAAGGTCCACGAGCAACCAGGGGAGGTGCAGAGCAGGCCTGGGCAGGGTGGGGCTGTCGGGGGAGCTCTGCAGGCACCTGGGAGAGCTCACAGATTTTGGTTCTGTAGATAAAAGCAAGAGCCCATCCTTGCTTTTTTTCCCTGAGACATCTGCCCCTGGTGCTGCAGCTGGCTGCTCCTCACTCCCCTGGGGACACTGGTGCACCTCTGAGAATCCAGCAGCAATCAGGAATATTAATTGGCATTATTTGCTCTCTGGCTGGTGCAGGCAGTGCCAGCAGCATTCAGTTCAAGTATTCATTGCTTCAAGCACCTGATCTGTTTGGATTGATTTGTTCCCATAGTGTTGATATTTCCTGGAAGGTGTGAGGAGGAGGAGCTGCCTCACACACTTTAATTTAATTTAATGTCTGTTACAATGTGTTATTATCAGCTGTGCTCCCTTCCATCTCCTTGGAGGCAGGAGGCAGCGCTGTGGAAGCTCTGAGGTAGCAGCAGAGGTGGACATTGAGTGATTGCAAAGCAGCACTTGCAGAGAGCCCTCCTGGGCAGGGGCAGAGCTATGTGGGCAGCAGCTCCTGCCTGTCCAGCAGGATCTGGTTGAAGCCCGTGATGGGAAAGGCCTCCTGGTGGGGGCTGACGTTGGCAAAATGCAGGGGGGACCTCGTGCAGTGGAACCTGACCGAGCCCTGCAAGGACAAGAGGGGAGAGCTGTCAGCCACGTGTGCAGCTGCTCTGTTACTCACGTTGAGGTCTTGAGGAGGTGACCCACTGGTGGCTGAGGAACTCCTCCAGGGGAGCCCACTACAAGTGGATTTAGGAGAAATGGTTGCTACAGAAGGTGCCAGTGCTGGGAATTGAACTGAAATCAGCTCAGCCTGTGAGGCTGGAGGGCTCAGCCCTGAGCCTGGCACCGTTGGCAGTTCCTGCACACTGAATTTGATGCCAACTTTTTGTGTTGGCATCATCCCCCCAGCCCCGAAGGTGATCTCAGGGGAGGAGCCAGTGCCCCTGGCTGGTGGGGAATGCTCTCCCAGCCCGCTCCACGTGCTGCAGACAGGAGGGAGGGGGGTGGTACCTGTGGGAGGGCTCTGATGGAGGCGATGCCACAGCCCAGGGCCCCCCCGGAGCCCCCCTGCAGCCCCCGGAGGCAGCGGAGCAGCGCCCGCCGCTGCCCCGTGGCACTGACAGGGCCAGCAGCCAGCACCAGCCCCAGGGGCCACAGCTGCACCCTGGCCTGCAGGGGCCACCCCGTGTCCAGGGAGCAGGGGGGCTTGGCCCAGGTAGCTCCAGGAGCTGGCAATTCCTGTCCTTCCCCCTCATCCAGCTCTGCTGCTGCCAGCGCGGCTTTCACCTGCAAAAGACACAGAACAAAAGTGTTCTCAAATGTCCCAGACACAACTTGGGATTGCAAAAGTGAGAGGTTTTAAAAGAGAGGGGATCTGGAAGGACAGCACACCCCAGTTTCCAGGTAGGTAAGGAATGAGTTTATGCTGCAGGATGAAGCAGAAGCAGCTGCACAGGGACCACAGCCTCATCCCAGTGTCCTGTGACTGCTGGATTAGCTTGGGAAGTGACATTGGCTCTGCAGCTGGAGAAGAGTTTTCTGCAGCACTGGGTTTGTAGCTCTCAGCCACCCCAAATCCTCAGGCTCCCTTTCAGTGCTGTCCTGCCCCCATACTCACTCTCCATCTCCTCCAGCCCCTCTGGATGGCACCCGCAGCCCTGCGCATCCTCTGGAAGTGCCTCTTGGCCAGCCAGGAACGAACAGCTGAGGGTGGAATGGGGACAAACCTGAGTGCAGAGAGCTCAGCAGCTCCTGCACTCAGGGTGAGAGGTGGCACTTAGCCACTGGTGCCCCTGTAACCCCCCAGTGTCACTGGAAATGTCCCTTGCTGTGTTATTTCAGCCTCACCTGCTTGGATCCGAGTTGCAGAGCGTTTCTCCTTTGCCATTTTCTTCTCTTTAAATCTTCTCCAACAGCACTGGATGCAAAATGCCTTCTCATTTAACACCTCTGCTCTCCTGGCTTCCAGGAGCTCCAGCTGCAGTGGGGAACAGGAGCCTGGAGTTAGGAACTGTGCTCACAACTCTTCCCTCTTTTACAGCCTCTGGGTGTTTGTCAGGGGACCTCAGCTCCATCCCAGTGTCCGTGACTGCTGGATTAGGTTTGGGAGGTGACAGCACTTCATCAGTGCTTTTTAGGTAACATGGAAATGGAAGTTTTGGGGGAAGAAAGTGGAGCCTCCCAAAGTCCCAGCAGCAGCAGGTTCACACCCAGCTCCACTGAAGGGGCTGCTGCTAGGGCTGCATCCTGCAAGCTTGGCAGAAGTGCCTTTGTCTCCCTCCTCTCTTTCCCAAGGAAGCTGTGCAGCTGTTGGAGCAGCCAGATCTGTCATCTGGAGCTAAGGAAAGCTGTCATCTGTACTGGAACTCTGACAATTGTAGTGCAGCTCCCTGTCCACTGGCAGCACTGAGGCCATTACACAAAGTGCTCTGCAGAGCTGCATTCTGATGGGTGCTTGATTGAGTTAAATAATTGGATGGAAAATGTCCAATTCTGGTCACATTCTGGCAGGAGTTTTGCCTGCACCATCTGTGGCAGGAGCACTCCAGAGCCAAGGAACAGCACTTACCATGGAATTGGCCAGGAACACTTTGGTTTTGCCACAGTAGACTGAGGGGATGTCTGCTCCATTCCCTGTTTCCTGAGCAGGGGTTTGGCCCCTAACAGCATCCTGAAGGATCTCCAGAACAGCAGCACGTGGTGCTTTGTCATCATCCAGCACTGGGGTCTCACCTGGAAATGAAACATGGAGGAGGAGGCATCCCAAAATCTGGAGATCAGGGCCAGGGAATTGTCTTTGCACTGAGATTCCTTGGCCATTTAGAGGGGAAACCCCTGCAGCAAGAGGGGAGGAGGAGGAGATGGCTGAGAGCACTTGGTCTGGCTGTGTTTAAAGCTAAAATGTGACAGCACAGCCTGCAGCAGGTGCCAGCAACCAGAAAACCAGTGAGGGGTGTTTAACTGGGCTGTGGTTTGTGCTGCCTCCTCAGCTGTTGTCACCTCTGCTGCCCACAGGTAAAATTGTCATTTGGGGGAGACCTAGGCTGAAACAGGCAGGGCTCAGGAGTTCTCCCATTCCTGGCATCCTACATGGAAGCACAAGAAAGCAGCAGCAGTGCCATTAAGGACAGGCTGAGCAGTTCAGTCCTAAGAAAAATCACATTAAGTACCCCAAACTCAAAGCTGTGGGAACAAAGAACAAAAGGCAGGGAACTCTGTAGCCTTAATGTACTGAAAAGTGCAGGAAGGGGAAGCAAATTCTACACAATTGTGCAGCTGTCACAGGGCACTGGGAGCAGCTACAGGGTCCTGTACTGAGCAGGAATTTATGGCAGCAATTACAGGTTATTAAAGCCATTTCTGGGACAATTTTTTACATTACAAACAGGTCAGCCAGATGATTCTCTTTGGAAATAGAGATAGGCTTTATTCAGACCTGGAACAAGAGATTGTTGCAGGAGTTCCTGCATGCACAGACTGGATGGGTTTTGCATCATTCCATCCTGGATACTGTTTGCTTTTCTGCTGTAAATATTTCTAAGGAGATGAGAGCATTTTAAGGTCCTGAAAGCAAATAGATGCAATTCTTGCTTACAGGAAGACATCTGGTGGCTCTGATGGTTGATAAGGGAACCAAAAGCTTATCCCCACGTCTGGGCAATTGTTTTGCTTTGTTTGCAGCTTATTACCCCCTGAAGATAAAAAGGACTAAAAAACCTATCACAAAGAGGCTTTGCAGTTAATGGGTTTGTAACTGAGGGGGAAAGATCCACTGTGTAAGTAATTCTCCAGCCTGCACTTCCTTCCTTCACCCCATTTCCACAGGGTGAACAGATTTCCACCAGTTTTACTCATCTGAAGAGGCTGGTCCTGCTTCCCACAGCTGCTGCTTGTTGAACAGACCCACTGGTGAAGAGGGGATTCACTTGGGGGGCAGAAAGGGGCTGCAGTAACCTTCAATGTTAAATGTAAGCACCTGATGAGCTCCTCCTTTCAGGAGTTCACAGCAAAGGCATTACCTGTAGGCTGCATTGTGTTTGTTAAAGTCCATCCTTGCTCTTGCTTAGAAAAAGAGAAGTTTGCAAAAGGTGGAAGAAGCAGCAGAGTCCAGGGAAGCTGGAAGGTCAGTGATTCAGCAAGGAAGCAAGGAGGGGGGGAAAGAAAGGAAGGAAAAGGAACATAAGGCAAAAGGTAAGTGGTTTTCAAGTCTACTCAAGAATCAACTCTAAATCAAATTATTTTGGGTGAGGGGAAACCCCAGACACCACTGTAACTGTGACTGCTGCACCCAGGAGGAGCACAGAAAACCAGCAGTGAGGGGAGAGATTTTCAGTGTTAAGCAAATGAGAAACTCAGGCTGGTGACAGGTTAAAGAAGGATTTTGAGAGTAGTGGTGAAAACAGTAATTATCTGATCTGTGTGGTACCAGAGGGGTGCAGTGACAATTTCACTTGATGGCAGAGGGATTACCTGAAGAACCTTACCTTTCTTCTCAGCAGCATGAGAGTTGCTTTTATCCCACACTCTTTTTTTACTGGAGCCCCAGGATTTTCTCAGTAGCTCATAGCGCTCAGTGAAACTTTGGAAAGGGATCCTGAGAGACAAATGTGCAGTGAATTCCAGGCAGGAATCATTCCTGTAAATCACTGATCCTTTCTGCTGTATGGTAAATTATTGATCCTTTTTGCTGTATGGTAAATCACTGATCCTTTTTGCTGTATGGTAAATAATTCACCCTTTGAAGGGGGAAAATTCCAGAATGGCTTTGTGGATCCAGTGCATGGGATGCAAACAGACTGATGCCTAAATGGTCAAACAGGCCAGAAGGTCCAGAACTTCTGAAGAAATTCAGATTTCACAGTAACTGTAGCAAAGCTTGGACAGGAATTGTGCTTGGATATTTGGGTTTCCTGCTAATAAGCTCTTCTGAATAATTAAATGCCAGTAATTGCAATAGGAATGGATGATGCTGGAGAAGCTGGACTCACCTGACTGGGAAACCTGCTGCACTGATGCTGATGGCTTCCACTATCCCACAGGCCTGGAGCTGGCTCAGAACCTGAGGCACAAGTGGAGATGGTTTAGGCAAGGCTGACTTTTGTGGAAGCTGCTCCTTGTGTGCCCTCTCCTGGGCATCCCCAGCCAGCAGTGCCCAAAGGCAGCAGGGTGTGAAAAGCCAGGGTTGGTATTTCCATGCTCAGCAGATTCCAGGGGTGTTTAAAGCCTGATTGCCCAGCAGATGAGGTTCTCTAGTTACAGCTTTAGCATCTGCTGCTCTGCTCCCCAAGCTTCTCAGTTTCCTGGAATCCAGGAGCCAGCAGAGTTTTGTTTCGAAGGTATTTGTGTGCCCAGGGCTGCTCAGATCACTTCTGTCTGAAGGGCTGGGAGGGCAGCACCCAAAATCACCCCAAAAACCAACAAAGAGCAGCTGGAAGAGCTGCTGTGCTTAGGGGACTGTTTTGCACAAGCACCTCAGTGACTCTGAAAGGGTTTATCTCAAAGGAGAAAGAGCTGTTTCAAAATGTGCTGTGCAAAGAGCTTTGCAAGTGACTCAAGATCCCAAGAAACCCAGTGCAAGGCCCTGGGGAAAGGCTTTGGAAAAGTTACCTCTTCTCTTCTGAAAGTCCTGGCCTTGCAGTCAGCGTTGGGCTTGATGCAGCGGATGTAATGGGGTGTGGTTCTGCTCACAATCTCCATCAGATGTTCCAGGGAGCTCTGCAGGAAACAAACACAGGGTTCATCAGGGCTCCTCCTCCTCAGGGATCTTCCATCCATGCCATGAAGCTGCTCTTGGCTTCACAGGCTCAGTGTTGGAGCATTTCTACAGGACAGCTGGAGCAAAAAAAAAAAAAATCCACTCTGTGGATGCCTTCATCAAAATGCTGATGGTAAATCCAGAAAGTTTCCAAAATTACAGCAGAAACCTGAATAGGATGTACCTTGAACTTGGACACCACTGTAATAACAGCTGCTTTGTTCTGGGTTTTGGTGTTATTTTGGTTCTTTTCTGTCACAGGAAATAATTTTTGAAGCAAAGGGTCCTTTGAGTTCTGCAAAACGTGGACCAGCTCTGGTGGAACAGCATCCTGCAAACAGACATGACCCATCAGCATCTGGACCTGGCAGGCACCTGCACCTCTGAAAATAACCAAGAATTCCACTTCCAGAGATAGAACAGTATTCCTGATGCCAAATTTGATGTGAGCACAGCTGCACTTTCAAATCTGATGATGTGCATTCATTCATAGTCAGATTTAGGAACAGAAAACAATGTTTGGCTGAACATTCAGCAAATCCAGTCAAATGTACAACTGCTCCCAGCACTGTTCTTGTTACACAGCCTGAGTGAGCTCCAACTCTCAGGACTGCTTTAATCCCTGAAGGACAGGCTGCAGCAGACATTAGAATTATTTCTTTGAATTAAGAGATGGTGTTTTATTGCTAAAGAAATAATAGCACTGGCCATAATTGCTGGGGATGTCAGAGTTGAGAAGGAACCCTTCTCTCTGCAGACTATTTCACATTTCAGTTCTTCCCTCAAGGCCAAAATTTGAGAACTTTCAGTAGTTAAGCCCATGCTCTTGTTTTTTATAAATTGATCTGAATTTTGGGGGGAATTAAGTGCTGTATTTGTAGTTATAAAAATGTCCTCAAGCCATTAACAATTCTGCATCCCCCAGGAATGGAAGAAACCCTGATTTGGTGATGGTTCACTTCAACCTCAGCTCAAAGGTGCAGAAAAACATCTGCTCATGCCAGTGATGGTTCAGAGAATTTATTTCTTTGCAGCAAGGTATGTCCAATACCCAGCACTGAATACATTTGCCAGTGGTGCTTTGATTTAAATCACTTTAGGTCTGTAAGATACTTTTAAGACTTTTTTAAACACTTTTTCTGCAAACACCTACCTTATTTTTCTCCACCATTGCTTCCAGCTGATAGCAGACTTTGCCAGCATAATGGGAAATGATAAAGTTGGGCTTCTTGCTAAACTTATCTCGACTTAGACACTGATTACTGGACAAGGCTTTCTCAATCCTGGTTTGGAACAGGTCAGTGTTGGAGGGTCTGTTCAGACGACACTCCTGCAAAGGACACACCACTGCAGCATCTCTCATTTGTCCCAAAGAACTGACTCTAAAAGCTACAGCATCTAAAATTCTAATTGTAGCAATTTTACCTTTAGAGCTGCTTTGAGTATGCAAGGCCTGAAATATTGGGAAGGAAAGGGGGGGAAAGAAGTAATTGAGGCTTCATATTTGAATCAGAACATCCAGGATCAGAGGGAAAAAGACAACTCAGAACAGGAGGAAGCAGTGGCATGATTTTTCTGAGACTGAAGCCCTGCAGAAATTTTACAGCTGACAGGTTTTCTATTAACTTGTTGTTTGTGTTTTCTTTGGTGGCATGGGAAGGCAGGAAACTGGGGCCAAAAAATGCAGGGTTTAGATCACACTTACCTCATTCAGCAAGGAGAAAATGCTGAGAGGATTTCCCTCTATCAGATCAAGGCAGTTCTGGTTATCCTGGTAGTTTATGAATGACCACTGCAGGCCTTCAGCTGCATATTCCTCCTGAAGGAAGAGGGAAGGGGTTATTCTGCAGCAGAGGGCACCAGAGCTCAGAACTCTGTGCCTTGGGCAGCTGATCCAGGTCCTGTTTGAGGAGTTAATCCCAACTCAGCTCCAGGTCAACACCAAGCTTGAGAAAAATAAAACCCACATGAGGTTATTCTACCCCAGGTAGCTTTGGGGTGTGGATCAGAACCTGCTGGAACAATTTGTCTGAGGATTTGGGAACCCCATGGATTTATCAGTGTGCTGCAAGGCTGCTTTAAGAGCAAACAAAAGCCACAGTCACACAAAGCCTCTCCTGGCTGTGCTGAGATTTTCCCTGAAGGACAAGGAACAAGCAGAACTCCTTCCTTGCACTGGGACCAGCCCAGCCTTTGTGTGCCAGCCTTTGCTAACTGGGCTCCATTTAAAGCAAAGCCTGATCTGAAAGGAAGTGCAGGGAGATACTGGTTGGAATAATTGGTACAATATTTATGCTGAATTACAGGACAAACTGTCAGCAGTGTTTAACAAGCACAAGCTCTGGGCAGTTATTTGAAAAGCCTCCTGCCAAAAGCTTGCTCAGCACAGCCACTAATGGCATTTAAGTGGTTTGGGGGACAGCCAGATCCAGAGGTAAGAGGGCAGGCAGTGAGTGGGAGGGGTGCTATAAACAGAGGTCATGGAGCCATTTCAAGCAAAGCAATTGTGTGCTTGAACTTGCTTTCCATCTTCCCTGACCATTAACCCCTGGCATGCTGACCAGGGCAGGCAGGGAAAGCAGCCTGGCAATAGCAAAAGCACAAATTGCAGTCAAAGAAATACTTATCTCCTGAATAAATTGACAAAAGCCTGCTGTGAGGCAGGAGGTGCCAGCACGCTGGTGCCATAAAGAAAACCATTTCCCTGATTCCAGTTAATGGCAAAGAGCATTTTGGTAATGGATCTGCAGTGGGGAGGGGTAGAGCAGCAGCCCTGGCAGGGATCTGCACCTTGCAGGGCACTGAGAGCTGGAATTAGCAGTGTGTGAGCAGGGAGGGGCTGCACGGAGCAAAAACCCCTTCTCTGCTGTCAAACAACACAGATGTGTCCCTCCTTACTCAGAGACAAAAGCTGCTGCACACTGGGGATTGTTTTAAAGGCATGACTGGGTCCAGGGAGGCCTCCACAGGTCCCCCATGCTCAGGTGACAGGGTTCTGGTGGGCTCTGCAAGCTCAAGTGGAAGCTCCCCACTCTTTAGGGACTTGATGCTTCATGGCTGTAAGGAGAAACTTCCAAGAGCATCTCAATTCAGGCTGCACTTACCCCAAGAGTTGAGTCTCAAGTGTTCAGCTCTTTGAGGAAAAGCAAACAGTCTGACAGGCAGACATCCAGTGGAGCTGGGGACAGATTTCCAGTCCCCAGGAGACAAAGCTGTGTCATTCCAGCTGCCCCACATTTCCCCTCTTTTCCCCACTGTTCCCCCCCAGTGCTCTCTGTGGCATTGCTGACTGAAGGTTCCATCTGACCACGGGCACAGCAATGCAATTAAAGTGACAAAAAGATGCTGTTTTAAATCAGATATTGAAGATTTGATCTTCACTTTGGGGTATTACCTGCTGTGCCTTCAGGTAGTGAGCTACAAAGTGCTGCTGCAGTTTCTCGTTGGCATAATTAATACAGAGCTGCTCCAAGTTGTTTTCAGGGAAGGCTTCAAACCCATAAACATCCAACAAACCTGGAAGGAATGTGAGAGGACAGGGAGCTTTAGCTCAGGAGCAGCTTGGAGGGCTGAGTTAACCCAGGGTGGGATATCCATACCTATGAAGCTGGTCCACACTGAGGGATCTGCGTAGATGTTTTCATTGATGACCAAAACCAGCCACTCAAACAACCTGCAGACAGCAACAATGGGGTTAGCTGGAAGCTGCTGGCTTGCAGAAATCAGGATTGTTTCTTTTCCTGCTGTTTCCATCAGTGTCACTTGGAAGGAAGAGGAATTTCTGATGTGGTGCCATGAAACAGCAGCAAATAAATCCCTCTGGCTTCCCCCCTTCCCAAAGGATTAGCCCATCCTTACCTGGCATAGATGACTTTGGCCAGGCAGTCCCTCCTGGTCTCACACTCAGCTCTGGAGCATGGCTTCTTGAACACTTGCTGCTGTTTTCCAGCAGTGATTGTTCGAATCCTTAAAGATTCCAGGAGTTCCTCCACAGGAATCTGGAGCAGATCCCCTGTGGTCTTCACAAACTCTTGTTCAGGAGAACAAACAGTGCAAGGTTACCTGCTGTGCTCATACCTCTGGAGGTATGGAAGGTGTAGAGATTGCCTAGAAAAATGCCACTTCCACCAGCTCTCCAACTCAAATGTGGATTTGGGATCTTTCTAGCCAAGCTTGGGAGTAAGTTTTGCAAAACCAGACTCTTAATTTGGATGTAGAGTGCCCTTAGAATTTCAGGTCCTCTCTTTATAATGAAGGAATACCAGAAAAAGCTGGAAGTTGTTTTTCTCTCTAGGTGTGTCTTTGTTACTTGTTCACCTCTTTTGAGCAGGGACCTCAGAATCCAGGCAGACAAATCAGCCATGACCAGGAAGAAAGCAGAAGGATTTGGGGATGGAAAGGAAGTGTAGAAGAATGAGTACTGACAAAGCATTTAAGATCTTTCTCAGCTGAGCTGTATTCAAAATCATTTGAATATTAAGTAGTTTGAGTTCAGAGCATGTGAAATTGTAGCAGGAAACTTCACTTTTCAGGGCAGTTTTAGCTCTGAAGGAAATCCAGATCCACAAGCCTCCTGAAGACACACAGAACAACCTCTATTTATGCTGCAATTTAGCAGATTTGTTGTCACTGGCTTTTGGCTTTTATCATGAAAACTTCCAAGCTTTCCTGTGAAAAGCCCAGCTCTCCCTCTGGGTCAGATTTCTGCCAGCCCTGTGATGGCAGAGTAAGATTACAATCAAGAGCCACAGTTCTGGCAATAATCCTCCTGAAATCACTGGGTAATGCTGCAGTTGCCCTGACCTGTCAGGGAAGGATTTTATCTCTCAGGGCAGGGGAGCATTGGGTTTTTGTTTGTTCACAAAAACACACTGAAATTTTGGGTTGTTCAAGGCCTTGATCATCTCCTATCAGCAGGAGAGTTATTGTTCAAGTTCTTTCCTTTAATAAGGAATTCTTTCTAAATTAAATGAATTTAAATTAAATCAATTTAATAGCTTAAATGCAATTAATTCTCTACAGTTTAAACAAATTCATTAAATTTTAAAATTAAGTTATTAATAACGTAATTAGACTTCTTAGTAGTTAAAAGGAATTAACAATGAAAATTAATAATAGTTAAAAATACTCAACTGAAAATTTGGTTGATTTAATAAATTTGAATAAATTTAATAAATGTCAATAATTTAATAAATTTAATAAGTAAATTTAAATTAACTAAATAAAGGAAAGAATTCTCTCCATTCCTTCCTTTCCTCTAATCCTTTCCCTTGGGCATCTGCAGTGAACTAACAAGGCTCTGGAGCACGGCATGGCTCCTGCCTCACCTTTGGTTTTGTCTTCCAGTTCACAAGGCTGAGATTCATCCACTGGATTGGAGAATTGAACATTCCCAAGGTGCAGAAGGCCTGATAACACCTGCAATACAACCAGGGCCTTTTTCAGGACAGCTGCCCCCAAGGCAGACACCCCTGAGCCTCCCTTCAGCCCCAGGAACAGGCCAGCTCAACATTCCTGCACAAAAGGCAGCAAGCAGATCCCAAACTTCAGTGTGGCTCCCTAATGCTGCAAACTGAAATTCAGAGGTGCAGGCTTTTAGTTCTGATCCAACCTCTGGCTGTGCAGCCTGCTGTGGAGCTGAGGGCCCTCCAGTGAGGAGCAGCAGTGACAGGGGTTTATTCCAGCAGCAATCCCACCCTGGGAACACATTCCCACCTTCAGCAGCCTCATCCCTGCCCTGTGGCTGACCTTGAAAATATTGCTCTGCGTGGCACGGCCGATGCCCAGGTGGAACATTGCCCCTCTGGTCACCTCCAAGCAGTCCTCTGAAAAGCCAAAGAGTGCTCTTGGGAAAAGCCAAGCACACAAACAGGGCCAAGCACAACATCTCAGCACATCCAATCCAGCTGGGATGCTCAGTAGAGAGCAGGGAAGCTGGATGATGCCTGGTTAAATCCCACACACAAGCTGGAGAACCAACCCACGGGGATTTTCTGTCAGGTGAAGCACTTGCAAAGACAAGGCAGTTTCTAAACAAAGCCACAGAGATGCAAATCTGCCAGGCCAGAACCAGCTGTTTGAAGCCAGGTGACTGATTTTAAGCTTTAAGACTTAATAGTGCCAAGTGAAACTTAAAAAGAATCCCATTAATGCAGGTGGCTTTGCAAAACATCTGCTGTTGGCTTACCAGGGGGTTGAACAGGATTTCTGCCTGCCTCCCTTTAAAGTTCCAGCCATTATTAATGGATTGATTAATTAGTTAGTGAAATTAATCTTTACCATCTAAGTTTCTTTCAGAATTTGGCAGCCAGCAATACTCAGCCCCCTCTGGAAGGTTCCACTCCAGCCTCTCCTCTGCAGTAGCACCTTTTGTGATCTGGAGGCAGAAAACAAGATAAAAATTGAATTCTGCCTTTGGTGTTTACAGCTCTCAGACAGTGAAGAATAACATACTGGGAGGATGATTTAATTTGGAAGCCTGGGAGACAGGGAAACTGGTAATTATTAAAAGTTGCAACTGTGCTAAATCTGGTGATTTCATCCCTGCTGTGTGTCAGAAATACCCAGCAAAATTAACTGAAGGCAAACCTGATAAAAAATATGGAAGTTTCTTTCATTGGGGGCTTGATAGGCAACTCTTGTTTTCTCCAGAAGGAAAGTCTGGATGGAAGCACCAGTCAGATGATGGAATCTAGAGAGGGAAAAAGAGCAAAGAGTTCAACAAAACCTCTTCGCAGAATCCAAGAGGGGTTGTGCTGTTCTGAGACCAATTGACTGTGAATGTTTTGCAGTTCACCTTCAGTTTTGTTCATATTTTATTCAGAGTTCTTAACTATATCTCTATTTTTCCATTGCTCTCTTTTAGAGATCAGGGTGAGAGCTTGCAGAAGAAAAAAGAAGAAAAATAACAACAATCTAAGCTGCCAGCAAACCAAAATACGCTCGAAAGACATAAAATATTCTATGCCAGATTTCAGAAATAAGCTTTAAAGGAACAAGACAATAAAGATCTAAAGGAACAGGACAACAGGTAAGGTTTTAGAGAGTAATTCTTACCTGTCTAGCTGGAGCTGGATGTATTTCCCAAACCTGCTGCTGTTGTTATTCCGCAGGGTGCAGGCATTCCCTGTGAAAGGGCCAGTGGCAGACACAGAACCATCAGAGTGGTCCCACTCTGCCATGCAGCACACACAGATGTTTAGGGTGATCTGTAAATACTCCAGCATTTGAGGAGTTTGTTTTTAAGGAGAGGACCAAGGACAGCTTAGACTGGTGTGGGAACAAAGGAACTCCCCACGGTGGCCATTACTTTAGTTTGCTAAAAAAAGCCACATTTACCAAATGCTTCCATGACAGGGTTGGAATCCAGCACTCTCTTCTCTATCCTTTCCACAGTTTCATTGCCTTTTGGGGAGAGAGCTGAGGCAGCAACAGAGGCATAGAACTTCATAAGGCAGCGAGAGGTCCAGGTCTGCAAGAGAGAGATCTGACAGCTCTTTGTGTCTCACCTGTTATCAGTTCTGTCAGAGGAGCACTGCTGCCTTCTGGAAACACTGTGTGCAGCTGGAGGGGAGGCTAGAGAGAGGAGCTGTGTCAGGTTTAGAGCTCTGGCTGAGTGGAAACTCTGTGCCACAGACACACATTTCAGTGCTGCTGCTGCAGTGGGAGTGCTCTGCTGAATGGCACTTCCATCGAGGTGTCACCACCTGGAAGCTCAGCCAGAATTAACAGCTACTGCCTTGGGATGAATGTGAATGGATTTAGAGTCATTAACATTCAGCAAAGCATCTTGTTCTTGGGCTTAAAAATACCCTCAGCATTGTCCTGAGCAGGGATGGACCATCAGAGGAGCTGAATCCACTGCTCTGTCTTTACAGAGGTTTTGCTGAGACTCACAGGAGCTCCCTGACAGACCAGGCTGGGGCACTGCCTCAGGTGCAATTCCTGCTGAATGATTCAAACCCAGCCCTCCAGAAATGACAGATGTCACCTGAAGAGCTGCTATATTGAGCAGAGTGTGTTTAACTGCAGCAATCACTTAATGCTTCACACACATTTCAAGAGAGTCGTGCTGGGCAGATTGGCTACGTGCTGTGTCAGAGGGGTTTTTAATTCATTTTTGCTCATTCACTGCACTACTCTGCACTACAAATCACTGGCAGAGCTCAAAACTTGAGAGCAATGTCACAGAAAAACTATTTCCTTACCTTCCCAGCACCACTTTCTCCACTCACAATGATGGACTGGTTCACAGGGTCCATCTGCTTTTGGACATTCCTGTAGGTTTGCTCAGCCACTGCAAAGATGTGAGGTTTTAAATCCTGGCAGTGAAAGAGAATATTCACATTTAAGAGTACAGTTCAACAGCAATGGATAGCAAGGGTCATCTCACATCTACCTGCAAACAGCACTGCCCTTTTAACAGAACTAGCATTTCACTAGAAATGGGGTTTATCCTGTGGATGTATTTTGCTCAGATAAATCTGGAGCAGTTTGACAGCTGGGCTCTGCAGAGTGATGTCAAACACAAGGGTTACCTGAGGACAAAGTGCAACGTGGTACTCCCTCATGAGCTCAGGTGAGTAGAGGCAGGAGAAAGGCTGGAAAGGATTTAAAGCCACCAGGCTGCAGCCAGCATTTGTATAGAACAGGTTGACTCTGTATCTTGCTTGAAGACATTTCAGAACTGAAAAGCAACACCTTCTGTCAGCATCTTTTGCAAAGTGTGTTTGTAACAAAAGTCTCAGGTGTGTTACCTCTCAGGTTTAATAGAGAATGAGGGGATCAGTGATGCAGGTGTCATATACATAACTCCTGTTTGTGGTGTCACTGCAGTGAGAGCAGGAGCTGCCACCCTCAGCACTCTCCCTGCCTGCTCACCTGTCCTGGTTGTCACTGGATTCACTTTGGTCAGGTCATCAAAGAGATGCAGCTTCTCTTCATCACCGAGGAAGGCTCCAACTTCTTCTTCAAATGATTCACTGGGGTCATTCTGGATGAGAGGATCTTCCCTTTGGCCATTTTCCTGGAGGGGATGTCAGATCAGCACCAGTGAAAGGCGCCAAGCTGGACTTTAACCTCATCCCCTGTTCTGGCCCTTCTGCTGCTCCCAAAGTTCAGCCTCAGCAGGAGCCAGACCTCAGCACGTGTGAGCTGCTCCTCCTCCTGCTCTGATGTTGGAAACGTGTTCTGGCTGTGAGCAAAGGCCCTCAGGGAGCGTGGCCTTGGGCTCACACTGCACTTCTGCACAGATACACACCATGTTCTCACAACTGGCTCATTGCTCAGCCTCTGCATGCCCTGCACTCAACCCCAGCACTGCCCTGGGCTGCAGCTACAGCTGGAAGCCCCTGCAGGCCAAAACAAAGGCAGAGACTCTCATTTTCAGGGTGAAAGCTGCAGAGTGCACACATCGCAGCCAGGGAAGAGGAGTGGTGCTGGGGGAAGAGCTGCCCTGCCTTAGCTGAAGTTTTTGTCCCCTCTGAATCACTTAAGGTATTCAAATCTCAGCCTCTGGGCTCCTGTGTCCTTGACAACGTTATTTGGAAGGACACACTTGTATGTAATGGAAAACCAGCCAGAAGAGAGATTCCAGGACCTGTTTGCCATTTCTGGGGAAGGGAGAGGCTAGAAGAGAAAATGAAGAATGGAAAAGTTGCCAGTCCTGATTTCTGCATTCTATACACTCCTCTTCTGATCTCCTTCTCTTTGACAGAAAGTTCTCCAAAATATCCCTACTCAGCTGTATCACAAGTTGAACAGCATCACCTTGTTTATACAGAAAATGCTAAATTTAGTTAGCAGCAATCCCACTATGTGAGCTGAGCTCATTAATATAGGGGAAATGCACTGCAAACCCCATTTAGCACGTTCCTAAGGAAAAAAAAAAAGCTACAACAGTGTACTCATTTAGGAACATTTTTATCTTTTGCAGACAGCATAAGTAGTTCATTTCCAGTAATACAGAATTTTACACAGTAAGGGAAAAAGAAAGCTTAGCAAGGCAGTAAAGCACTGCCATCCAAGTGATTTCTGTTCTTCTCCTCTGAATGAGCACTAAGCAGCTTGCTGCTGTCAGGGAACAGACACCACAATTAGGAAACACCCCATGGATCTGAGGAGCTCCTGCCAATTCCCCTTTCTCCCCGTGTCCTCCCGTGCTCCTGTATTACTCCAGGCAAGTTAAATCCACTGTCAGGCTGCAAGGCCTGAGGAAGGGCTTGGTTCTGCTGCCCTGCTCAGCATCACTTCAGCCAAAAACAAAACAAAAAAAAATTGAAAATAAATCCCAAGTCTTGTGTCCATTCATTTTCCTGAACATACACCCTCAGGATGTGCTTGCTGCCTGCATTAACACCTGCCCTGTCAGAGCCCAGGGCACAACAAGAGTCACTCCTGGTGTCTCTCATACAGCTCAAACCCACAGTAAATAGGTCCAGTCAGTTCATGAAGCAGAGGTGAATATTCATTAGTAGTTACCTAATCTTGACTGCATGGAAATAAGCCAAGAATTCTCTCCTGGCAGTAAAATTTAATTAGCACACAGAGTTCCTGCTTTTCTTTTTACCTGCTTTGGCATCTTGTCCAGGCCTGTGGATGGAAAACACTGGAGAGGGCCTTCACTTTAGGGTACTTCATTCAAATCACACTGGAGAATGCTTAAATAAAGAAAATAAAAAGGCATTTAGATAAAAATAACTCTGGGCATGTCACTCTCCAGAGGATTCGTTCCACAAGCAAATTCCAAAGAATTCAGAAAGAATTACTGATCCCAGTGTGACCCAAGTAACACTGGAGCTGGAAATCCCACCCAGGGTGATGGTCATGTTCTGCTGCCCCTGCAAACAAAGCCTTTTTGGAGGGAATCACGTATCTTCCCTTGCCAGGAATAAAATGCTTTGCTCCTCTTTAATAAAGCAAGTTTTCTTGGCGAGAAACTGCAAGTACTTGTTACATTCCTCCTGTTTGGAGAAACCAGACAGGTTTCTGAGGGTGCCAGAGAAGCCAGAGCCTTGGGAAGGGGGGTGGCTCAGAGAAGTTTGTGCTGTCCCCTTCCTGTTTCCTCTGAAAATCCCTGGGAGCCAACCCAAGGTGAGTCAGGCCCTTTGAATTTCTGTGATAAACGCTGAGGTTCCAGTCTCACAGCCAGGAAGAATTCCGTCCTCCCTGCAGCTGCCATTACTTCCATTCCTTTTCTATTCTAATTCCATTCTATTCTAATTCTAATTCTACGCTAATTTTGTTCCATTATACTCTATTCTAATTCTGTTTTAATTCTACTCTAATTCTACTCTATTCCATTGTTATTCCTATTCCATCCCTAACTTCGCTCTTAGCCCGGCATGAAAACATCGCCTGGAGTCAGTTCGGAGCCCCGGGCGGGCTCCCATCCCCAAAGCCCGGTCCGATCCATCCCGTTCTCCCGGGAGAGCGAGCCTTTAGTGCCGGGATCCCGGGACACGCGGGGGACACGAGGGACACACGAGGGACACACGAGGGACACCCCGGACCCCGAGGTGGCTGCCGCGGGCGCGGTGTCCCCTCAGGGCCGCGTTGCCGAGGCCGAGGCGGGCAGGGCGGGAGGGCAGGGC
>WEIU01013186.1:256333-274186 GCA_013389925.1 Aegithalos caudatus | reverse complement strand
TGTTTACCTCCGGCCGGGGCCGCCCGCAGGCTGGAGCGGGGAGGAAGCGGCAGCAGCAGCAGCAGCGATGGCGCGGCTGGTGGCGGTGTGCCGGGACGGCGAGGAGGAGTTTCCCTTCGAGAAAAGGCAGATCCCCCTCTACATCGATGACACCCTCACGGTGAGTCCCCGCCGGGCCCGTCCCGCCGCGCCTCCCGCGTGTTGCAATTCCCAGGCCGGGCCTTTCCTCCTCGCCGGGCCTGGCCGCCTCCTCCTCGGGCTCTCCTTGCAGCGTTCATCTTTGGGACTTTGCAACACTTGGGGTTAACAGAGCCGAATGTGTGGCAACTTTTTTTATTATTTATTTATTTTTATCTGATGGCCGGCTCAGAAAGCGGGCGAAGCGCAATAACGAGGGAGTTATCGCCGTGCCGGGGCCTGTGCACAAGTTGTGCCGGAGCCACGAGCGTGGCTCGGTGCTCAAGGGTGGAGCAAAGCCATTTTTCTGCCGGGAAGGAAGGGAGCCATGTTAACGTTAAACCCCGGCTTAAAACCGGCTCCAACCTGGCCGATCGTCCTGCTCTTAAAGCCGGCGAGGAAAGGCCGAAGGCGTTTTCGAAAGCTCGGGCGTGCGGTGGGGGTCGTGGAGCCTGCAGGTCCCGGTTCCCGGTGCTGCCGTGCCTCGGAAAACGCGGTGCTTTGGCCTTTTCCAGAAGGTTCAGTGGAAAAATCAGCTGAATGCAGCTTGGGGGGTTCTCTGGGCCTTCTCCTCGAGGGTTTAGGGGAAGGTTGGAAAATTGCCTTGTAGGAGAACACGGAGCAAATGGGAAAAAAAAAATAATTCTCTAACTAGCCAGCTGCTGTTTTAATTCTTAAAGCGTGAAAATGCGTTGGAAATAATATTGCACTTAGTGTGATTTGGTATCTGAGTGATCAATATTGGATTTCTCTTGACAGTGGGGCAGTAAGTGTTGTTACTTTAAGTGATGTAAAATGGGGGTGATTTAAGTTCTTAAATCTAATGTTTAGGATGCGGGAATCCCCGAGTTTTATCAGCTAAGGAAGGTGCCCATCTGGTTTTGCTGCATTTGAAGGAAGTCCTACTGCTGTATTTTATTTTTGATCCATTTGAGTGGTGGCATATTATTAATTTACCAAATATAATCACTATTTTTGGCTTCCCTCTGGTTAACTGTGTTCAGGCATTGGGCAAAGTTTCCCCTGAAGTTGTCCAAAGCAGTATCTGCCTGTCCTAGAGAGGCTGATGACCTGGAAAACCTGGAAGCACTGTGCAGGAATAGTGCAAGTTTGAGGTTTTTTAGTGTTTTTTTGGTGTCTTGGCCACACCTTGAAAGCTGTTGTGCCCATTCATTTTCAGTGTGGTTTTAAGCTCTTGGATTTCTCTCTAATTTTTTTTTTCCTCCTTCCTGGACTCCCTGTAAAATTTACTCATTAATTTGTGTCCTGAGACTTGCCATGCTTTTGTTATTTTTGTTGTGTGTAATAGGTTGAGAGTGAAAATTCAGCTCTACCAGATGGATGACTTCAGCAGACCTAAAATTCCATTTGTGGTTTAGTCCCAGAATTGAACACCAGGCCCAAACTTTGTATAATTGCACTGTGTTGCTGCTCCCCTTCTGCTTTTTACAGCACAATCCTCGTGATTGAAAGGGTCCTCCAGCTGTAAATCAGTTTTATATCCATCTGGAGGAAAGGCATTTATGCAAGTGCAAGTCATCCTCACCATGGAGAAATCTTACCTTGTGTCCATTTGATTTTATTGTCATTCTGTCACTGTTGTTACAAAGCATTTGGATTTCTAGGTGGTTTCAGGAGGCTTTTATTAAAAAAAACAACCTGCAGAAGCAAGTGAATGAACTCTGAGCTTCCTTGTCTGTCATCTATAATTTATTTTTTAAATACTTAATGAGAGCTATTACAAGACATGCAGCTGTCTTTGAAACAGAATTTTACATCTGCAGCACTATCTTTAAAAAATAATGGTGGTTATTGATAGTAACTGGCTTCTGTTACCTCTTGGAAAACTCAAAATCAAAAAATAGTGGGACCCAACTGTGCCTGTTAGTCAGCTGGAAGAGTTAATCTGCCCCTTGAATCTGGAATCAGGGAATTAGTGATTGCAAATTAGGAGAGAATGGCCCAAGTGCTCCTCACCTGGGATGTTGCTTTGGAGCTGCCCTGAGTGGATTCTTCACCACCACACTTCCCTGTTCCTTCTGGCTCAGCCAGAAATTAAAGGAGGTTTCAATATTGAGCCCTTTTCATTTCTTAAGCAGCTTTTATGGTTTCTAGAAGGCATTCCATTTGATGTGGTATTACAGGATTTTTTTTTTTTTCCCTTCCAGTTCAGGGTGTGATGGTGGTTGATGTTTAACCACTTAATAAAATCTCATCAGACACATGAATTAATTTAGTCTTTGATTCTTTTGCTCTGTTGTACAAAATACCTCAGGGTGTTTTCTGATAGTGGGAGATGAAGGTGAGGGGGGGGAAATAGGCAGATTTATCTCTTGTTTCTGTTATTAGCAGATAGAGCTTTTACTTTTGCCTGTAGCTCCTGGCCCACAGAAACAGCACATTAGTGATGTAGGAAACACGAAATCCTCAGCAGAAACTGGTGGGGATGGATCAGGGATGAGGGGAGCTGGAAAAGGAGCAGAGGGTTGGGATTGGCAGTGGCACTGCCCCGCACAGGGATGGGGCAGCTGTGCCAGAGTGGGGCACATGGGACAGCAAAACAGTGCCCTGTTCTCAGAGAAATGCTTATTTTGGAGTGTGCTGAGTGCCTGGAAATGTGTGTGTGAGTTCTCTGGTGGTGGCAGGCAGCAGGGAATTCAGGGATGAATCAGGCACTTTATTGGGTGTTCATCTGCTTTGGGGTTATTAACCAAAGTTGTTGTTTTGTCTCTCAGATTTTAAAGTGAATTTCCAGTATTCATATTGACAAATTCCCTGTTTCTCAGTTTGGACAGAGATGAGAACTAAGCCAGGCTTTACACATTTTTCTAGCTGCTTGCATTTTATTCCATGGTTGCACAGTCGGATTTTTTTGGCTGAAAGTTACTTTCCCAATTTCTGCCTCCTCCCAAGAAATTGCCCTCTTTGTTTCTCAGTAATTTGATAAGAAATGTTATTAATTACTTACAAGTAATCACATTGTTCTGTAGGCTTAACATTTTGCTTTGAGCCTCTTGAGAGTTGCAGCTGCAGTCACACAAAGCAAACTATGCCTTGGAGTACCTTGTTGGGTTAATATGGTTTGAAATTAGCCTTTGGAGGAGTTGACTCTGTCATTAAACTGCTGTGACTGTTTCCTCAGAGCTTTATAAATTGAGTTAAGCTGTTGGGTCCATTTGGATCTCAGTGTGTTGAAGTTTGTTTGTTTTTTTGTTTTTTTTTTTTAATGAACTGAGGCAGGGTCTCAAGTCCTGTAGATGATAAATATAAATATTGATGGTCCATTTAGCAACTCTTGCTTTCTAACAGCTATTTAAGAGTTGCCATTTATAAACTACTTCTAGAGCATTATATTAATGAAGCATTTATTACTTTGCTGAAATATTCACTATCTGAAGCAGTTACTTTTATCCTTTCCCAAGCTCCAGTAATTATGTGCAAAGAATGAGCGTTTAACATAATTTCAGTCTTATTTCCCCCAAGAAAGTAAAACAGCTAATTCTGTTTGGCTTTTTTTTTTTTTTTTTTTCTTTTTTTTTNTTTTTGCTTGTTTGTTTGTTTTGTCTGAAATCTCCTCTTTAAATTGTTTTTCCTCTCTTGTACAGATGGTGATGGAATTTCCTGATAATGTGCTGAACCTCGATGGACATCAGAATAACAGTACACAACTGAAACAGTTCATCCAGGTAAATAATGCTAACTAAGAAGTGAGGATTTTGCTTTTCCTCAGGTTTGTGTTTTTGCTTCTCCAGGAGGTTGTGACTCCTGGAATGGCTCAGACACGTCAGCACCTGGGAGCAATCCCACATTGGTACCAAAGTGCACTGGGTTCAGTTGTGCTCTGGATTCCACAGCATTTATTGCACCTTGTCTTGTCAGGAGGCAATTGCTGCATGTCTGAGAGCTCAGAGCTTAAAATGGGAACCACAGCTTCGAAATACATCTTGATTCTTATTTTCCTGAGCAGTTTTGAGCTGCCTTCTCAAGTGGAAGCATGGATTGCTTGAGGTTCTGATGATTAGTGCCCAGGGTAGCACCTTATGATTAGGTACCAGGGTAGAATTTGTGTGCCAATTTGCAGATTTTACATAGATAAGTGGTGAGAGTTGGTTTTGTGGCACCCCAGAAACTTTAACCCTAGCAGCTGATGTGCCATGCTCTGGCAAAGAACTGTTGTACTAACACCTGTAGCAGCTGCAGGGTGTGCAGAGGGGCAGATTTGCTGCTGTGCAGTTGCATGGGCTCACTCAGGGCTGACAGCAGCAGTGCAGACACGTGCTGCATGCCAAGTGTGCCTGGGTTGTGAAAATAGCTCGTTCCTGCTTTGCTGTGGCTCCTGCAATTAATTACAGGAAAGAGGGTTATTGCAGGGTGATAGTGCTTGGCAGATGGTTTAGTGGGCCTTCCTCTAAGAGCACAAACCTTAAATGTTACCTGATGGTGCCTCTGCTTCCCATATTGCATAGAAGGAGCTGAGAACACTTTTTTTTTCAGTGGATGTGAGTTCTGCTGTCTTGTGTTGGTCTTTTCCTCCTTTCCCCAGGAGTTGTGGCAAGTCCTTTGTGCACGAGGAATGTTTGAGTGGTGTGATGGGACAACAATACAGAAAATAACTCTGGTATTTTATACCAGAGTATTGAAAATACCTGGCACGTTCCCAGTGCAGGTAGAACTCGGGTGTGGGTTTGTGTGTTGGGCTGTGAGGAAGGCACTCCGTGCTCTGCACAGCTCTGCTGCTGGCACCCCAGTGCTGCTGAGAGCCCAGGCAGGAATTCAGCAGTGAGCAGGACCAGAAGGGTGTGTGTTTTTTGGGAGGATGTGTGCCTGGATGTGTTTGACACGGGCCAGGAGACGCATCTACAGTTGTTTATTGACGTAAGCAATATTGGAAGGTGTTCTCATTATTGTTCTCTTAATAGCAGGCATTGGATGTTCACTCCTGAAGTCAAAGGCTTCACCCTGAGTAGTAGTGTGTGCTTTCTTTAATCCCAACTTGTAGGATTGTGATGGGAAAATGGCATTTAGCCTTCCAGGAAAAATTCTGTTAAACTGTCCCGGTCTGAGCAGAACAAGTTGGTTGTAAAGGAGATTTCCATAAATGCCAACAAGCATTGGTGAATTTCCTTTGCAAGTGCCAAAGATAAAACCAGTGTGAGCAGAAGATGAAAATTTGCACTTGGGGTGTGTGTGTGTGTGTGTGTGTGTGTGTGTGTGTGTGTGTGAGAGAGACCTTTCCCTACCACATCTGTGCCGAGGTGGAGAAAAGGCATTTCCCAACCGGGCCTGGTTATTCCGAAACAACATTCCCACAAAAGGAGGCGACAAAGAGGAGAAAAGAAACAAAACAACAAAGAGAGAAATAAACCCAGAGAGCAAGTACTCCACGTTTGATCCCTGGTGTGTTTTAATTGCAGAGACACAGCATGCTGAAGCAGCAGGACCTGAGCATCGCCATGATGGTGACGTCGCGGGAGGTGCTGAGCGCGCTGTCGCAGCTGGTGCCGTGCGTGGGCTGCCGGCGCAGCGTGGAGCGCCTCTTCTCCCAGCTGGTGGAGTCAGGGAACCCTGCCCTGGAGCCCCTCACCGTGGGGCCCAAGGGGGTGCTCTCAGTCACCCGCAGCTGCATGACTGATGCCAAGAAGCTTTACACGCTCTTCTACGTGCACGGGTCAGTGCCCGCGCCCTGCCCGCGGCCACGCCGTGTCACAACGAGTCCTCCTCCTCAGCAGCCAGAGTTACAGCTGGTGGTTGCCTAAATTGGGGGGAAAAAAGGCAAATCTAATCTTTGCTGGCACCAGTTGTGGTGCCATGATTGCAGTTGGGAGGTGCCAGTGTTGAATGTGGCAGTTAATCTGGCACAGGCGCTGCGGGGTGTTGGTGGTCCCTGGGGGAGCTTGCCTCAGTGTTGATTTTGTTCCACCAAGGTTTGCTGCTCTTGGGTAGAAAGGTAACACTGGGAAAGTGAAAGCTTCTGGGCTTGGTGAGCACAATAAGTACCCCAGTGCCATTAGTTCCTCAGCTGTCAGCAGAGCAAACAGGGAGTGCTCAGCACAGTGTGCCTTGGCCTTCCAGTTGGCTTCAGCTCGTTCTTCTTGCTCCAGTTAGCAGGAAAAGTAGGGAAGGTTAGTGCAGAGCTGAGGAGATGAAAGTGGGGAGGGGGAGGTAGTGGAACCTGATCCAGTGGCTTTCAGAATACAAAGATCCTCACTTTTTTTTCTTTCCCCATAGGTCCAAACTGAATGACATGATTGATGCAATTCCCAAAAGTAAGAAGAACAAGAGGTGTCAGCTACACTCCCTGGACACACACAAACCAAAACCTTTGGGGTAAGTCTGTGTTTAACATGCACAACTGAAATATTTTAAAGAAGCAAAGTATTGAAACCAGTTTACTTTTAGGCATTGAGATCAATTTCTATGCTCTGACCTGTTTGCCAGAGTAGCAGTTGGATTGTAGCAGACCTAAATAATTGTTGGGGAGAGGAGGAGAAGCACCAGGAGTTTTGGGCATGGATGGCTTCTGCACTGTGATCTGAACAATGCTCTAGAAAGACAAACTGGTTTTTGTGCTCTAGACCAAAAGGGTTGCTCAGCAGATTTTCTCACATTGAGGTCAAAGGGTACGTGCTAAATAAATGTACATCATTTTGCTTGGGTTTATTAAAAATGCCTTGCACAACTGTTAACCAAGGGCTTTATTGTGGTTGGATGCAGGGTTAAAACTGGAACTCCATAAAATGTATTTTCTCTAAAGTGACAGCATGTTTTGAATACACCACTGAACAATATGCATATATGCCTCTGTCCTGAAGTTGAAATGATTTATTCCAGCTGGTTAAGCAGAAAAACACTCCCTGTAAATCTATTGTGGATTTTGGGGAGGTTTCTTGCTTGTGGGGTGGCTCCTTCTATTTTATTTTTTTCATATGATGACAAATAAATTAGTCTCTTGGGCTTAATTGCAGTGTTTGGACCTTTTTTACTCAGCTGTGTTCTGCTGCTGGTTAAGCCTCCAACCTGTGGAAGCTTGCTCATGGTTTCCAGTTACAGGACATGTATTTTTCTGTGCAGATTGGAGTCTCTCTGGGTTTAGTTAAATCCCCTGGGATACCAGGCATGTGGAATTTGACACTTGATTTTTGCTTGTGCTGCTTGAGGATACTGGGAACTAATCATTATCTTCTATTATATTGTGGTTACAGGCCTTTCACAAAATTAGTTTAAAGCTTGTGTTACACAAGATCCTGAGAGTATAGGGGTGTGTGTATATACACTTCTTGTTTTTTTAAATAAAGCAAATTCATAGCATCATGAAAGTGGGTTTTGGGTTTCTTTTATATTTAGTAAGCTTAATCTTTTCTGTGTGAGAACAGATGCTGTGGAACCTGCAGTTAGCACTTAGGCAAGGTAGAACAATTCTGAATCTGAATGAAAAGAGAGGAAAATGCTGCTTTTATTTCCACAATTCGTGCTGGAATAAATCCCCTTAGTATTTTGGATGCTGGCAGGTTAATAGGGGATATGAGGAAGAACAATATTTTCTACTCTGCAGGTAAAACTTTGGGGTTATCAGAGGACATGGCCTGTGCACAGGCACAGCAGTTTGCTAAAGGAGCAGGACTTGCCCTCCCTTCCTCAGCTGAACCCCCTCTGTGGTGTACAGAAGTGTCCAGGGTGGATCAGTGTTGATATAAATTCAGATAAATCTGCCTGCAGTGGACACAGACAGGCTCTGGCTGGGCTCTGGAGGCAGCCAGGTGTCACAGAATAAACCTGGTTTACCAACACAGAGCTCCTGCTCCACATCTTCAGGAGAAACTCCTTCAGATGAGTTGCATCTGTTGGGCATTTCCTGCACACAAACAAGGCTTTGAGCTGGAGCAGGGTGTTTAATTAGAGGACTTATGTAAGCAGCTAATGCCACTCCAGGGTTACTTGATGTCCTCACTCTGTGCCTGGCTTTTGGCTCCTCAGCTCCATTTGGGGCTCAGGAGCATTTCAAACTCAACTAAATGCAAGCCCTCTGACCTGGCAAACTGGGTAATGGCACATGGAATTCCTCTCATTAGGAAACAGGGCTGCTGCTGCCCATTCTCCTGCTCTCTTGTATCCACAAAACAAAAATGACCTTTCTGATAAAGTGTCAACTGTAGACAAGCCTGTAAGTAACCATGGCTTGTTATCTGAAGTCCAATTGTTTTTGCTCACTTTTAGCACATCCAAAAGTGACTTGTAAAGTTATTTTGGTTGAAATTTAAGTCAGGATGCTTTATGGTGAAAGTTGTTTGGGCTTTTCTCGTTTTGGTTTTTTCTTTTGTTATTTTACCAAACTGTCTTCAGCTGACAAGTGTTAAAACTTGTATGTGTTTACACTTTAATATTCTGAAAATCATGACTGGTTTGCAGCTGTAGCATTAGAAAGTCCTGATGAATCTGAGTTGTAAACATGGACAGCAGAATTTGCATCTGAATTCTGACCCAAACTTTCATAGGTTCAGGCTTAACCTATAAAGAATTCAAATTAAATTAAGGAACAAAGCAGCATTTTCCATAGGATGTGTTTAGGAAAAATAACTAGCTGATAATATATATGTTATAGGTCTGAGAAATGTTTGGTAATACTATGTGACAGTGAAAGGAGCAGTAGCAGACTCAGTTCAAAGAAATTAAGAGCAGTTAAGAAAAGTAGAGAAGACAGGAAGAAGAAAGAGAGCAAGTGTAACATCATTTTCTGCTATGGACCTTCCCAGGGAGCAGTCAGGTAAAGAATGAGCTGTGCTGGGCTTCTTTGTGAGCCCCAGCAGGGTGAGGCTGAGCTCTGTGTGCCTGTTTTCCTTGCAGGGGCTGCTGGATGGATGTGTGGGAGCTCATGTCCCAGGAGTGCAGGGATGAAGTGGTTCTCATTGACTCCAGCTGTCTCCTAGAAACGTTAGAAACCTACCTAAGGAAGCACAGGTATGTGAGAGGGGCCAGCCACACCTTCCCCTGCACAGGTACATCTTTTTAGGAGGTCAGAATGGAGAGGATTTTTTTTTTCTTGTGAAACTGAAGATCTCAGCTTGGTGCTGGTGATGGGGGGACTTTGCCAGGCTGTGCTGGGATGGTTGATGAGGCAAAGATGGTGAAATATTCTTTGTGTTTAATGAAAGGGAAAATGTGGAGACCTCTAATGAAGTCATAGCTGCTTGTCTTTAATTTTTTTTTTTTTTTTGGCTGGGATTAAATTATGATCTACAGTTTAATGTTCAAAAACTGTGTGTTCTCATTCACTTTCACTGCTCTTGGGCTGTGCCTGTTTTTAGGATTTCAGGCAGTACGTGCCATTTCAAAATCCTGTGAACTGCACTAGTGCAAGCAGATTTTAGGCTTGGTGTTACCTTGAAAGCACTGTTTTAAACCACTTGTTTATTCCTGGTGCTGTTAAATCTCTCTGGCAGGGCAGAAAAAAACCCCATTAAATTACAGTTGCATGTGCACAGGAGCTGCCCTGCTGATTGAGAAGTTTGGATTTCCAGCAGTCTCAAGGTTCTGATGTGAACTGTGGGGGCACAGATGGGCGTGGGGGTGGTGGTGCTGTGGAAATAACACTTTGGAAACAAAATAACTTTAATCTCCTGTGACATTAAACACTGCCTTGGCTGCCTTCCTGGTGCTAACCTGCAATGATACTGCTGTTTTCTCTCCTTCCACCACAGAAAGCAGACAGGTATCGTAGCTCTAACAGCAAAATATGTTTGACTTAGTGCTGTCAAGTGGCTGGAGACACTAGGAGAGGGAAAATCACCATCCAGAGCTGGCATGGGCAGCCAGCTTTCTGAGCTGAAATGTGAGCAGCTTGTCTGACTTGCATTTTTAGAGTCATCCAGCAAGAGATCTTGTAGCCTCTTGAAGGTTACTCCTCTTATGACACAGAATGAGCTTAATTTGCTTGTATTTTAATTATAAGTATACTCCTGTCACACATGAGCTGTCACATGTTTAAAACGAGTACGTTTGTGTTATAAATAACCCTCATTTGGCCATCAGCACAGCAATCTAATAATTCCAAATATGTTTGTAGTGGCAACGAGGGTCGCTCTTGTACAGCAGGCACCAGAGGAAACTTTGCCTCATTTCTTATCACTCACTTGAGCACACTTGAAAGAATTGCTAGGAGGTGATGTGGCAGGGAGGGATTTTGAGAGAGGGATTCTGAGAGGGAGATTTTGAGAGAGGGATTTTGCCCTCTTTGCTCACTGTTGAGATTTCTGATCTTTGAGTCGAATTCCTTGTGGAAATTCCTTCGAATCGAGGATTTGCTTTGTAGGATGGAAGGTTGATCTCCAGGTTAATAATGTAGAATATTTGGGATAATTCATGGTCAGTTTAGGCGGATTATCACCAAAGTACCATAACAATTACACTCCTTGAAGCCCCCCAGCACCCAGCTCACCCACATCACCTCGCGCCCATCACATTTTCAGACGAGCCCAAGCCGACTTTGCGCTTCCCCCGCAGGTTTTGCACCGACTGCAAGAACAAAGTCCTGCGTGCCTACAACATCCTGATCGGGGAGCTGGACTGCAGCAAGGAGAAGGGCTACTGTGCTGCCCTGTACGAGGGGCTGCGCTGCTGCCCCCACGAGCGCCACATCCACGTGTGCTGCGAGACCGATTTCATCGCGCACCTCTTGGGCCGGGCCGAGCCCGAGTTCGCAGGAGGGTATGAGTATGTAATTGGCTAGAGTGGGCTATCTAGCGCTTTGCTTCTTTTATTTGACTCCTCAATGTCTTTGCCCCAAAAAAGTGGATTTTTGGGGTTTTTTTTGGCCTCTTTGCTCCGTGTGATGGACTCGTGGTTTTGTGGGTATGTGTAGTGGTGTAGGCTCGGAGAGGTTTCAGCTGGGTTTTGGAAAAGGGCAGAGTTTGCAGATGGCTTGCAGTTGGTTGTTGGCTCCCTACAGCTGCCTGCTTGTCCACTGGGGTGTTCAAATATGCGAAATAGAAAGAGAGCAGTTGTCACCAACTTTGACTCCAGTAGTTACAAAGATCAGAAGGTTTTCAGAAGGCTTTCTTTCTCATTTTGTGCAGCCCTTTTATCACACGCTGCGCTGAAGAACCATGTAGTTGGTTAGCAAAAAACACTTCTCTTCATTGGCTAAATAACAGAAACAACACCTGGAAAGAGCAGTGACCATGAGAGTCGAGATATTATGAAAATAATATGACTATGTACAGAAAACTGTCCTTGGTAAACGGATTTTTCTCAAGCCAGAGAAATCAGCGATCTGGCAAGCTGAAACCTTTACAATCTCAGAAAATCAGTCCCACAAGCCGTGGTTGGGTTCTGCCAAATGCCACGTGTTCAAGTTAGTTTTGTTGTCATTTTGTGTATTTCTGAACCTTTTTTAAAGCATCTTAAAACTTTCCAGTGAAAAGAAGTTTCCAGTTTTCCAGCTTCTCAGTACTGGAGAATCATAGAAAAGTTGGAAGTGACATTGAAGATATCTGGTTTCAACCTCAATACCTTTAAAGCTCAGTTGTAACTGTTTAATGAGCAGGCTAAATCCTTTCATAGTAGTTTTCCCATAACAGATTGACCAGATTGATAGGTAATAGATGGATAATGAACAGATTAATACTGAAATGTTTTTACTCTGCACGGTAAGTAATGTACAAAATCCCCTGTGTGTTTACTCAGCTCGAGCTAACTGATGGTGAAA
The DNA here is from genome assembly GCA_013389925.1 of Aegithalos caudatus. Lineage (NCBI taxonomy): Eukaryota > Metazoa > Chordata > Aves > Passeriformes > Aegithalidae > Aegithalos > Aegithalos caudatus. The sequence goes on along the minus strand of WEIU01013186.1, from coordinate 262,308 downwards.
TAATTGCTGTGAACTCCAGCAAATTTCAGGACACAAAAGAACGCATCTCTGGCATTTAAACCCTTGCTAGGAAGAGCAGGGTGTGACACCTGAAGCCAGAGAGGTGGCAAGGCACAGCACTGCTTTACAGTGGTGGCTTTGAGCCGTTCCTTTCTATTTTGCATTGCATGCAGCACAGCCGAGCGCTGCCAGGCTGCTCCTGCACACACAGCTGCAGTCGTACCTGCAGGGAGAACACATCAGCCCTGCTCTGATCCCAGCTGCTCTGACAATGCCATGCTTTTGTTTCCCTTTCCCCCAGACGGAGAGAGAGGCACGCCAAGACCATAGACATAGCCCAGGAGGAGGTTCTGACCTGCCTGGGCATCCACCTGTACGAGCGGCTGCACCGCATCTGGCAGAAGCTGCGCGCCGAGGAGCAGACGTGGCAGATGCTCTTTTACCTGGGCGTGGATGCTTTACGCAAGAGCTTCGAGGTAAAAACACAAGAGTTTTGTCCAAATTGGGTCTGAAGTGCTGCAGGAATTGGGCACCCAGTTGTGGTTGTTGGATATGAAATAAAGGTGCCTGACTCTAAAGGGTGAAGAACATCAGAAGGTTTTATTTACAATTTATGCAGGCTTTTTATAACATGCTGTGATAAAAAGGCACATTATTGCTTCATGGAATTGACATCTCTCTTCATTGGTTAGGTAACAGAAACAACACCTGGAAGAGGGATTGTTATGAGGAAAAAATACTGCTTACCAGAAATACTACGAGTTATTTACAGAGGTTGTTCTTGAAAGAAAATTCTCCCAGGAACTCTTCCCTTGGGAACAAAAACCAGCCACTGACAGGCTGAAAACCTTTCAGACCCAGAAATATCAGGCCCACACCCCTTGTCACTATAATGTGTTTTTTGCTTTCTAACACTGGGCTGGAAGGAGTGTCAAGGGTGTTGCAGTCAATCCTTTGTTCAGTTGTGTGACATCTGTGCACAGCACAGCTGGAGTGTGTTCCCATGTGGAATAAACTGGAATATAAAAGATTGAGGCTTGCTTTTTACTTTCAAGCTGCCCATTCCAGTACACTGAGCATTCTGGGTTATTAATTCTGTTTTTCTACCTGATTGCATTTAAAGTAGCTCAGGCTACAATGGTTTTTGGTTGGTTTATGAGTAAAAATGGAAGGATGTGCTTTTGAATTACAAAAGTGGTTGCAAACTCTTGTGTTCAGCTTGTTCCAAATGCACTCTGACCCTGTGGGATCCTGAGCTTCAGACAAAACTCCATGTGGCTCCTTGAACATGTACCAATACTTAATATTAATTAGCATATTAATTAATTTATATGGCATGGATCTTTTTTGTTATGTTCATCTTCCATTCATAAGAACCGTTTTCTCTAAAACACCAGAGAAGGGGGAGGAAAATCAGTTTGGGAAAAATCATTGAGCTGCTGGTCAGTTCTTGGAGTTTTTTTATCAGAGTATCACAGATCCAACAATGCATTAAAATCTGCAAGTCTTCACTGAAAAATGTGAATTTGGGCCATAGGTGCAACCCAGAGCTCCCCCACACATGAATTTCCAGCAATCTAAACCAAGTGATGGGTGGGCATTTTTCTCCTGTAGTCAATAGTTATGTTACTGGGATTTCATCACTGGCTGTTTCCCTTCTCCTTTTTTATAAATGTTAAAAGCTTGAATTGTGATAACTTCTGTAACTGGACCTAACCTCTTGTACACAGATGGCTGTGGAAAAAGTGCAGGGCATTAGTCGATTGGAGCAGCTCTGTGAAGAGTTTTCAGAAGAAGAGAGAGTGAGAGAGCTTAAACAGGAGAAGAAACGCCAAAAGAGGAAGAACAGACGGAAAAATAAATGTGTGTGTGAGATCCCTGCTCCTCTGCAGGCAGCAGAAGAGAAGGAAATCAATCAGGCAAAGGTAAATGTGGGCAGCTGGGGCTGTTTGGGGCTCCCTCCATCCATCACTGCTCCATGGTAGAATTCTTGAGGGGTTTGATTGTGTTTTGGTCCCTGGTGGAAATGAATTTCAGATGAGCAGAGCCTTTGTAAAGGACCTGGGACTCCTCAGCTTTTGGGGTTTGGTTGGGTGGGGATTTTTTAAAATCCTAAATCTGAGGTTCAGGTTAAGCCAGATTATTTTTCAACTGTGATTTCTTAAAGATCACTCAGAACCTGGGGACTCAAATGCTACTACTTGCAGACAATTACCATTAAATTTTTGGAGGGGTGGAATCTTCCAAGTGCAATTAATATTTCAGGATCTCTTGGCTGACCTTAATGGGCTGTGTCTGTGGGTCAAGGTGAATCGGTTGGGGTTTTGTTTAGTTGAGTTGTACTTGTGAAGAATTCTAAGCAACGCTGTTATCAGTCAGTGTCAGCTGGTTTTTCTCATGGAGAGAGTATCCTTTACAAAAATGCTGGCTGAGCTGCTTTCAGTGCCTGCAAGTGTTTCTTGTTTCTGTTTGCAGGAGAACTCAAACTTCACAGAAAGCAGCTGCAAAGCCTGTGGTAGCACCGAAGAAGCCAACAACTGTGTAGAAGTAATTGTTACTAATGAAAGCACTTCTTGCACTTGTCCTAGTAGTGGTACCCTATTAGGCTCACCTAAAATCAAGAAAGGTATGTTCAGTGTTAGTATTTTTCATTTTTAAAAAGCATTTTTGCCATTTATGGGGTGAACGGCGATCACCTGCTTTTAAAAAGGAATCCCTGCCCGTGGCAGGGGGGTGGAATGAGGTGATTTTTAAGGACCCTTCCAACCCAAACCTGTTTGGGGTTCTCTGAATTCTTTCTTGTTAGAGGCATAAGTAAAGAAGGTGCAGCAGTTCCTACAGAAGGCAGTAATTTTGGCCTCTGTCTCAGGTTTATCTCCACACTGTACTGGCAGCGACTGTGGCTATTCCTCGAGCATGGAGGGCAGCGAAACGGGGTCCCGGGAGGGCTCGGACGTGGCCTGCACTGAGGGCATCTGCAACCATGATGAAAATGGTAGGTTTGGGAAGAAGAAAATGATGCTTTGATCTCCCCAGAGCTGCAGCATCTCAGAGGGAACGTGGCTGTGTTTTGCAGGGGACGATGCCTGCGTCCATCGCTGCGACGACAAGGAGGAGGATGGAGACAGCTGTGTGGAGTGCTGGGCTAATGCAGAGGAGAGTAACACAAAAGGCAAAAACAAAAAGAAGAAAAAGAAAAGTAAAGCTTTGAAGTGTGAGAACGACCACGTAAGGAACATGGCTCTGCCAGATGCTTCTCTAAATGCTTACGTTTGAAAGTAGTTACGTAAGGATTTTAAATTCAGATTGAGACTTGTGCTGAAAATGGGACAACAGGGATCTCCTGTTCCCTTGTCATGCCAAGTTTTGGAATTGAGATCCTTCCTAGAGTGGGCTGTGGTGGAGTCTCTTCTATGTCCCTAAGCATGTGCACTTTTACTCACTCTCACTGGATGTGCCACCCCCCCAGCACCCCAGGCACACACTGAAATAAATACAAATACAAACCTTGCTCACCTCTGACCCTTCCTCTTTTCCCTCTCCTTCCATCTCAAACTCCACTCTCCCACATTAAACACGGCTGGCAGTTTGATTGCAGGCTCTGTTCCCTTGCAGATTCAGAAGCTTGGGAGCTGTCTGGCAGATGCAGGTAGCAGAGAGACCTCAGGAAATCTCACGCACACAGAGTTTCACCGCGACAAGACCAAAGACACACACGCTGAGAGCTGCTGTAGCGCAGACAAAAGCGGCCAGCAGTTGCCTTGGTTTGAGCATATGAAAAACGTGTCACAGTTTGCAGAACCTACAGAAATGTCACTTGTCCCTGATACTGGAAAAGGTGCCAAAAGCTTAGTGGAACTCCTTGTAAGTAACCGCTGCCTTTGAATTGGAGGCTGTAGCATCCCACTTTAATGTTTGGGGCTGAGAATTCCATTCCCAGTAGGGAATTGGGTCCCAGTGTTCAGTCCAGTTCCTTGTGCATGTTGCCTGAGAAGTTTATAATTGAATGCTTTGCAGAGGAGGAGAGATTGTCACTGGAATGCAGTGACAGAGCTTGTAAGTGCTCATTGTCAAGGATTGCATTATTCTGTAACGTGATGTGGGCATTATTGCTGCCTTCAGGCCTCAAATGTTACTTCCCACTGCAGGCTCCTTGGGCAGCTTTTTTCTCTCCTTTCCTTTTTCTCCTGCTTATTTTAGATCCTCTGCTCTCTTTCCCTGCTCTTTCTTTTTGTCTCCCCTCATTTTTCTCTCTCATCCCTCTCCTTTTTTTCCCTTTTTCCTTTCCCCAAAACCCTCTGATAAAACCCATCCTCTTATGGGAACGTGCCAAGACTGAGGCAGTTTTGGATCCATTTGATGACTGAATTTCCTGCTTCTCACCCCAAACCAGCAGAGCCCTGTGTGCGAGCAGTGTCTCCAGATGCTCCAGCTGGGATTTGGTGTGCCAGGGCAGGCTGGGGACACACAGGAGGAGGCAGCACCAGCTCTCTGACCCCCCCATTCTCATTGCAGGATGAATCAGAGTGCACTTCTGACGAGGAATTGTTCATCTCCCAGGACGAGATCCAATCATTCATGGCAAACAACAAATCATTCTACAGCAACCGGGAGCAGTACCGGCAGCACCTGAAGGAGAAGTTCAACAAGTACTGTCGCCTCAACGATCACAAGGGCCCTGTCTGCAACAGCTGGCTGGCCACAGCTGGGGCCAACTGAGCCCAGCCCAGCTCTGTCACTGAAACTCGACATGACTACTGCGCCTTCTCCTTCCAAACTTAATTTAGTGACTTACGGCAAAATTTGATCTTAAATTAATGTGATTTTTTTTTCTTGGGTTTTTTTTTTTGGTTTTTTTTTGGTTTTTTTTTTTTTTTTTCTCGGGGGGAGGCTGGTGGAGGTGATTTCCTTAATTTTGTTCTTTCTCCAGGCTTGTATCTTTAGTTGAGTAGATGTGCAAGCCTCTCTTCTAATTTAAGCCATCTCTTTTCATTCAATGTTTCTCTTCCTGTGAGACTTACAAAAAGCAAACTAGTGGCAAAGTAATGTTGTACCTATAATTCTGTACAGAATGACAAGGAGCTGAATATAAGATTTTACAAAGTAGACATCCATTTGCAAAATGTTTTGGATGTAATATGTTAAAGCGCAATGTGCAAAAATTTAAATAAAGAATATTTATTAATATGCATAGTACAGGTGGGTGTCTGTGTTTGTGCTCTCAGTGCTCAATTCCTGCCGTGCAGGTGGGTGGAGGGGGCTGAAGGGAGGAAAGGGCAGATCCTTGGAAGCAGGCTCTGCTCCTCCAGGGCTGTGGTTTGGGGATGCTGGCGTTGCTGCCAGCCCAGCAGGGACCGGGCTGTGCCGGTGGCAGGGTCCCAAGCTGGCACTGCTCGGCATCATCAGGTGCCTGTTCCGTTCCAGGAGCTGGATAAGGGATGGCCACGGGGCTGGCAGGGGCTGAGCTCTGCAAACCCTGGTGGGGAGGGCCTCGGGGAGGGGCTTGGGCTTGGAGGGTGCAGCTTGGGGCGTTAAATCCCACCCTTTCATCAATTCCACACCTGCACTTCTGCCTCTTCTGTTCCAATTCCTGCATTTCTGGGAATTATATGAGCACCCTGGGGAGGGGAATAACAGCTGCTCATCCTCTGCTCTCCCTACACCCTTTCCCTCCCTCTCCAATCCTCGCTTGGCCGCTGGCTCCCTCCTCCACGCATCCATCCCGAGCCTTTCCAGCCTGGGGAAAGAAAAGGAAAAAGAAAACCCCAACACAGCCGCGCTGCCATCCGGGGCGCTGCGGCTGAGCCCCGGCAAACTCAGCGCACGGAGGGCGCGTCCCATGGGCGTGTCCGGGGCGTGTCACATGGGCGTGTCACATGGGCGTGTCCGGGGCGTGTCACATGGGCGTGTCCGGGGGCGCGTCCCATGGGCGTGTCCCGGGGCGTGTCACATGGGCGTGTCACATGGGCGTGTCC
>WEIU01013186.1:245921-256118 GCA_013389925.1 Aegithalos caudatus | reverse complement strand
CCGGGCCCTGGCCCCGCAGCCACCCCCGGCCACGGAGCCCCCGGGATGGGTGGAAGGTGCCCGAGCGAGGAGCGGGTTCAATTTTGAGGGGGGTTTTTTTTGGCTTTTTTATTTATTTTTTGAGCCGTTTCTTATCGAGGTTAAAAATAGCATCTCCCCGGGAGCAGGATGGGGCCCCTCCAGCCCCTCGGGGATGCGGCTGTTCCAGGCTGGGCGTTTTTAGGAGTTCGCGTTAAAAAAGGCTTCGGTCCTGCGAGGAGCATCTCTACAGCCGCGTCAAAAACCTGATGGCGCTGGCTGGCGAATAAAGATGCTTAAAAGAAGTGTTTTCTCGGGATCCCTTCTGTGCCCTGGTCAGCTGTGCCCCGCAGTGCTAAAGCTTGTTTGCCATTTAGGAAGTTTCCCCTCGGGGAGGAAATAAGTTTTAGTCATCCTAAATATCGGCATTCTGGGTGTTTGGAGCTAACCTGTGCAATATGCAGGGTTGTGTTTCCCTAGCCGGGGTGACCAGGGCTCGGCACAGCTGGCTGCACTGAGAATAAAGGGCCCAAAATTCATGGAAACCAAGGCTTGGCATCGGTGGCGTTGCTAAGAGGGGTTGAGCAAAGAAGCGCTTGGGAAAAGCCAAACTTTTCCCCTTTCCCATTGCGTGTCCCGGAGGCGCCGCTTGCAGAGAGGAGAGAACAGCAGCGTCACTCGTGAACTGTCCTTTGGGGCTTGCTGCTAAATTTGGACTTCCCAGCGTTTGGATGCTGCGCTTTGCAGGGAAAGCTGAGCTCTCCAAAGGCTTTTCCCACGTGCAGCTGCCGGTGTTGGATGTGCTGGAGCCTCGGGGTGCCTGGCAGAGGATGTGCAGAGGATGTTGTTGCTTCCCATTCCCCTCCAGAAAGCTATTTCCAATATTACCGTTTCCAGCAGCGCCCTTATCTCGGATTTTATTTTGGAGCCTTTTCGTTTGGTAAAGAAATCACCGCGACTTGTGTTTTCCTTCGGCTCTCCCGTGAGTTTCCTTCCTTTCCGAACCTTTCCTGGCCAAATCGCAGCGTGGGTTTAACAAGCGGAGCGGCGCTCTCAGGCTCTGCGTTTCCATCTGGACGTGCACCAAGAGCAAATCCCTCCTGTATCCCTGATGGATCGGCTGTGTCGGGGTGCAGATGTTGCCCGAGCGCTGCTGCCCGCTCCCAAATGTCCCGTGCTGCCTCCGACACGTGTCCCCGCAGCAGCTGATGTTTGTCCCCCTTCCCTCCCTCCCTCCCTCCCTCCCTCCTCCCCGGGTCCCAAGTGTGCCCGCAGCGCTGTCATTTTGTTTTGGTGGGTGTCTGGATTGTGTTTTGCTCCGNAAAAAAATAAAATATATATATATATATATATATATATGAGATAGGAAGATATCCAGACTTGGAACTATTGAGCTGGGGATTTGATTAGGGGGGATTTGAGGGATGCTCTGAGGGCTGGGACACAGTGAGGGGAGGAAGAGTGAAGAGGAATGTGAAGGAGTTGAAGGTTTGGTGATGCCAGAGCATCACAGGTGTAGTTGACAGAATTATGGAATCCCAGGCTGGTTTGGGTTGGAAGGGGGCCTTATAAACCATCCCATTCCACACCCCATGGGCAGGAACACCTTCCAGGGTGCTCCAAGGCAGCTTGACATGGGAAAAGGACAAGCAGCAGGGTGTAAAACCTGCAATACAGAGCTCACTTGGTAGCACAAAACCATCATATTTCATCAAAGTTCAAAAAAGGCACCCATTTTAAGGTAAAATGGCTGGAACCCTGTGTAAGGTGGTTTTGTAACCTCCAGCTAACTGAAAGAGCAGGTTTTCTAGTGGGGATTTAGCTGGGGCAATAAATGCTATGTCAAGATTTCTTAATCTCCTGGAAAATCAGATAAAGGCTTGAGGCAAGATAACGAAGGATTTGCAAAGTTGTGTGTTTGGCATTAAACCCCTGTCACAACTCCAGTGGTCTTTATTTGGCTTTTGCAATGAAAATGTTAATGGCTCACAAAAAAAAAAAAAACAACCACCAAAAACCCAAAAAACCAACCTGCAGAAGGAGTTTTTTTTGTGGGTTTTTTTTGTTTTTTTTTTTCCTTCCAGTGGCTTCCCTGGCCACGTTCCCCCTCTCTTGCCCCCAAGCATCTCCCTGCTCCTGCTCCTTCTCCTCCCTTCAGCCTCTCCATGTGGGTCATCAAACAGGAACTTTGTAACAGCTCAGACATCGAGGAATAAAATCTAATTAACCTGGCTGCATTTTTCCCTCTGCCTGCCAGGAGGTAATTCAGGTTGAAGGCTTGTTTTTAAATGCAGAGCCTGGAGGTACCAACAGCTGTCAAGGACTTTCTGGCGTGCGCTCAGCCGGCGATCGCTGCTCTCCAGACACCGCCACGCGTTCCAAGTCAGGAGCTTTAAGGAAAAGCCAAATGGTTTTTAGCAGCTTGGAACACCAAGCTTGGAGGGGAAAATGCTCCCTGGGAGATGATCAGCCTCACAGGGACCTCCTTGCAGGTCCCTGGGGTGTCTCCAGAGAGACTGGCTGAGATTTACAGCTTCTCCGACTTCCCTGCTCCTCCCGGCGTTTTCCAGGGGTTTGTGTTCGGTCGCTGCCGTGTTCAGCAGCACAAAACAGGGCAGGATTTGCACATGCATGGGACAAAATGTTCACCCCCTCCTCTCAGCTGGCAAAGCCCTCTCTGGTCTTTTATTCAGTGAGTTGTGTTTTGCAGGGTTCATGCCCAGGGTGGGGAAGAATTGGGAGGGATTTTCTGGCTCTGGGGGACTCTGCAGCTTTTCTCTTGCAGCACAGGAAGGCAGGAGACAGGGAGATGCTTCCAAGGGGCTTGCATTTATGCTGATACTATGTTTTTTTTAGTAATTAAAATTGATTTATTTTGTATTTCCAGAGAATGGCAGAAGTGCTGGCAGGTGCTCTCCCTGCATCCACAGCCCTGGGGCTGTCACTGCTGGGAGATGCTCAGGGTGGGGCACTCCCACCTGCTCCAGGTCACTGGAAATCTTCCAGCAGCTCCTTCATCCCTTGGCTGCCTTGCTCTGGTGTGACCAGGGACACCATGCATGCCATTTTCCAAAAGAAATCCATTTCTTTTTTCCCTGTCTTTGTTGGCCTGCTGAGAGCAGAGCAGTGCAGGAAGCAATAAATGTGGCTTAAGATACAAGGTTTAACCAATTAATTCCGATGCATTTGTGACAGGTATTGATCAAAGGTAACATTTATAACCAGGGCCTGCTTTGTCAAGGTTAGATCTTGCTCAGCCTTTGATAAGCTCAGCAATTGATTGCAGGTTGGAGCAGTCTGTGAGGAGGGTGTGTGGGAGGAGGAGGAGGAGGAAGGAGCTGAGTCTTCCTCGTGGCATCTGAGCATCCCATTTTTGGGCTCTCTGGTCACTTCCATGCACCCTAAGGTGCAAGGGAGGCTCTGGACCCCGTGGGTGCTCTAAGAAGGGTATTTACCAGCTAATTGTTGAGAGTGGTGTTTAATTACTCACAGGCAGATGAGGCTGATGGTTTGGAGGTTCCATTTTGGGGGCTCTGTCCCTCTGCCCAGCACCTGGGATGGCTTTTCCTGGGCTGTTCCCTGAGGCTTCCCCAATCCTCAGGCAGGAGCAGCTTGGGGCAGGATGATCCCAAGGCACGGTGCCTGTGGAGTGGATGACCTTCAGAATCTCCTTGGCCTCTGGAAGGGATTGTTTTGTGTTTGGCCAAGGCTTTGCCTCGGGGAGGGTGGGCTCAAGGCCTCTGAAGTGCTTTTATTGCCACTTGTCCCTGACCAGAACCTGTCCTGGTAAACAGCAGAGATGCCATAAGTGCTGCCCAGAGTGGGGGGAACAAACACTGCCCTGTCCCCGTGCTTTTCCTCAGCCTTGAGGCTCAGGGGGCTTAAACCAGGCTGGATTCCTCCTCTTTCTCCCCCAAAATGTGCTTGAAGAATGTCACTTTGCAGCAACCCCCCTTCTCTGCTGCCCTCCTGTCCCCTTGGGCTTTGCTCAGAGCCCTAAAAATGAATAATAACAGAGCCTTTGCTGGGATTTTGGAGTTGGGTTGGGAATGTGTGTGCTGCAAAGAAGGGCAGGTGGCTGTCCTGTGCCTCAGTTTCCCTCTGTAGAACCTGGCAGCTGTCCTGGGTAGGTGGGAGGGCTGCCTTGGACACAGAGGGAACTCTCTGGGCTGGTTTTGGGTTTAAGGAGAGTGCCCAGGGCAGGGAGGTGTGACAAGAGCTGTGAAGAAAACACGATGTTTTTTTTTTCCTGGGGTTTACGAGCAGTTCAAGCTCTGCAGAAAGCAGTGGCTGTGCTCAAGCTGAGTTTTCCCCTCTCTCCTGCATGGTGGGCAGTGCCAGTGGGGATTCCCAGGCTGGCAGGAATCCCTGGGGCAGCCCCGGGTGGGTTTGTGCCCCCCTGGCTCTGGGAAATGCGGGATTTCCATCCCGTGGGGCTCAGCTCAGCTGTGCCCAGCTTAGCTGGGATTAGGCTGGCGTGGCCCTGGCGTGGTGCAGATGTTGGCTCAGGGCACCTGCAGCTCTGTGTGCCCCTGGCAGGGCTGGCACCCCCTGCTCCCAGAGCCTGGGATGTGCCTGAGCCTCCTCTGCTTATCCAAGGGTCACAGACCAGGCTGGGACAGAGCTCAGCCCCTGCCAGCTGAATTTGGGAGCTGGGGGGGCAGGAGGCCAGGCCCCTCCTGGTGTGCACTAATCTGCCTCTGCTGAAGAGGATTCCTCAGGATTACAGGCTGGGAGCAGGGGAGGCACAGCAGAGAGCACCCAGCCTGCAGAGTGACCACAGCCAGGGCAGGAGAGCCCACCCCAAACTGCTGTGACACTGGGGACCTGCTGTGACATTGGGGACCTGCTGTGACACTGGGGATCTGCTGTGACATTGGGGATCTGCTGTCCTGGGGGTGACATTGTCCTTCTGTGACACTGGGGACCTGCTGTGACATTGGGGATCTGCTGTGACATTGGGGATCTGCTGTGACATTGGGGACCTGCTGTGACATTGGGGATCTGCTGTGACACTGGGGACCTGCTGTGACATTGGGGATCTGCTGTGACATTGGGGACCTGCTGTGACACTGGGGACCTGCTGTGACATTGGGGATCTGCTGTGACATTGGGGATCTGCTGTGACATTGGGGACCTGCTGTGACACTGGGGATCTGCTGTGACATTGGGGATCTGCTGTCCTGGGGGTGACATTGTCCTTCTGTGACACTGGGGACCTGCTGTGACATTGGGGATCTGCTGTGACACTGGGGACCTGCTGTGACACTGGGGACCTGCTGTGACATTGGGGATCTGCTGTGACATTGGGGACCTCCTGCTGTCCTGGTGCCTGCCCAGCCCCTGGGTGTGTTCCTGGGACCCCAGCTCGGAGCTCTGGGTGCATTGGTGGGTGCTGGGGCTGTGGCAGGGTGCTGGCAGGGCTGGGGACAGTCCTGGTGTCCCCAGGAAAGCTCCCAGCTCCTGCTCACCTGGATATCCTCAGTTCTGTGTCCTGCTCAGGGTGGGGCCCTGCTGGTTTCCATGGATCTCTGATCACACCTTGTTTTCAGGACAGCTGAGACCTCCACTGCTGCAGGGCCAGGTGGGGTTTGGTTTAACTAAAATCATCATTTTTCCAGGTGGAGGTGGCACAGGGGGCAGCTGCCAGGATCTGGGGGTGGCAGGCAGGGGCTGGGGCTCAGCTCTGGGTGTCTGTGGCTTTTCTCAGGAATCTGCTCCATCCCAATCCTGGTGATGAGGCTGGATCCCGGCCTCTGAAGGGCTGCAGGAGCTCCATGGGCAGGCACAGCTCCAGCCTCAGCAGTGCTGGGGCTGCCTGCAGGACAGGCAGGGCTCACAGGAGGCAGAGACATTGCTCTAATGAGCTGTCACGGTGACAGCAGTGTCTCCTCCTCCCCCTCCACACCAGCCTGCAGTAAACAGTGAAAAACTCCAAGTGCCTTGGGTGAGGAGGGAGGGTGTGAGTGCCTGGAGGGAGCAGGGAGCTCCTTTCCATTGGCTCCTGGGTGACAATGGGAATTGAGAATAAGGTGAGCTGAGAAAAACATATCCTGGGATGTTGAACTGCTGGGAAAGTGCAGGGAGCAGAGGAGGCTTGGGAAAGCAGCAGTGAGGATGGCTCAGCCAGACCCAGCAAAGCAGGAGCCTGGCTCCAGTGCCTGGGAAGAAATGTGGGATAGGATTTATCCTTGGATCAGCTGGGCCAAAAGGTACCCACAGCTCTGAGGGTGATTCTCTCCATGTGACAGTGGGACCTGGCCCATGGTCACAGAGCACTGTGGAAATAAATAAATCAACCTCACCCTAGTGCTGCATTCACTGTACATCTCTATTATGCTGTTGTGCTGTTATTAAATCTTAATTAAAAGCAGCTTCAGACTTGCCAATCAGTGGAATGAAAGGGTTTGTAAGCCCCCAGTTTTCTCTCAAGGCTGTGATGCTGTTTGTTAGAATTTTTCTCCTTCATTTCCTTTAGATAGCAAAAGGAATTGGGGTGGCTGTGGTGCTTTGCAGTTGGTTTCTTGGTGCAGTTCTGTGTTCAGGCACGAGCTGGACACAAGTACCTGTGATGAATTGCAGGTTAGATTAAAAATTACCTAATGGCTTCTTCTGGCTTGGATCTCTCTGAACTAAATGTGTCTGAACTTAATGGGCTGCTTTGCCAAATAAAGCCCTGCTTGACTCTTGCCTTTCTTTTCCCTCCTCTTTAGAGTCCCTAAACATTTTTATATCAGTTCTGTAAAACCATTTTAGCAGGACTGGATGTGAATGCAGTGTGCCCCATAGGCACAAAGGGCATTAACCCTTTGTGGGCAGGACTGCTGGTTTCTGAGCAAAGCCATCCTTTCAGTCTGGGTCACACCTGGCTGTGCATTTCCACTCAGCCAGAGATAATGAATGGTGTGTGCAGAGATGCTGGAGTGGCCCAGGCCAGGCTGGACAGGGCTGGGAGCAACCTGGGATGCTGGAAGGTGTCCCTGCCTTTGGGAGGGGGGTGGAACTGAATGATCTTTAAGGTCCCTTCCAACACAAACAATTATTTCAGATTTCCATCTCCAGCTGGCCTTGTCTGCATTGCTGCTGCATTACCTGGGCACTCTCAAACTGCTCAGGAAATCTGGAAAGCCAGCTCTTTTCTCTTTTTATTTTCTTTCCTCCTTGTGCATGTGGGTGCTCAAAGTGGAATGAGAATCACTTGAGTGACTTAATGGATGCTCTGAAAAAAAAACACAAACAAACCCCTCTGTGAGCTCCATAGCTCAGAGAGTTGCTTTTCAAAAGTCTCTTGCAAACTTGCCCTCAGTTGATGTTTCTTTGAAGAGTCTGTGATGACTCTTTATCTGGAGATGGCACGTTCAGCCCTGCCTGGGTGTCAGCACTTGGTTTTCAAAGAGAATTTGTGAGCAGGAGTGCAGCCTGAGAGATGAAAGGATCTGTGCTGAGTCTCCTTGGAGGCAGAGACACACCAGACAGGGAGAGGGAGGTTTTTCAGAGAGGTTTTTCGAGATTTTTGAGGTTTGATTTCACTGGTCAGTTGTGGTTTTGAGAGAGGTTTGGTTTCCCTGGTCAGTGGTGTCAGGGCAGGTTTTCTCCCAGGGACAAAGTCCTTTCTCCTGGTGTAGCTGGAGGCTGACTGGGAGCAGAGGATGGGCACTGGGGGAATTGGTGCCCAGAGCTCACAGCCAGCATGGGCAGCCTGGAGGGACCACAGAGGGACATCTGTACCCCCCCTGCTCCAGCAGGGTCATCCCAGAGCAAATCACACCCCTTGTGTCCTCTGCTCCTCATCTGTGTCTCCACTGAGAGGCTGCACTGGGCAGGGAAAGGTTTCTCCACGTGGTGGAAGTGGCAGCTGGGCATGGAAAGGGAGCAGTGAAACACAGCCCTGTGTCCCTCTGGGCTCTCACTGAGCTTCTCTGTCCTTTCCTGTCCATGTTGATGGGCCTCTCCTCCCTCCAGCCAGCATTCCTGGCATGTGTCCTGCCCTGGGAGCTTCCTCCCAGCCCCCTGTGCTTGTGTTTCTCATTTCTGAGCCTCTTTGCATTGCCTGGTTCTCACTCTCACACCACTTCGTGGTCCTTTTGCCCCTTTTCCCTCCTGTATCTCTGCAGGAAAAAGGCCCCATCCCTGGAGCAGTTCAGAGCCTTCCAGCAGCCCTTCACACTGCTGTGGATTTTCCAAATGCTGCTCTGGCAGATTCCCCCACCCCTGAGTGTTTTTCCAAGCATGTGCTCCCACGGTGAAAAAGGGAATATCTGTTTTCCCACTTCCACCAGCACATCCTGGAGGATTGCCTGCCTGGCAAAGTGCAGGCAGCCCCAGGAGGGCAGAGGGAGGCAGGATTCAGTCCCAGGGGAACTTTTGTCAGCAGTGATAATCAGCAGTGATATTCAGCAGTGATATTCAGCAGTGATAATTCAGCAGTGATAATTCAGCAATGATTAATCAGCAGTGATAATTCAGCAGTGATAATCATCAGTGATTAATCAGCAGTGATAATCAGCAGCAGTGATAATCAGCAGTGATTAATCAGCAGTGATAATTCAGCAGTGATAATTCAGCAGTGATAATCAGCAGTGATAATCAGCAGCAGTGATAATTCAGCAGTGATAATCAGCAGTGATATTCATCCCTGTGTCACTGCAATGCCTTCCCCAGCTGGGAGCCAGGAGAGGAGCAGGGAAAACCCTGGGCAGCTTTTGGCTTGTCCATGAAAGCTGCTGGGCTCTGGGAAAGGCAAAGCAGCAAAGCTGCAGCTCCTGCTCAGGTGGGAAAACACCAAAATTCATTTACCAAACAGAGCCACTCGCCCAGGATGTTCAGGTGAGGGTTTGGGATGCAGGGAGGGGCTGGGGTTGGTCCCTCTGCAGGGCAGGAACTCTGAGCTCTTCACCTGCAGTCACTTCCAGGAGATCCCTGCGCTGGACCTCGCTCCTGCTGTGCTGAAAAGCTGGGAATTGCAGCCCTTGGAATGCGGGGAGGAGCTGGGAGAGCTGCGGGTGGCAGGGGCAGGGTTTATTGCAGCCCTGTGCTGACTCCCCCCAGGGCAGTGCAGTGATTTTTGTTGGAGCTTTGCAGGCAGAGTTCATCTCCCCTCAGGAACCAGACATCATGTGGCTCCTGCCTGGCGCTGGGAGCTGTCACTGTCACTGTCACTGCTGTGACACGGCAGGGAGGAGATGCTGCTCCTCATTAGTGTCAGGGGTGGAGGACATCCAGGGCCTTCCCTTTGTGCCACCCAGCCCTGCTAAGGTTGGGATGTTTGGGGTGAACGTGCCCGGGGATTGTCAGGCACAGCCTTTGCTGGATTTATTTGTGTTTTTAGCCAGCACCACGAGTGGCATTGCCCGGGGGGATGGGGGAGCACTGAGCCTGCCCTCAAGTTCCACAACGCAAAGGCTGAAGCTCTCAGCTTCTCCTGGATATTGAGAGCTCCTTTTCCTCAGTCAGCATTGCTGTGGTTCTTCCCCAGTGCCTGCTTTCCAGCCCGGGCTGGGGCACCCATGAGATGTGTGCAGATGTGTGCAGATGTGTGTTTTGCAGGGAGGGGCTGGGTGAGCTGTTCCAGGGAGAGGGGGCTCGAGCTGTTCCCATCCTTCCTTATGGATGCTGGCTGTTTTTTACCCTCCTTATGGCTGTTTTCCTTTCCTAATGGCTGTTTTTTCCCTTTCCTGATGCCTCTTTTTCCCTCCTGATGGTTGTTTTTCCCTTCTGGCAGCTATTTTTTCCCTCCTGAGAGCTGTTTCCCCCTTCCTGATGCCAGTTTTCCCCCCCAATGCCAGTTTCCCCCTTCCTGATGCCAGTTTCCCCCCCTGATGCCAGTTTCCCCCCTGATGCCAGTTTTCCCCCTGATGCCAGTTTTTCCCCTCTGTCTCCCCCAGAAGCTGGCAGCTGAGTGCCAGAGCGCCGGGTACCCGGGCACCCTGATCCCCTACAAGTGTGACCTGTCCAACGAGGAGGAGATCCTGTCCATGTTCTCTGCCATCAGGACCCTTCACCAGGGTGTGGATGTCTGCATCAACAACGCTGGGCTGGCCCGGCCCGAGCCCCTGCTCTCGGGGAGGACAGAGGGCTGGAGAACCATGATAGATGTGAGTATTGCCAGGGGAGGAGCCCTGCCTGTCCCTGCTGCCAGCATCTGCTCCTGGCAGGGCTGGGATGTGCTCCTGGCACAGC
>WEIU01013186.1:208196-228830 GCA_013389925.1 Aegithalos caudatus | reverse complement strand
CCAGGATCCCATGAACCTGGGGGCCCTGCTGCGCGCTGCGTACTTCCTGGGGGTGGACAGAGTGGTGGCGACCCACAGCAACAGGTACGGGGCTGGGAAACGGGTACGGGGCTGGGAAATGGGCCAAGGAAACAGGTACGGGGCTGGGAAACGGGTACGGGGCAGGGGAACAGGTATGGGTCAGGGAAACTTGTCAGGGAAACAGTTATGGGTCAGGGAAACGGGTCAGAGGAACAGGTGCAGGTCATGGAAACAGGTGCAGGTCATGGAAACAGGTGCGGGTCAGGGGAACAGGTACAGGTCACTCCAGCCCCTCCTTTCCTCCCAGACAGGTTTCCTGGCTGCATCACTCAGCTGTTGTTTATAGAGATTTCTGGGGCTGGTCTGTGGAGCAGGATTTGGGATGCTGCTGCTCTGCAGGCTGTGGGATTCCAGGCTCACCCTTGTGACCCATTCTGTGTTTGAGTTGTCCCACCTGTGACCCCCTCTTTCCTGGGTTAATTCCTCCTATTCTCCCTAGGAAAACACATCAGTATAGCGAGTGGGATCTGGAGGAGGGTTGCAGAGGCAGGAGAAGGAAGGACAGACACAAAAGTTCACCTGGATTTCCCCTGGTGTGACACTTTTCCATTCTTTTCCCCTTGCAGCTGCCCTTTGACTCCCATAGTGAGCAAAGCCAGTGCTGGAGCCATGGAAGTCTTTGATGTGTACAGCACAGATGATCTGCAGGGCTTTTTGAAGGTACAGTGAGCCAGTTTATATTTTTTTTTTTTCCTTCAAGAAAACTCAAACACTGCAGGCATCACACAAAGGGGAGCCCAGAGCAGTTTGCAGTGCCTGTGCTGGGAGCAGCAGGGCTGGGCACTGCCCCATTCCATGGGTAGGGAGGGAGGGTGGCTGTGTTTTCTGGGAGCTGGTGGCACCAGGAGAATCCTGTGGCTCTCAGTGTACTGAGGTTTGTTTCCTCCTCCTCGGGATGTGTGGCACAGCAGCATCCCAGGGCCCAGGCACACGATGGCAGCATTGGGCAGCCTTTGGAGCAGGGAATAGAGGAGTAACCAGGGCTGGGGGGAGCTGCTGGGAATCTTTACATTTTCCCTGTGCAGTGAGGTGTGAGAGGGAGCCCTTTGCAGGTAGAAATTTAAGGGATACCAAAAAAAAAACAACCCCAGTCAGCTTAACTGAAAATGTAAATAACAGAGCGTTTGCATACATGACTTCTTTTAAAGCTTGAATATTTGGCAATTCTTGATTTCTTTCCCTTCTCCAGGCTAAAAGTGCAGAAGGCTGGGAAGTGGTGGGCACAGTCAGCAGGCCTGAGGATGTGGAAGGCGTTCCTGTCATCAGCTGCTCGGAATTCCAGTGGGACAAACCCCTTATTGTAGTGCTAGGTATTCCCTTTTCCAGAGCTCTGGGCTGGCTGGGGCTGCAGCTCTGAGGGGTGTGCTCCACCCCAGGGATTGTTACAGGTCTGGGGAAGCAAAGGGAGGGAGGCATGGAATGGTCTGGCTGTGAAGGAAGCAGGGACTGAGAGGAGCAGGGAGAGCTGAGGGGACTCCCAGCAGGAAGAGTCTGTGGATGCACAGAGAGTTCAGCAGCTGGGGAGGCTCTGGTGGCAGTTTTGGTGCCAGGGCAGCCACAGTGAGGTGTTTGCTCTGTGCTCTGATCCTGTGCTGGAGCCCCAGGTTTGGGTTTTCTGTGGTGCTGAGCCCTGGAAGTGTTTGCTCTTCCTGCACAGAGCTGCTCAGGGGGAGCTGTGCCACTCTTCCCCTTGAACACCAGGAATGGCTGCTCTGGGAAGAGCCTCGAGGGGATGGTCTGGATGCAAAGCTGGGCTTTGTAGCCCCCCCTGAGAGCAGCCAGGGACACCTGGGACAGGGCAGGAGGTGCTGGCTGTGGAGCAGGAGCACAGGAATCTCCTCCCTGTTGGAGCAGTGGCTGCCACTTCCCTGAGCACCTGACCTGGGCAATTCCTGCAGGGAATTCTGCCCGCTCTCACCTTTTGTAGGCACAGTTTGGACTCGTGCAGCCTCCCAGAAGGTGAAGGGAAGGGGAGTAGCAGCTTCGTGGCAGCTGGAGAAAGAAATTCCCCCAGGAATGCAGCTCCAGGCACCTGTGTGTGGCTGTGCCGTGTCCCCCACTCCGTGTCACCTGGCACAGGAGCTGGCTGGAGCTTTTCCACTTGGAAATGGAGTCCTGCTGGCCAGGAGCCAGGGAGGGGCTGTAATCCTGCCCCGTGCTGGGGCTGCCTTGGCTCGCAGAACATTCCTTTAATTAAAATGTTTATTGAACTCCTGGAAACACTGACAAGACAACGCCGCAAATCTGGCATCTCTACAAGATGTGTGGAGCTGTATTCCAGGGGGAGCAGGGGGCTCTGGCAGCTCTGCTGATTGCCCACAAAGAAATGCATCCCACAAACGGCGACAGCACCCGCACGCAGGCAGGGGCTGCGGCGTCGTTACCTTGAGTTATGAGAGATTTCTCCAGGAAAAAGTCCAAATATCCTTTTGTCAGGGGAGATTGGAGGCTGATTGGTAGATGCATGAGGAGAGCTCCCGGACCTTGCAGCAGTAATGATTTCAACTCTCTGCTGAGCACTAACTCTTGGCTGAAAAGAAAATTGAACATTACGGTCGTCTGACGCTGGGCTGCTTGGGAGAAACGTCCTGGATGTGAATCTGGAGCGTTCCTGCAGCTGCAGGGAGCAGCAGAGATAATTCAGCCTGGGATTGGGCTCCCTGGCACCACACAGATTGTCTTGTAAGTTAAGCATTTGCAGCCTCCAGTTGCCTCTCCTGGCATCCTCGCTGGCTTGGCAGAGAGTGATTTGGACAGTCCAGCTCAATGTTGTCTGCGCTGGAGTCATTGCTGGAGGCGACAGACAGCTCGGACTGGGAGCCCGGTGCACACAGGAACAGATTGGGAGCACTTAGGTGGCTGAGTGAGAAGAGTTTCTGGGTAATTTGTTCTTCTTAGACCTTCAGTCTTTAGCTGTGGTTTTAAGGCTCTTCACAGAGCCGGTGGTTTTATGGAGATGCTCGCTTTGCCTATTTTTCTGCTGCCGGATCTGAATTTCCTGCGCTGGAAACTGCAATTGTGAGTGGTGTTAATTGTAAATGGGGCAGGAAA
This sequence comes from Aegithalos caudatus, assembly GCA_013389925.1. Classification (NCBI taxonomy): domain Eukaryota; kingdom Metazoa; phylum Chordata; class Aves; order Passeriformes; family Aegithalidae; genus Aegithalos; species Aegithalos caudatus. The sequence goes on along the minus strand of WEIU01013186.1, from coordinate 225,698 downwards.
TGTGTTTTGTCATCTCACCGAGCTCTGGGCTTTGAGCTCTGGCAGTGAGGGACAAAGCTGAGAGGTGGAAGTTAAAGATCTGAGGTGGGAGGTGTTTTGTTCACCGGTCTCAACCAGGATTTCATCTGATTCAGTCAATACTCCCTCCCTCGTGTCACACTGTGCATTTGTCCTGCCCTGAATTTATCTCTCCTAATTATTTTAAGCAGCCAGGGCCATAAAAAGCTTTGTAAAAGCTGGAGGCAAAATCAGTGCCTTTATTGGGAATTGCAAGACCCTTATCAGGGACAGGAGAGGATTTCTGCAGGAGCCATTGCTGCTGTCCCAGTTGGAGAGTCCTGTGGGAGCGTGGTGTGAGGCTCAGGAGGCAGGCACTGCTGGAAGCTTTCCCAGGACAACATTCCTGGGCTGTGTAAGCATCCCTGGGGTGGTGCTGAGGAGACAGGCAGGGCATGGGAGGCCTGGCTCCCATTCCTGGTGGCACTCTGTGACCTTGGATAACTCCCCCAGGCCCTGTGTGCACTGCTGGCTTACAGCAGGAGGGAAAGACCCCTCAGGGTGGGCTTGGGGGCTCCTGAAGGCTCACTGACCCCAACCACAGAGCTTTTGCCATGACTGATTCCATCTGGGGAGGTGATGCAGGATGCATTACCCAAAGCATCCTCTTCCTTACCCAAAGTGCATCTTAGATCAGCCCAGTAAAACGTGAGGAATGAGAAAACCAGCTGGGAATGATGGCATGTGCCATCCCTGCGTGGTCAGAGGGGTCAGGGTGCCCTGGCAGTGCCATCCCTGACCCTGTGGGGCTCAGCCAGGTCAGGCACAGCTGTTGCAGGGGAGCTTTGCCAGAGGTGTTTGGGATGAGCTGCCCATCCCTGGAGCTGCCTGTGCTGCTCCAATAACAACGTGGGAGAATTCTTAGGGGAGCCAGGCAGGCTAGGAGGTCCATGGCCCTCTGCATTTTCACCTGTCTGCACACAGCATTGTTTAAAAGCCTCTCCCTTTCCATTTCCCTTTGTGACAGGGTGAGTCAAACAACTACTAATGACCTGGGATAGATTTCAACTCTGTTTCACCAGTGTATCAGCCCAAACACATCAGGGCTGCTGGCTGGTTTAACAACTAATCAATTGAAGCCTCTGGTTAAACTGTCTGCATGCACAAGTTGCACCCAGGCTGTGGGAGGTGTGTGTGTGTGCTGGAGCTGTCCCTGGCAGTAGGGATGTGGGGTTTGCTGTCCCTGGCAGTAGGGATGTGGGGTTTGCTGTCCCTGGCAGTAGGGATGTGGGGTTTGCTGTCCCTGGCAGTAGGGATGTGGCATTGGCTGTCCCTGGCAGTAGGGATGTGGGATTTGATGCCCTGTGCCCCTTGCCTGCCTTGGCCAGTGCCAGCAGCCTGTGCCCACAGGGAGTTCTGCTGGCACAGAGGCTGCTCCCTGTGGGGGCTCTGTGCTGCTGTGTTGCTCAGATATTCCTCAAAACCACTTCAGGTGCTGGAGAACACGTCCAGGGAGGGAAGAGGGAAGGGAGGGAAGTGCCTGGCTCCTCTCTGGTGGCTCAGCTGCTGTGTGAGCTGGCTGAGCTCGGGAAGGGAGCATCAGAGAGCCAGAACAGGAGCAGGAGCTGCCCTGGGGAGGGCAGGACGTGGCAGGGCTGTGAGCTGAGCAGTGCCTGTGTCCTGCAGGGAGTGAAGGGGAGGGCCTTTCCCTGGAGACTCAGCTGCAGTGCCAGCAGATGCTGGCCATCCCCCCGGGCAGGGCGCTGCACCCCGGCATCGACTCCCTCAACGTCTCTGTGGCTGCAGGTGAGAGCAGCTCTGAGCTCCAGGGCACCCCACCTCTGTGTTTAATAAACATCCAGGCCTGCTGGATGATTTTCTCATGGTTTGAGGGGAAAAAAAAACAAACTTAATATTTATTTGTTTTTGCTTTCCTGCAGGTATCCTGCTGCACTCCATCTGCAGCCAGAAACGGAGGCATGGAGATTGAAATCCTCTTTATTTGGTGGAGGAAAACTGCTCAGTGTGGGTGTGGAAATGCTCTTCCCAGGGTCTCCAGCATCACTGTGAATTCCAGTGACCTGAGCTGCATTTTGGCTGCTGCAGAAGCCACCAGATCCCTGACTGAACACCAAAGGCAGACACACCTGATGTAGGTAACACCTTGAGCAGCTGTGCAAGGCAGACAGGTCTGGGAGCAGCCAATTTTGGCAGGAGAACACCCAGGGATGGCTGCCAGCACTTTGTGCATCTCTTGAGCTGTGAGGACAGTTTGGGCTGTGCCCTCCCCTGGGCAGCAGCTGCTGAGTGCCAGCTGTGCTTGGGAAGCCCTGGAGCTGCTTTTCCTGTGTTTGGTTTGTAAAGCAGGTGTGCAGCCCTGCCAAGGAATGGCAAACAGCTGGAGTGGGGGGAAATGCAGCTCGTGGAAATAAAGCTTTTGTAAAGATGGCTTGTAGACTCAAATCAATCCATTTTGTGTCATAAAAATCCAGAGTGTGGTAAGTCCCTCAGGTGGGAAGAGGGATCCAGAGCTCGTTTCCTTCTGGGGAAGTTTCCTTTTCAAGCTGGGCTGATCCTACTGGAGGCTGAGGTGCCCCAGGACCAGTGTCCTGCTGATGGCATTGGGGTGGCTTCATTTACAGCTATCCTGCTTGAAAAACCAGGCTGGCTAAATTACTGAGAGCCAAAAGAATCTTATCACTTAGCACCTTAATTATTTTATTTAGCTACCGTGGCCCTTTGCATAGGATTCCTCATTAACACTTAATTTACAGTGCCCTTTAGGGATAATTTCAAACAATTCTGCTCAGTCTTCCCCCTCCCCTCTTCCAAATGAATAAGTAAATCACTCTGAGTGACTAATTAGGACTTTCCTTTGAGCTAAATGAAGTCTGCAAACCTTGGTGTATGGGTGCGTTCCTGTGTGTCCCCAGGAGGGTCTGGCTGGGGACACTGGGGCCACTGCAGGTGCCTGGCATGGGGACAGGGCATGGAGCTCCTGGAAGGTGTCCAGGGCTCCCTTGATGGGGAGGAGGGGGCCTGGGCTGGGGACACATCCCCTGGGCTGTGACATGAGGGAAAGGATAAATCCCAAATCCCTCTGAAACACCGTGGTACAAACAGGGCTGTGTTACCCAGATCCACAGGCAGCTGGAGAACCCGGAGCTGGTGCCTTGTGGTGCATTTTGGGGACCGAATTTGCCTTTTTTTTTCCTGCTTCAAAGCTGAAAGGAAGAGGCTGCAGGCCCAGAGGCCTCCAGCAGCCCTGTGGAGCTCTCAGCAGCCAAGGGAGCCCCAGCAGAGGGTGCCCGTGGCTCAGGTTTGCTCATTTTCCAGAGGAAAGATTCCAGGATTCAGCACTTGGCTAACTGAATCCTTCCTCTGGAGCAGCAGGGATCAGGGTAAAGCCTTTTCTTCGTTCTTGACCTACAGGTAAGTGTATTTATTTCCCATCTCAGAGGAACTGCCCTTTCTCCCTTTTTTATTCCTGTTTTTTGAGTTGGTCTCAGCAGTGGGGAGGCAGTCCTGGCTCTGTGGCTGGGAAATCCAAGCTCTGCCAGGCTGGGCTTGGCCATCTGCTCAGCCCCTCTGACCCTGCAGCAGCTCCTTTGCTTCTGGAAAGCTCCCAAAAAGCTTTGGAGCCTCCGTGTCCAGCACAGTGGGAGGAGAAGCTCCTGCCTGGCATCTCTCCAGCAGCCATCACCTCTCTCCTGTGAGTGTCCCACTCCTGTGTCCATGGAGCACCTTGATTTGGCACTGGAACATCAGACAAGGCTTCTTGGGAGCAGCCTGAGCTGGAATTGTAGGATTTGAGTGCACAACTCGGGCTGCAGCTGGGGCTTTGCTGCCTGTGAGGGCCCTGAATCCCACTCTGGGTGTCTCTGCTGCTCCCACTGATCCCATTTCCCTCTGTGCTAAGTTTGAGGCCCATTTTATTCCTCTGGGATGCACCTGCAGTGAGTTCTGGCTGGAGCTGATGCTTTGTGCTCCTGCCCCATCCTGAGACTGCGAGGAGCGTGGGGACCCCTGCACTCTGCTACCTTTGGAGCTGGAGCTTTGTGCTGTGCCATTTGCCCCTGATCTAATAAATGCAATCCATTAATTGGATCATTGCCTGCTTCTCCAGTTAATTTCCTGGATATTTTTAAATGTTAAAATGTAGTTTTTATAGTCTTTCATTATTTTTAGCCTTAAGCTCGACTGTAATCGTCCCTGTAATGTAACTGTAAAAAACTCCCAGCTTTACATCATAAAGGGGGACATTCATTGTCATTTTTTGTGTACATCAGCAAGATCAAAACACATTTTCTGATTACTTCTGTTTGTACATAGAGTCTCTTTGATATTTAGATATGAATAAAGTGTGTGTGTCTGTGTAATTTGAAAGTCAATTCCTCCCTCCCCGCTGCTTGTCAGGATTCCTTTCAGAGGCTTATTTACCAAATTGATTTTAAAATTTACTAATTGCCCTTCCAGAATGATTTCTCAATAATCAAAGTGTCTCTAAGCACGGTGGCAAAATCTTTGTCCTCCTTGACTCAGATGAGTTTGGCTGCCTCATCTTCAGCCAGGGCAAATCCCAGATCTCCCTGTCCCCAATCCCACCCCGGGAGCTCTGGCTGGGAGAGCAGCTCAGCTCCTGCCCCACATTTCCCTGCTGTGCTCAGGGCACCACCACAGCTGGGAAAATCCTGTTCCACCCAGTCCAACAACTGGGAAAATCCTGTTCCACCCAACCCAACAGCTGGGAAAATCCTGTTCCACCCAGTTCATTGCTGGTCCCAGTGATGTTTTGGAGGCTGGAATGGCTTTGGGACAGGGGACACCTTTCCCTCTCCAAAGCCTGGGATGGTGGCAGGGGAAGGGAGAAGCCTGGGAATGTTGGAGCTGGGAATGCTGCTGGGACTGGGAATGTTGGAACTGGGAATGCTGCTGGGACTGGGAATGCTGCTGGGACCGGGAATGTTGGAGCTGGGAATGCTGCTGGNGATGTTTTGGAGGCTGGAATGGCTTTGGGACAGGGGACACCTTTCCCTCTCCAAAGCCTGGGATGGTGGCAGGGGAAGGGAGAAGCCTGGGAATGTTGGGGCTGGGAATGCTGCTGGGGCTGGGAATGTTGGAGCTGGGAATGCTGCTGGAGCTGGGAATGCTGCTGGGACCGGGAATGTTGGAGCTGGGAATGCTGCTGGAGCTGGGAATGTTGCCCAAGAGGCACCTCCGGAAGGCGCAGCCCCGCTCCCGGTTTGTAAATGTAATCAACCTTGAGGTCTTGTTACTTCCACAGGTGCAATTAACATCACCATCTGCTAATCCGTGATTAACGATGTTTACAAATACGCTACAACACGCTCAAATGTGCTGGCACTCTTCGGTTGTTCCTTTTTTTTCCCTTTTGTTTTCCTTCCCTCCCTGCTCCAGCGCAGGAGCTGTGCACGGGGAGGGATTGCCCCATGGAATGCTCTCCCTACCCCACCACCAATTCACAGATATTTGACATTTTCCTTGTTTAAAAAGTGCCGTTCAAACTCCAAAGCAGCTGCGGGAATGACGAGTTCAAATCGGAAGGTCAGTGCTGCTAAATGGGGTTTAATTGCACGGGGGTTGAGGTACAAACTGGTGAATCTGAATAATAAAACTTTGTGGGGAGCAACATATGGTGCAGTTTAAAGTAAATTTTTATCGATCATCCCACAAGTGATGTGTTAATGGGATGGCAGCCTTTGCTTTGGGTTTGATATCGACGTGGAGTTTTAATAATGTCACACAGGGATATTGTGGAGGGGTTTATCATTTAAAATAATAAAAAAAGGAGAGTGTTTTCTATTAACTGCTGCCTTCTTTTCCAGGAGAGAGGAATGCATTACAATCGGCCGTGTGTCCTCCAGATCTAGGTTACATGTAATTGCTCAGTAATTGGTAGAACCATGTAAAAGCCATGGTATTTGCCAGTAAACCCTCCTAAGTTACCATGAAATTGAAGTGTGATATTTATTCTCTACAAAACTGCCTGCCCAAATGCTGTGTGGGATCTGTTGGTCAGTGCAGAGGAGGTCCTGCAGCAAGGAGCATCCTTGGATGTCCTCAGGCTTCAGCCTCAGGGTTATCCACAGGATCCTGGGATGGTTTGGGTTGGGAAGGGAGCTCAGGGCTCAGCTCATTCCACCCTGAGCCATGGGCACCTCCCCAAAACTGTTCCCAGCTTGGCAATTCCCATGATTTAACCACAACTCTGGTCTGGAGAGCTCCAGCCCCGGGGCCTCCTCAGGAAGTTTTCCCTCCCAGGTCAGCTCTGGCTCCTTGGCACTTTTGGAGCAGAGCAGCAGTGACTGCCTGGCCCAGGATCAGGAGTTTTACACTTTAAAACTCTAACAATGTGCTGGGAATTGATGCAAATTAAACATGCCAAGCCTGAAGGTTTTTAGCTGGCCTGGTTTAGGAGCTGGGCAGTGATGGGATCCCACCCTGCACATCCCTGGCTCCAGCCCTGGCTCCAGGATGCCAGGGACTCACCTGTGGCAAGGTTTGGGGTGGTGTCACCTGTTGGGTGTGCCTGACAGGGGTGACAGCAGGGACAGTCACCCCTTTTCCACAGGGATCACCCCAAGCAGCACTTGGGGGTGAATCTGGCAGTTTCCATCCCTGCTCCAAGCTCTGGCACAGCCTCATCCCTGCCTGCTGAGGCTGGTGCCACAAATCCCTCTTGGGGTGAGCACCTGAGTGCCCAGGGAGCTCAGGAAGTTACAGAAAAGGGGGATGCAGGAGTGGCTGAATTCCCTGGCAGAACAAGGAGGTGCTGCAGCTTTGCCAGCCCTCATTAGCACCTCCCAGCCAAGCACAGCTCATTCCAACTGCATCCCAACCTTCTGCTGGAGATTGCATCCCTGCCTCATATGCATTTTTATATAAACAAGGGTACTAAATGGCCTTTCACTTCCCTCTGTAATGTCTTTTTTAATGGAAGGTCCTGAATTAAGAACATATATATATGACTCCAAGAATTTTCTAAGTGATATTGAAAACCTATTGTGGAGTAGGATTTCTCCTTGCAAAATTATTTTAATGAGGTTCCAGTTTATTTTCTGGCTATATTTTACTTATTTAATCCTCCAGAGGGGCTTTTCAGAGGCAGCATCTCATTTTCAATGCAACTATTCTTAACATTAGGGAAAACTACCTTTCTGAAATGCATGAAGGGAAAAAAAAACCCCGAACCAGAGGAAGATGTACGAGATAAGAATAAACTTGAAAAGCTTTGAGGTGGTTTATGGCTTCTCTGGAAAGAATAACAGTTCATGTATTTTTGTTATGGTGTGGTTTAATGATGCTTGCAGAAAAAAGATAAGGTAGGAATGGAAATATAAAATTAAACCAGCAAAGTGAATGTGATTATTTTAGTTACCAGTATTACCTGGGGAAAAAGCTCAGGGGGTTTTTTATCTAGACTAAATATTTGCTTTCCTAAGAGGAAAGGGCCCTCTGCATCTCCTGGCACCAGGGAGGGAAGGGGAATTCTCCTGAGATCCAGAGGGCGTGTGAGCATGGAAGGAGCCCTGGCTGTCCCAGTGCTGGTGTCCTGGGAATGGGACTGGCACAGGGATGAGGATGAGGATGAGATGGCCCCAGAAGGGATTTCCCAGCCTCACCCTGTTCCTCTGGCACTGAGTGTGCCCTGAGCAGGGTGGGGAACAGGGCAGGCACAGTGGGATGTGTGCAGCCAGCATGGGCCTGAGGAGCCTGGATCCTTCACTGGCATCTAGGATTGCTGATTCCCTGGGAGGCATCACCCCATCATCCCATCACCCCATCCCATCATCCCACCCCTGGCTGTGGGTGCACACCCAGAACCCCCCCAGCAAACCCCTCAAATCTGTAACACCCCCAGCCCCAGGAGCTCTTGGCTTCCCTGAGCAGCTCCACGGTTTCCCAGCCTGGGATGGTGCATGTGGATGAGGGATCAGCCAATTCTGAGCCACCTCTGGCACAGCTGCCTCCCGAGCATCCCCCTCCAGCCCCTGGGTCAGCAGAGGCAAACCTGATCTGAGCCTGGCCTGTGGCCTTCAGCCTCCCTGGGCAGTTAATTTTTCAATTTCTTCCACGGATCTGGGAGAGCAAAAAGTTTGTTTATAATTAAAATACTTGGAGGTTTATACTTTAATTGAAATAGCTGAAAAGAAGCAGTTTCTGTGTAGGTTTCTTCTCTATCCGAATCTAAACCAGATTATTATGTAAATTTTCTCGATCCTAAATTCATTACAATATTCAATTTCAGGAAACGCTCTTGACCATCTGCTGCTGCTCCAAGAAATGAGTCTTGGAGATTGTTTACTACCAGAAATGCTGTAGGTATGGAGGGTAAGGGCAATGTTCTGATTTCTGAGCCTGGTTATTTAACCTGGAGTGCCGAGGCCACGAGCTGAGTTGGGAAGTGCATCAATAACAGCAGCAGCTTCTGGGTCTGTCCTGGTGTCACCCCTCCCCAGTGGAGGAGGAAGGGTTCCAGTCCTTCTCTAGCTCCTGGGGAGGCAGTCTGGATGAATTCCTGCCCTCCATGGAAGTGCTGTGAGATCCCTGGGATGAAAAGTGCTTGGAAAGCCCAATTTGGTGCTGGCTGTCACCTCCAAAGGTGCCCAGAGGAGCCTGGCGCTGGCCCAGCTCTCACCGTGGGGGTGAGGATGAGGAGGTGAAGCTCACAAGAGCAGGAGTGGGAGCCCCTGAGCCCTGCCAAGCTTCAGCCTGGTTTGAATCTGGTTTGAATCTGGTTTGAATCCGGTTTGAATCTGGTTTGAATCTGGTTTTCCCATGTGTTTCCCCGGCAGAGCTCAGCTGCCAATCCATGGGGCCGGGCCAGTGCTGCCCTTCCCAGCCCGGGGTGGATGGAGGGACGGATGGATGGATGGAGGGAGCAGGGCCAGCCCTGTCCTGCCCCTTCCCCAGCTGAAAGCCACCGAAGGATTCCAGGAAAGCATTAAAAAGGTGGAAATTCACATTCAAACAATGCTCCTGCTGATGAGGGGCTCAGTTTAATGGGGTGCAAGGGGAAGTGGAGGCATCTTGTGCCCTCTCTGTTCCCTTTCCCCCCTCTTCCCTGAGGCTTTGGGGACAGGAACCCTTGGATAGCCCAGCACGGGATCCCTGCAGCCCATCACCCCTGGAATGTCCCAGTCCCCGGGGCTGAGGGGATGAGGAGGATGAGGAGGGTGGGGATGCCATGCCAGGGGGGGTGACTCCTGGGGGGGACACACGGGGACAGGCCCCACGCTGGCCTTTGTCTGCTGTGCCAAACAGATGTGAACAAAGGCGGGTTCGATCTCCCAGACCGCCTGGGGAATATCGCTAACTAATTATAGAAAACAGAAGATGCGCTCCCCTCCTCTTGCATTTTTTGATAAACATTGTCTCCTCTCAACAGCTGAGTATTTAATTAGTGTTGATTGTTGTTCCCCGTGTTCAATAAGCACTCATCAGGAGGGGGGTGTCCGCTGGGGCAGCGTGGCCTGGAGCGCAGCCGAGCCCAGGGTGTTCATAATTAAGGATGCAATTTATTTGAGCAAGTCATGTGTACAGCACCCTGTGTTTTAGGTTAATTTTCAAGGTTAAAGGGGAAAAAAAAAAAAAAATCCAAACAACTTTGGAGGGCGAGGAGAGACGGCTGGAAACTCAGCAGTGGAAGTGCAGGAGGGATAAGCATGTAAATAAATGTGTGTATGTACAGATGTGTGTGAGACACCCAAAGTTCTGTGTGTGCACGTGAATGCTCCCACAGGAGAGCCCTGGGTGCTCCCCATCCTCTTTCCTCACACCCTGGGCCTGTTTCCCAAGTCTGGGCTGAAAAATGCTGCCATGTGGAGCCAGGAAAGGCTCCTTAGGAAACAGGTGGGATAAGAATGTAAAAAGCAGCTTTTTCTCACCCTGCTGGCTGTGGGAAGGGCTGAGGTTCACCATCAGCGTGGGTTCATCAATTCCTGCCTCAGGTTTGCCTGTGTTCAGCTGAGGAGTCACAACCAGTGCATCCCCAGCAGGGCCTGGGCTGTGCTCTCCATCGTGGATCACTCCCATTTGAGGGGGAGAACAAAACCCCGGGGTTCACAGGCTGGTGTGGAGGTGCAGCATGAGCTGGGACAAGTGTTCTCTCTTTTCCCAGTGCCCACCACCCCTGTCCAGCCTGCACCGATGTCCCCAGCAGGGAGGGGAGCAGCATCCCTGCTCTGGGGACATGGGAGCTCCTTCCCAGGGTTTTAGGGACATTTCCACCAGGCAGGACTTGGCTGGGTCTCCCATGGCACCGGGGGCTTGAATCTAGTGGGAAGGAGGAGGATCTTTGGGGACAATCCCCTGCCCTGCTGCCATGGGGAGTGGGCAGCAGGTAAAATCCTGAATTTGCAAATGCCTTGGTGGTTCCCCAGTCTCTGTTTCCAGCTCCTGCTGCTGTGCCCTGCCAGCAGTGACAGAGCTGTCACACTTTGGTGGCCACAGGCTCGTGCTGCAGCACCTGTTCTGGGTGTTCATCTCTGCACTAAGGGGGGACCCCACTCACCAGCCCCAAAAAACAGCAAAACCCCACAAAACGGGCAGAAAAACCAAACCTCACTATGTGCCATTGATTTATTTCCAAATTTGCTTCTAATACACTTTTTGACTACTCCTTGATTTTTTAAATTTTTTCCCCACTTTTCCTTTCTCTTCCCCTCACAGGGCAGCAGCTCCTCCAGGGAAGTGAGCACTGCATTCCTTGTGCTGGACACGGAGCAGGGAGGAGAGAAGGGACCAGAGGGGCTTTTTTGGCTTTTAATACCTGGTAGGGATGATCTGTGTGCTGACCCTGCTCCTGAGGGACAGGTAGGACTGTGCAGATGCTTCACTGCTTTTTTCCCTTCCCCTGCTCTGGCCGTGGTCAGTGCCAGCACTGCTGTGGGCACATCTGGGCACATCTGCTGGGCACATCTGCTGGCTGGGTGCCCTCCAGGTGGGCACTGGGGGTCCCAGGCTGTCCCAGCCTCTGGCACTGGTCAGCACCAGCACAGGGTGAGCTGTGCAGCAGCTCCAGGGGTGGGCTGGGGGCTCAGGGGGGCACAGCAGGGCCTGTCTGGGGCTGGTGTGTCAGGAGAGAAGCTCCAGGCTCCCTGGTGACAGCAGGGGAATGGCTCAGCATCATCCACCCCCCAGGATTTGCTGTCCCCGAGCTGCCCCAGCACCCGGGGTGACAGTGGGTGGGGTGCCTGGGTGTCCCCAGCTCTGGGGACAGCTTTGCTGGGTGGCACAGAGCCCCGTGGTGGGCTGTGGGCAGCAGCTGAAGGGTTAAAGGCGCCGGGATGCCGAGGTCACTCCCCGGGGCTCTGTCCTGCCCATCGATATATTGAATATCCGCTAATCTGGATCAGTGGGATGCGGGGATGACCCGGGGCACGCACAGCTCCCTGTCCCTGCCGGGGGAGGGGAGGGCTCCGGGGGCTGCCTGGGGCAGGGCTGGCCCTGGCACGGGGGACACGGGACATTGTCCTCACCCCTGTCGTTCCCTGGGCACAGGCTGACCCACAGCTCCTAAACATTTCACCGGGGAAAGAAACCCCAAACAGAGAAAATCCCAAAGATTGCTCCATCCCTTCCTTCCGAGGGGGACCTCGAGGCCACGTCCCAACCACGGCCACCAGTGCCACCCACCCATGCCCCCAGTGCCACCAGTGCCAGGGGGGTGCACCCCACACCCACAGCCCTTTGGAACACCCAGGAGAAAAGGCCAGATTTATTGCAGGAGGAGATGTATTTAGGCTCAAGGCAGTTCAGTTGTGTTAATTATGAAAATCTAAAGATAATCTATATTTAATGTCAAATTTTTCTCAAATTTGCTAAAGGAGGAGGAGAATATATGCACATGATGACATTTAAATGAAGAACAAGGTGCAATTAAGCTCTGAAACGTACAGTAGACTAATTGGGGAGAGGATGACAAATATAGTTATCATCAGCAACTAATTAGGGCCCTGCTTTAGCTTTCCCTGCTTGATTAATCTTGACTAGGTGTTAATAAGTTCTGTGGGCCTAGGCTGCAGTTGGGGACAGGCTGCTTGTGCCTGGAGTGGGTTAAGCCAGGAGGGATGCTGGACCACGAGGGATGCTGGTGAAGGGGGTTGAGATTTCCTTTCGGAGAGCAGATTTGGGTGGTGGGATTGTCCCCACCGAGGCTGGGAGCAGGGAGAGAGGAGGAGGAGGAAGAGGAGGAGCTGATCCCAGGTGCCAGGATCCCTTGTCTCCCAGATTTACACTCTGATCTTTTTTTTTGCATTGAAAGGTAAGAATAACAGTAAAATGTTAATGGTGTACTCCACATCCAACACTGCCCATAAATGGGGGACGTGGCACTGGAGGCAGATAAATCCAGAGTCCAGACAGTCAGCTCTGCCAGGCAGAACAGCACATGGGAACTCCCAGGGCAGGAATGAGCTCGGGGAAAAGGGGCCACAGCCCAAACCCCCTCTGCTTTTGCTGGGTTTTATAAAATTAGAGAGATTTTTAAATGTGCTGTGGTTTTTAAATGTCCCTGTTCCTGCTGGGTGCTGGAGAAGCCTGGAAGTGCTGGGAGGTGAAGGCTCTGGAGACTTCCTTGCTGTGAGGATGCTGAAGGTGGGACTTGAGCTGGAATGAGGAGGGAAACAGGACCCTGACCAGGAGACTCCCCTCATCCCCTCATCCCCTCATCCCCTCATCCCCCTGAACACGGCCCCACATCCCCCAGGAGGGCCCGGGGCTTTTTTCCATCCCCGAGGGATCCGGGGCCGTTCTCCCCATCCCTGATGGATCCGGGGCGGTTCTCCCCATCCCTGATGGATCCGGGGCCGTTTCTCCCATCCCCGAGGGATCCAGGGCGGTTCTGCCCATCCCTGATGGATCCGGGGCGGTTCTGCCCATCCCTGATGGATCCGGGGCCGTTCTCCCCATCCCTGATGGATCCGGGGCGGTTCTGCCCATCCCTGATGGATCCGGGGCCGTTCTCCCCACCCCTGAGGGATCCGGGGCGGTTCTCCCCATCCCTGATGGATCCGGGGCGGTTCTCCCCATCCCTGATGGATCCGGGGCCGTTCTCCCCATCCCTGATGGATCCGGGGCCGTTTCTCCCATCCCTGATGGATCCGGGGCGGTTCTCCCCATCCCTGATGGATCCGGGGCAGTTCTCCCCATCCCTGAGGGATCCGGGGCCGTTCTCCCCATCCCTGAAGGATCCGGGGCGGTTCTCCCCATCCCCGAGGGACCGGGCTGTGTTTTTTCCCCGGGAACAATCCCGGAGGAGGTGGCAGAGCAAAGCCATTACGGCGAGGATGAACTTGGCTCGGTCGCCATGGAAACGCTGGCCGGGCCCGGCACCGCTCGCGTGTGCACGGGGCCCGTTGACCTCACTTAGAATTATTACCTTTAGCCAAATAAAATAATTTGTGTTAATAAAGAGACCATTTTCTCTCGGCTTCCAAGCGAGCCTTCCCCAGAAGGCAGAGTGACTCCTTAATTACACTTTTACTGCGAGGTGATTAATGTTCAATATGTGATACTCCGTTTAAATAAGTCGCTTATTAACACCTTTAATATATTTAATTTTTTTTTTCCCTTTTTCCCCCCTCCTTCCCCCTGGCCCTGGCGGCGGGAGGGGCTGTGCAGCACTAGATGGAGCTCTGATATTGGGCACGGGGGTGAACCCCTGACTTCTCCTGCCAGGAGAAAACGCTGGGAGAGGCAGGAGGGGAATCCCGGAGTGCCAAGGGTGGCAGGGTTGGAAAGGGGGAGCAGGGTGGGAAAATCGCTTTGCTTTGTGGGTTTGGGGTTGTGCAAAGAGTGGGAGAAGGCTCAGCCTTTGGAGAGGGTGCAGCAGCTTTGGGATCCACAGAATTTGGGGAATTTGGGCACTCCCAGAATGGTCCAGCTGTGCCACATCCCTCCTGTGAGACATCCTGTGCCTCTGCCTGCCCTGGGGCACGTCCAAGGGCTGAGAAAATGGGGAAATTCCTCCCTTTTGGTCATTCCTCTCTTAATTACGGAGTTATTTTTTGGGGATGGGTGACAGACGCTGCTGGCTGCTGTTTAAAACCAGCAAACAGTTACTGCAGAAATGGATTGTCGCTCCTGATTGCAGCTCAACTGCTAAATGAAAAAAGTAATTTTATTTTATACCAGATTCCTTCCTTTTAGAACTATTTTTATTGGTGCTGCAAGAGCTGTTTGTAAATACACGTTATTATTTGCCATATAGAGCATGTATTATTCCCAGAATGGGAACTCACAGGAGTAAACACCTGGCAGCGGTGCAGAGTTTGGAAATGATGCTGAAGTTTCTCCTTTTGGAGCAGGGCAGGAGTGCAGTGGGGCCAGGTGGGTGGCACAGCCCTGGTGTCCCTGTTCCCCCATCCCCATCCCAGCTTTTCCTTGCTCATTCCTTTGGAGCAGCAGCCTCCAGCCCTGCCCTGCAGGAGGGAAGCTGCAGAGAGGGCAGAGCTTTGCTGGGCACCATCCTGGCCCTCAGATCACCCATCCTGGCCAGCAGGACAGGGAATCACTGCTGCCTCCCTGGGAAGGAGCTCAGGGATGCAGGAGCCAAGCCCTGCTGCAGGCAGGTGATTCCCTGAGATCCTGGGGGTGTTTTCCCCCCAAATCCAGCTCTCTGCAGGTCCCACACCCCCCTGCCTGGTGTTCCCTGTGATCCATGGGATCCCAGAGCTCCAAACACCTTTTTAAAGGACTCCATTTCCTGCTACAATGAGCACAGGCTGCTCAGCAGAGGGGAAATGGAGCCTTTTTATTCCTGCAGACGTCTCAAAAGGACAAACACCCCAGATCTGGCATTTTCATGGCAGAGGGGAGCTGCCTTCCTGCTTGGGCTCCTTCTACTTTCCACCATCCATTCTGCATTCCTGAATTCCTGCTTGGAGCCTGCCCAGAGCTGGCTGGGAGGAGATGTTCCAGCAGCCCCAGTGCCAAACACACCAATTCTGGGCCAAACTGCCCCAAAATGCAGCTCCACATGGAGGTGCTGGACTCCATTTTCCTCCTTTTTCCTCCCTTTTCCCTGCTTTCTGCTGGCAGTGGGGTTAATGATATTCACCATCACATATGGAGGAATATTCTGTGTTATACAGAGAGAAATATTTGAGGGAACTTGTGAAGATCTGCCCTGGCTGCTGCTGGGGTTGTGTGTGTGCTGGGAAGTGCTCCAAAGTTAAATAAAATTGCAGAGAAACAAAATGAATTTTTAATTTCTGAATGAATTTGTCCCTGAGAGGAAGAGCTCTGGTGCTCCCAGTTACCAAACTGGGGGAGCTTTTCCTTGGGAGCCTGGTTCCCCCAGCCAGGCTCCAGGTAAGGATTGCTGCAGGTTAAAGATGCCTGAAATGCAGATTAACTCCTGCATTTTATTTCCTGCCCTCAGCTCGGAGCCTTCTGAAGGGAATTCCAGGTTTGGTGTTTGCAGGGGTGGGCTCTGCTCCCCTGATTTTCTTTCACTGCCTCCTCCTTTTCTTTCTTCCTCTTCTTTCCCTGCAAAAAGGCATTTTACTGGAGGGATGCCTCTGAGACCCCGGCTCCAGCTGCTCTCCCTGCCCTGAATTCCTTCACTTTATTAAAATTCTATTAATAGAAGCTGCCATGTAGAGCCCTGTAAGGGAGGTAACACCTCTGGTTTGCTCTTGCTCTGTGCTTTTTTTCTGGGGTGGGGGATGTTGGTTGGCTTGGCTTTGGTTTATTTCCTTTAAGTGCTTGGAAAAAAGAACTTGGCTGATGTGAAAAGCTGAGGGAATACTGGAGGAAATGCTGCTTAGCTGGTCTAAATACTGAACCCCCCGTTAATTTCAGGGCTAAATGAGACATTTTCTTAATTGTTTATCCTGCAAGTCCCACTCTGGCAGAGGCAGCACCACAGGTTTTTTTGGGAATTTCAGAGGGCTGAGCTATGCCTCATCTGGCATTTCCTACCAGTCATCCCTTTCAGGACTAATTCCCATCGAAAATGAGCTTTTATTGCATTAAATAAAACTTCAGGTAATTCTGAGAATGGGATTTCTCCAGTGTTGAAGGCCCAGGGAGAGGCTGCAGCCTGGGCAGGGCTCTCCCCTCACTCTTTAATTTTCCACCTTGGCCCTTTTGTATCATTTTTGCTGGCAGATGAGTGTTTTCTCTGTAATTTCTGCCTGATCTAAGGGTGCCTGCTTTTCCTGGCTGCTTGAGCAGCAAATAAAAGGAATTTTTTCTTGGCTGTGGGGTGGCCACCAGCCAGGGGTGCTTGGCCATGGGATCAGGGATCAGTGGGGTGAGAGGAAAACCCAACACAACCTTCCTAAAAATACAGAATAAACTCCTGGGGTGTGCAGGAAGCTGTGAGCAGCCAGGGCTGTGACCGTGTCCCTGTGCCCACACTGTCCCCAAGCCTGGTCCCCTCCTCCTGCCCAGCCCAGCATCTCCTCCCCTGAACAATGAAAAACTCCTTTAAATGAACCTGCAAAGGTTTATTGCCAATAAAGGCTCAAATGAACGCAAGTGAATCCTCATAAAACCTCCTGATTTGTGCCGGTCCCTCCCGCCCTGCCTGCGGGGCGCTGACTCCTGCTCTGCCCCGCTAATGGGGGCTGATTAAGGGTTAATTAGTGCCAGCCCCGCCTTGGGTGGCACCTTGGGATGCTGCCCTGGCCTCTGCACCCAGGAATTCCGCTTCTCCCTCAGAGCTTTCCTCACCAGGACCTTTGATAAATGTGGTTTTCCAGTGGCTGCTGCATCCTGAAGAGTTTTTTTTTTGATTTCTGCTGAACTCCCTGTGATGTGAGTAATTCTTGGAAAAATATAAAAAAAACCCCCACACCCCTCAGTTTTTCTCTGATGCTGGAGCTAAACCAAAACGAGAAAATTCAGAAGACAAAAACACAGGAGCTTGTACCTCTGACTTAGAGCCTGCAGTGGGTTTTTATGGTGGTTACTTATTTTCCCTGAATTGATGAGGCTTAAAGGGGAAGTTAAACTTTTCACCGATACAGAGGTGAAATAATATTAAATCCCCATATTAAAGATCATCATTAACCTGTTTGGGTTTTATTGGACTGACGGTAAACACAACAAGCTGTGAGCAGGGTGCTTAATTATTGCAATGAATATTCATAATGTGCAGGACCCTTAGAGGAAATAAAGAGAGGAAATCGTTCTACAGCAGTTGGGAGGGTGATAAGGCCAAGGCTCAGCTTTAAATTGAGGGAGGAAAAGAAAATACACCTGCACTGTAAATCCTTGGTGCATATATTTCTATTTTTATTTATTTTTATATATAAGATATTTTAAAGAAATGGATGCAACTCTTATTTAGCAACTTATTTGAGAATAATTTGTTTTCAATGGGCACTAGGTGTGTTTAGAATAACTTTGGTTTAAAAAGAAGAAGTATTTGGAGCCTGATGCTACAGCACCATGACTCAAAATTCAAATATCATTGCTAATTTCTGTAAAAACACAGGATTTTGGCTGCAGGGGTCCCTTTATTTCCCAGTT
>WEIU01013186.1:200696-203196 GCA_013389925.1 Aegithalos caudatus | reverse complement strand
CTGGGAGGGATGGAGGCAGAGCTGAGGCTGGGGACAAACCTGGGCTGTCATTAGGCTGGAAATGCAATCTCTGCCAGGGAACAGGCCAGGGGAGACTTAGCAAGATCTGCTCTGTTATGGGAATTTAATGCACCTGGTAGAATCTAACTGCAGGTCATCAGGTTTTATTGGCACGCTGCAGACGTGCAGGGTGATGAACTGATCTGGCAAAGCATTAGCAAAGATAAAAAATCATCCTGAGTCGGGTTTTGTAGTGGGTGTCATTGAAATCAGAGCAAATGCTGCTCTTCAGGTGCTTGTGCTCATCCCAGGTAATTTCTGCTGCTGGTGGAGATAGTCTTTTATATGGAGTTTGCAGATAAATTTTTGTCTGACACATATCTAGAACTTATGTAGTCACCTACTAATTTAAACCAATTTGCCCTAGGTGATGGGTGAATACACTTGAAAATTAAATGGGTCTGATTTAAGCATCCCTTCTCTGAAGCCAAAGATTATATAATTAAATTAACAGAAAATGTGCTTTATAATAAACTGTATTTCCTCTTGGCAAAATCCAATTTTGAAACAAGATTGTAATATCATATCTAAAAATGTTTTCCCATGGGTATTACCAGTCTATTTCATTTAATTGTTTTCACCCATCATATTATGTGCTTTCAAAGTAGCGAAATGAGTGTGGTTTGTACGAAGAACAAGGGAGGAAATGGCAGGGAGAGGGAAGGTTGGCTCCTTTCCCAGGAGGAGCTCCTGGAAAATCCAGGGGTGGGCACCTCCTTGCCCGCCCCAGGCTCTCAGTTCCCCACCCTGGGTGGTGGAGGTGATGCCATGGCCAGCACAGACAATTCCAGCCCTTGGCATCTCCTCCTCTGCTGAGGGGCTGGCACAGGAACGAGCTCCATCAGCTGCACTGGGAGGATTTTGCACTTAGGCAGAAAATATTTAACACTTAGAGCAGCTGGGAGCTCCCTGCCCAGCGTGGCTGGCAGTGCACAGGGGTTTGGGGATGCCAGGGGTTTTTTTTCCAGGGTGTTCTCCAGCATGTGGATGAGCAGGATCAGACCCTCAGGGTGACAGGGACCTGCAGAATTTTGGGGTGGGATCCCTGTGGGTGCCACAGCCACCCTGCTGCCCCAGCAAGTGCTCAAACCTGGGGTCAGGGGAAACACCATAAATATAGGATGCATTTCCAGTGAAATATGAGCCAATTTACCCATAATTAATGTGCTCATTTTCTTCTCCCATTTATCTGTTTGTGTGCTCTCCCTGTGTGCCACCAGCACTGCAAAGGGACATGGGTGTCACTGCCATGACCACACTTCTTTACACTTCTGATGGCTGATGATACTTGGAAGCCAAAGCTGCTGATTCTGCATTCATTTGGAAAAGTTGGCAAAATTCTTTGGGAAAACATTAAGGAAATCTGGAGGTGTGTACCCATCCTCTGCTCCTGGGGAATCCAGGGCTGGAGGTGCTGAGAGATGGGGGCAGAGCAGCATCTCGGTGTCCCAGCTCCTGGCTGGACACATTTATTTCCTAGCTGGGACTGGGGCTGTTTTTGTGCCCAGCAATTCCATAATCGGGGGCAGAGGAGTGGGAAGCAGCGACAGAGCAGCACAAACCCTGCTGGGAAGGAAAACACCCTCCCACTCTGGAAAATGCCACCTCTCTCATCCCACATTCCTCCTTTTTTATCTGGTTTAGAAAGCCCCGAGTCTGTTTTTATATTTATCTTCCTTCCAGGGGTGCCTGGCAGCTTTGGGCATCCCCAGCAGAGCAGGCACCTGGGTACCACTATCCTTTCCCCCCGCGTCTTTCCCCACCGAACAAACGGGCTTTTCTCCTGGAAAAACTTCCCAGAACTCGCTGATTTTTTAATGCCAGCGGGGTTACAGGGCTGTCCCTCAGCTCGGGGACATTTGGAGTCCGTGCCAGCTTCTCGCTGACATCCCGGGTGCCCCCAAAACCCGAGGCCGGCTGGGGATGAGGGAGGGAGCAGCGCGGCTGCCTCGCAAATCCTCGCAAACCTTTTCCCAGGGACAAACCCGGCGACTTGGTGGGAAAACGTTGATTAAAGCAGCAGCGAGCAGGAGTTGAAAGGGTAATAGTGTGAGTTTTAGCGCTCCCGGGCGGGGTTTGCCCGAGGTGCAGCGATGGGAGCGCTGGGAGCGGGGCTGCCCCAGCCCGCCCGGGCCGTGGGCGCACAGGAGGACCAAGGGATGGGGAATTTGGGTGGGAAATGTTTTCCACGACTGCTGTCAGCCATTTTAGGTTCGGAATCCTATTTCCCTGGTGCTTCCGAGAGAAGCTTTTGGGGGAGTCCCCAGCTAAAACTCGAATTTGCATTTAAATGGAGAATTTTTTTTTTGTTTTTAATGAGCAGGATGCATGGGAGACTAAGACTATTAGGTTTCCTTGTGGGAGAGAGCGGAATTCTCTCACCTTTTACATCCCACCCCCTCCCCAGCCCCTTTAATGCACACTTTAAATTAGACATTAA
>WEIU01013186.1:182458-200658 GCA_013389925.1 Aegithalos caudatus | reverse complement strand
AAAAAAAAAAAAAAGGAATGGTGCGTCTTTAAGGAGAATATAATCATAAACAAATAAGTCTGGTTGCCCTTGCAGCAGAACTAATCTTCCCTCAGCTGAGCTGTGATATAGATCAGTAACAAGAGCCACGCGCAGGGGGTTCCTTTGAAATGCATAATACCTCCTCGTATAAATTGGAGTTGGTGTGATGGAGCTGTGAGATGACATATTGTGGCATGACCCCTCTCTACTGATTGTGGGTGAACCCTGCAAAGGTAAATCTAACACGGCGCACACATCAGACAATTTCATTTTCATCACCCAGGGACAAAAACATGGCAACAGAATCTTTTCAAATGATAATCTGCATGCTAGGCGGAATATTTTTCCTTCCTCCTTTCCTTTCCTTTCCTTTTTTTTTTTTTTTTTTTTTTTTTTTTTTCCCTCTTTTTTTTTTTTTTTTTTTTTTTTTTTTTTTCTTCTTGCATGTTCAATTCATGATGTAGGTGAAAGGAATTACAAATTGCTTCCAAAGTTCATTCATTCCCTTCTTCTCATTCTTCCCTTTCTTTTCCTCCTCTCCTTTGGCTTTTGTTCTCTCTCCCTTTTCCTCCTTTTTTCCCCTGCCTTTGTCTCCTTCTCTTTCATTTTTTTCTCTTCTTTATCTCTCTTATTTTTATTTTCCTCTTCTGTTTCCCCTCCTTCATCTTTTTTTCTCTTCTTTTTTTCCCCCTATCTTTTTTACTTTATTTTCCTTTTTATGTACCCCTTTTCCCTCCCTCTCTTCTCTCTCCTTTTCTCTTTTTCCCCCTCTCCTCTTTCTCTTTTTTCTTCCTCCATCTAAAAGTTTGGCATTGTGTGTGTGTAACTGATTCATTCTTCTCATCCCCTCAGGGACATCCAGTAATAATGATTTATAGGAGTGCAAAAATCTCTGCTCTTGCTGTTACCAACTAATATCCCTCCTACCCTCCAAAAAGGGAGTTTTCTGTACAAAACCTTCTCCCTGGCTTCTCTCCCCTCTCCTGCACTTCTCCAGTCAAGTATTGGGGGAATTCAGCTGGTTTTCCTCATGCCAACCAGGAATATTTAGTCCTGCAACAGCATCTCTCACCTGGAACTCGTGACATCGACACAAGTGATGCCACAGCTGCTCTTTGTTGTGTGCCCAGCTGGTTTTGTGTAGGGTTTGACACTTTGAGACTGAGAAAATGTAAAAAAATCCCCTTTAAGGTGGTGTAAACACAAAGCATTCCCCTCCCAAACCCAGCCTTAGGGGCTGCCTGCCGGGATGGAGTGTCCAGTGCCCGTGCAAGGCATGGAGCAGGGGGTTTGGGCAGGCCTGGAGCGTTGGTGGCTCCAGGGCTGAGCCGTGCCAGGGCAGCTCCAGAGCCCTGCCTGCAGCGGGCACAGCCCCCTGGGCTCTGTGGCCACGAGCTGTGCTCAGTATCAGACACACCAAGGGCACTGAGGGGCATTCCTGAAGGCAGAGAAGAGTTTGGAAGCCAGGCTCGGGATTGACCCGGTGAGAGATGCCAATCCTGGCTCTGAATGCTCCTTTCTGGCCATTTTTTACTGCTAGAATTTGTGCTAATTAATTGCTCTGCTGATCACCAGGCTGGCCGTGCCTTGGGCTGGCTGTTTGTGGAAGTGGCTGTGACACTCCTGACCCTTCTCCCCTCCAGGCAGGACCCAGGAGGAGTTGGGGACATTTCTGTGGGGTCATTGACACTTCTCCTCTTCCCTCTGTGGGATCGCTGCTGGCACAGCTGGAGCAGCTTTGGGCTGGCACAGGGTGGGCACTGCAGAGGAGGGGCTGTCCCTGGGGTCCATCCATCCCTCCACTGTCCATCCTTTGGCTGCAGGGCTTTGGGAAACCTCCACGGAGTCCGTGCCTCAGTTTCCCCATCACCAGAACAGTTTGGTTTCCAAAGTGGAGCAGAGAACTCCGTGATCTCGGGAGGAGTCCTGCAGGTGCGAGGAGACACCAACACCCGTAGAAAGGAATAATACACAGAGCATCCAGGCTTTTGAGAACGTGCTGAGCATGAACTCATCCTGCCCCGGCCAGGAGGGAGTGGGAAGGCTCAGATCTGCCCGCAGGCTGGGGCCGGTCCCTCGGGGCCGCGCTGTCCCCATGCCCGGGCTGTGACACGGCCACTGCCCGCCTCAGCCGCCGACACCCAGATGGCTTTGTCGGTTCCTCCTAGCGTGATTGCCATCTCCTCCTCGCACAGCACGGGAGCCAAATCGAAGGAGAAAAGGTCAGAAAGGCCTGGTCATCCTCTCCCTTTCTCCCAAATGGCTCTTTGGGCGGGATGGAAAGGAGAGATGACAGGTCCCGGAGCCGCGTGGGACGAGCTGCAGAGCGCCCGGGCCGCCGCTGCTGCTGGCATCTGCTAACACCGAAGTGACAGTGACAAGGTCTTTGATTAGAAAGAGGTCCCCACCGCCGCCTCCCCCGCTGGCCCTGTGGGAAGCACCTCCCTCTGTTTAAAATCCTGGATGCGGAGGGAGGTCACTTGGGAATGGGTTCTCTTGGTTTTTTTTGTCTTTCCGTTTTGGTGCAGTGATGTGCCAGCTCAGGTCCGGGAGAATCTCAGCCTGAAAGTGGTTTTGTTTGTTTGTTTTCCCCTTTTTTTCCCCATTCTTCACATGTTTGTTTTTTAAAGAAGGAACAGTATTGATAGCACCCATCCATCCACCCCCCCTGCAGTTATCCCTTGTGTGAAGGGCTCCTTACCTCAGTGCTTTCCAAGAGAAGTGCAAGCACTCCGGGCTGTTTTGCACTGCTAATTGTTTTTCTGTTTTTATGCAAATGTGAAAATCTCGTTTGATCCTTCTAAAAAATACTATTTTTGCAACCAAGTGCTTTTATTTGGGTTTTAGGGAGGAAGTGCTGCTCTGAGGAGGCTGGAGGACATCAAAAGAAAAAGGGGAGATTCAGTATTTGCCTCATATCTGCAGGACCAGGTGGCAAAATGGGATGGGGAAGGAGATGATGACAGGTAGGGAAGGTGAGAAGTGGCTGCAGGATTGTCTCTGTCGAGGCAGGTGAGATAACCCAGCTCTCTAATGCCTCACCCGGCTGCAAAGCTGCCCAGAAAATACATCTTTTCATAATATTTTTACTTACAGCTCTCCCTCAATTCCCCCTTGGATGTCTTTAATGGCGTGCATGGGATTTTTTCCCCTTTCTTTCTTGTTTGTAGAAGAAAAAAAAAAACAAACCAACTTTTTCACAGGAAACACGGGGAAACAAACCCTCCCTTCTTCTGGTGGGAAAATAAGTGCCACTTTGGTTCACCTCTATTTCTGTGTAAATGGGGTTGTTAGGAAGAGAGAACTGTGCCTGGGGTATGCAGAGCCTCACCTGCCTCACAGACAAAACCCATCAGGCCTGACAGCACGGATTCAACGATTCCAGGAGGAGAGGGAGGCACAGCAATGAGAGGAAGAGAAATGCACGCTGTCCAGGTGGAAACTGTTTTCCCAGCACTGTGATTTTTCCTGAGCCCAGCACACGCTCAGTCTCCGTGGCAGGGCTGCTCCAGAGGCAGGAACTTTTCCAGCTGCTCCCCCTCCCCTCCCTGGGTGCTGCTGTTCCTGTGCAGTTATAGATTTGAAGATAAGGTGCTTTTGTTTCCCAGCTGTGTCTGGGTCACAGTTTGGAACTGATATGACAGGCCTAAGGCTAGCAGAGAAATTTGTTACAAGTTCCCATTTCGGGAACGTGTCGCCGAGTCAAATAACCTATTTACTCTCCCGGGGATCTATTTTTAAAAGTTATTAGCAGATTACTGGTTTTCTATCAACCTCAGGCACCAATCTCCCAAAGATACTATTGTACTTTAATAAGGTGCATTTGATAATCCTCAGATAAAGGCATTTGAAGTGAGGGGGAGGAGAGGGAGAAACTCTTGCACCGACCCAAGTAAGGGACACACAGGCCAGAAAAGGGTTAAATACACTCATGTTTCTAAATGGCTGAACTACTGTATGTTGTAGTTTTCAACTGCAAATCATCTTTAATAGCAGACATCACGGGATGGCTCATTACATTAAGCTATTTTTCATGCTATCTCCTGTAATATCCTTTAATCCAATGCGTTTCAAATCACCTCAGGCTAAAATAAGAGACATAGCGATGTAATAGCCTAGTGTATTAGTGGGTTAATTGCCCTGTTGTACTCTCTAGTAGATATCTCTGGAATGAGTTCTATATTAATTGTAAATTGCTTAATACATTTAACTCCTTGAGCAGCTTGGTCCTCCTCTCTGTCTTTGATGAACAAGAAAACTTTGGAGTTGGGAATAGTTGGGATTTTTGGCCTGCAGGGTGCCCGGCCCTTCCCCAGGAGCTCCCAGCACTTAGGAAGAGTCAGCCTGAAGCACTAAAAGGAAATTATTGCTTTTTCCCTGGCAGGTGCCAAGTTCTGCAGCCTGCAGAGCCACAGCACCTCGCTCAGAGGGAGCTCAGAGCCAACTCCCTGAGCACTGCAGAGCTGCAGGTCCTTGTGCCGTGGCCATCCCTGAGCTGGACAATCAGAGGAGGGGGAGAAAAAAGGGGGAAGGTTTAAATAATACATAAAGATTTTGTGTTGGCAGTGCCGTGGCCAGGAGGGGAAGATGGATGAAGTGCTCTGCAGCTCTGCCAGAGGATGCAGCAGTGGGTCACTGACACGCACAGCTCACAAAGTATGGCCCATAACGTGCAGCAGCTAGTTTTGTAAAATTACTTCTGCAGCACCAGGCAGATTTGCAGTCGCTTTTCCTGAAGATTGGAACATAAGTGTCACCAGGCTACCAGAGGGTAATGTCACTAATTTCTTTGGATTGCTCCCAGTGTACATCAGGGGGGTGCAAAAGGAACAGGCACGGTGGAGGTTGGAGCGGGTTGTGTGATTTTCAGGTGAGACATTCTTTATTCATTTCTTTTGGGACATTCTGGATTCTAAAACTCCTGGCAAAAAAAAAAAAATGTCAGTGTCAATCTTGAGGAAAGGCATGGAGGAGGAATGCTGAAAAGCTTCTTGCTTTGAAGCTTTAGGAGGAATTCTTCTCTGAAGTGCCACCTTAAACTGAATTTCACCTGTGTGACCCCAAGTCCCGTCCACCTGCTCTGGCCTGTGCAGCTCAGCTGCATCATGGATCCCCTTTTTTACACCTGACATCAGTTATAGTTTATATATTAAATATAGCATCATAAAGATGCCATTCAGGACAGCTTTTGTTAAACTTTTATCTCAGATTCCAGTGGTTCTGATGGAGCAGCTCCCTCCAGCTGAAGGGTTTTCCAGAAGAGCTGCTTTGCTTGAGGTTTGTAACAGGGGGGCTCAGGCAGGTCTTTCCCACCCCTGACCTCCCTGTGCTTTGGATAATTTTGGCTAAAATAAATATCATCCCTCTGTTTTAAAACCTAAAGTATTTATGGGAGAATGTGCATGAGAATTTCATGACTTGTGAAGGAAAATGCCTGTGGAACTAGGGAGACAGTTGGGCTTGGAAGGGAAGACACAAAGTGCTTAGATTGCTGGAAAAAAAATCCATCAAGTAATTCTCTACCTATAAAATAGGTGGTAATGCAACCTGAGCTTAATTTTGATGGCACACTGTACTTCATAACAGTGACAACACCTTAAAAATGTAATGAAAAGGCCTGATTTATTGCTGAAATAATCCACTTAGCACTCCAATAAATAAAAGGAGAAAATACAACCAATGTTTCATCAGAAGGGGGGAAAAAAAGAGAGAAAAATTGCAGCGTGTAGCAGTTTTCTGGAAATGCATCCAGAGTTTTGGGGTTGATTATTTTCCTGAAGACAAATATAAATTCCCAGTTAGATTTTAAGATTTAGAGCTGATGTCCACTCTGCATTCTCGTGTACTTTAAAAGCAGCAGCCCTGGGGCACAGCAACACAGGGACCATGTTTGTCTGACAAGGAGGAGGAGAAGGGGAGAAGAAAACACTGAAAAACCACAAACTTGGCTGCCTTACAAATACCTGATTTTGAATATGCTCTCACAGCCATTAGGAAGTGCAAAGCAAAGGTGAAAATCCCTCATGCCAAATTTGTTTTAATAACACGAGGTTACTTGTGCAAATGTCAGCTCCACCCTCCTTGCTCTGTTTCACTTGGCCCACGGTGGAGCCTGGCGGGTTTTACACTCCCTCTACATCACTTCTATTAATCTGTTTAATCTGCTCCAGGGCCTGGCAGTGGCAATGACAGCAAAAGCAATAAAATGCTCCCGTGGCAGATGTCTGTATTCAGGTGTCCTGAGCTGGAGAGCAGAGCTGCTGCTCCTCCAGAGATGAGGAAAACTTCCCAATGCAGAAACTGCCACAGAGCAGGAGTGGACTGAGGCTTCTGGGCTCTGACACCAAAGGTTTTAAGGCTATGAATGCTTCAAGGTGACTTAATTGTGACTTTTTAGCACCTGAAGGAGCTGACAAATAAGATGGAGAGAGATTTTCCAAGAGCCTGGAGTTGACAGGACAAGAGGGAACAGCTTCACACTGACAGAGGTTTAGGCTGGATATCAGGGAGAAATTCTGCTCCCATCTCCCAGCCCAGGTGTCAGTGCTTGCTCCAGCCAGGGCTGCCCAGTGTTCCAGACATCACTGAAATGAATGGTAAGGAGCAGGGATGAAAAAATGAGGGGAGAGAAATCAGCAAAATGCAGCCATGCTGCCCATTTTCGGGGATGTTTTGCTTTGAGGCCTTGGAGCAGCCTTGCCTGGTTTCCCCCTGGTTTTCCCCTGGTTTTCCCCTGGTTTTTCCCTGGTTTTCCCCTGGTTTTCCCCGGTTTCCCCCCGTTTTTCCCTGATTTCCCCCTGCTTTTCCCTGATTTCCCCCTGCTTTTCCCTGGTTTTTCCCGTTTTTTTTTTCCCTGCTCTCCATCCCTTGTGGGCACATCTGAGGCAGCTGAGGCTGCAGGAATGGCCCCAGTGCTGGTGTCCCCCAGCTCCCTGCCCAGCCCTAATTGGCCTGTTTGTTTGGCAATAAGTGATTCCTGCCTGTCTCGGGGTGGATTGTTTTTCACACCATTAAATGAAGTTCTGCTGTATTGATCCCTGTTTTTCCAATTTGAAGCCTGAAAAGTGATGAAGACATTTTCTTGTTTTCTCATGTACTTTTCCCTCAGTTCATTTAGGTGACCTGTCTTTAGTTCCTTGCTCTGCTCGCTGTAATTGCTTCTTCAGAGTAATGTTACACCGTGGCACTGCAGCAGGGGGATGGCTTTATGGGAGTGATAAGGACAGCAGAACAGAGCAGCATCTGACTCTGATAAGGGCAGGAGAACAGCACAGCCTCGCAGGAACAGATAAAGGATGTAAGTTAGGCAAACAGGAGCCGTGCACAGAGGCAGGAGGCCAGGCCAGCTCTGCAAGGCTGGCAAAGCAGGAGCTGAGCACGGTGGTGATGGCTTTGTGCTCGCTGAAAAGCACAAGCACTGAGCAGCCACCTAGAAAGGGCACCGGGCGTGAAAACCGACCCTAAGAGCCACCTAAGGCCTTCTGGAAGGGGTGTGACTATGTAAAACAGGCCAATACATACGCATGACGCAACTGGGGTGGCTCATTAATATGTAATCAGGGTGCGCTGATTACATCTCAGCGCTCTGTCACCGGGCACTGGAGCAGAGGAAGCGTTCTCCGGGCTCTCAGCACAGTGATTGCTTCCTAACACTCAGAACTGTTAGAAACTTTCCATCTGGCTGATTCTGGTGGGAATTCATCCTGCAGCATTTACTGGGGAAGGTTTGTCACAGCTGGCACCTCAACAGCAGCATCTCCTGCTGAAACCTGGGTAGAACAGTGCAGAGGGTGAGAGCAGGGCACTGAACAGCTTTGTCTCTTCAGGGTGCCTAAAATTTTGTTTTAGAGGTGAAAGCATCGTGGAACATTATCTTTGGATGCATATTTATGTCCTCTCTACCTTTGTGAAGAATCTCAATGCTCCAATCTTTGCATTAGGTTTTGCCAGGTTTTTGTTTGGCATTAATAGGAGGGGTGGGTTTTTCTAGAAGAGGTGATTGGGGGTGAGTGTTGAACTCAAGTTTAATTAAGGAGGGAGCAATTATTGCTCCAACTCAGCCTCACTTGCAATTATTTAACGTGTGAGGTCTAAACAGAACCCATGCACACAGAGAAGTTTTCCAGTGGCTCTGGAAGGCTCCAGACTTGCAGGATTTGCTGATGAAAAGCAGGAGTGCAGCAAAGCTGGGATGCTGGGATTGTTGCCTGTATCCCTGAGCTGTTCCCACCGAGCCTGGCACAGTCTGGGATGCTCCAGAGGGAGTGAGGGAAGGCTGGACCACTTTGCTGGCTCACCTCAGGGACTGGATTTACAGTTTGAGTGGTGAAGTGTCTCACAGCAGCAGCCTGGGCACCTCTGCACTCCCCAGGCTGCTTCCCCACGTGCTTGTATGGAGAGGGCAATGGACTTGACATAGCAGAGAGCAGAAAATACACAAACAAGGAGGGTGCAATATTTTTGTTTGTTGGTTTCTCTCCAAATCCTTGGAAAAAAGCTAAAAAATTAGGTGGCAATTTGCAGAAATGTTCAAATCTGCCCATTGCCCATGAGATTGGAAAGGATTTAGGGTTTTTAAATTTCTTTTTTTGTAAACTACCTTATGACAATTGGTGATAAAAGAGCTGAGCCTTTCAAAAATCCGTTTTAATAGAACACCGTATGACCTCATAGATATGCATAGGATTTAGAAATAACATGGATTTTAATGAAGGTACTTGAAAGGTATGGTGCCATATTGCAATTTTATGGAAGATCTTAGATTAATGAAATTAAACGTGAACTGCATTGTTTAGATGATGAACTTAAGGTCATATCTGCAGCATTTGAAAGAGAAACCTTGAGTGGAGGGTGTAGAATCATTGATTTAGACCCTGGTAGACAGCTGAATAGCAAGCACTGAAGCATGAAGGTAAATTCCCATATTTCATTGTTAGAAGGTTAGCTGGTGGCTGCCAGCTTTTCAGTGATAATCACCAACCAATTCCACCCTGTTTCAAAAAAGATTTTGCCTTTGTGTGCTAAGACACTTTTAAAAACCATTACTGCTCAAAGCAGGGGCACACTGTTTAAAGGGAAGCTATTTCTGCAAAATGCAGGATGGCAACGAGTTGATGCTGTCCTTGGATAGTGATGCTATTAAGTTCATTAGGATCATCATCCATTTAAAATGCTTATAAGGAGAATTGCCACTGTTTTGCTGGAGACACCAGAGGTTCCTCCTCCTGCAGCCCCCAGTGATGTGTCATCAGTGATTAGCTCTCTTGCTCCCTTTAATTTTGGGTAAGACAAGGGCCCTTTCAGGCCTGAGCCCTGTCTCCATCCTCAGACACAGGCAGGGAATAAATGCACGAACATGCACATGTCTTAAACTAATGGACCTGAATTTGTACAACAGGAAAATTGCAAGGGACAAAATCCTCAGGCCTTAAGAATAAGTGATAATAGAATGATACTGCCAATTACTGCTGGAGGACAGTGTTGTCACAGGGAGCAGCTCCTGCAGATGGAAGGGTGAGGGGCGGAGAAAAGATTCCCTTTTGACAGTTTGCCGTTAAAGGGAATTTGTCAGGGATGTTAAAATTAGATTTAACTGGGCCAGATCCTCAGATGACATCAATCAGCCTGTAGACTTCAAACCCTGATCTGGCCACATGCTCCTCTTTGTTCTTTTTCCAGTCTTTATTATCTGCATCCTAACCCTGCCTGGGTGCTGTTCAAGCCCCATTCTCCTCCTGCTGTCCCAGCCTTGCTGATAAAGAATATTGCAATATTTACAGGGAGCATTTAGCTCCTGGAGTGGCCTGCTGGGGTGCTCTAGCTGGGGACCAGAGGGAGCAAACCTGAAAAAGATGCTCTCAGGTGGGAACTGAGCCTTCTGTGTCTAATGTACTTCCTTGTGTGTTCTCTTCCAGCCTGAATTTTTGGCAAGCTAAGCTAAACTCTGCTGCATGGTGAAACCGTGTGAAAGCTGCCAGTAAGGAAATTGAGTAAGAAATAGTGTTAGATAATGGCTGTAAATGCATTATGATCACTCTTTTCATTAGAAACTTCCTTGTTTTCTCCCTGGTGTATGCCACAAACAGCTTGCACATGATTTATCTGTGTGTGCTTGGGAAGGAGAGGCAAAGGGAATAACGTCTTTGGCATGAGAGGTTTTAAAAGGCAGTTGGGACACTTAGAGATGTGATGCTTATTAAAATAAATGGAAGCTGCATGTCTAAATCCCCAGGTCATCCTTGGAAGCCTTGGAATCCCTAATGTTTATCTAGCAGTTGTTTCCAAATGGGGGATTGCACATCCCATTTCCAGGGTGTACCCCAGTGCAACTGGGCAGCAAAGAGAGGAACACACAGGGGCCAGGCCCAGCTCACACCGTGGTTAAAGCTTTGAAATGGGGCACAGCACTTTCTGGGGACCTCTATGGAAAAAAACAAGTCTGGGTTCCACAGGAGTTAAGGGAATATAGCTCCCCTCTCCCATTTCCAGAGGATTCTGCTCTGTGCAGCTCTTGGGGTTGGACAGACTCACCCTGCTGTGTCCAGTTCTGCAGAGCTGATTTGCTGAGCTTTTAATGCATTCACAACTTCCCACCCTGCTGTAAATCTTCTGACATATATATATTTTTAAAAATTTTTAAAAGAAAAAAACCAAACTATTGGCATTGTCCACTTTGGAAATGCTGGCCCATTAAGTCTAAACAGGGAAGTTAGGGCATGTTAAATATCAATTGATTATAAAACCCATATTAATTGACATTCAGCATCCCTGCTAATGGAGAGGAGCTCATTACATAGCAGTTAACCCTCAACGCATATATATTAAATAATCAATTAGTATTTATTTAACATACAATAACCTCCCTATTAGTGCTAAATTAAAAGCCTCTTTACAAAGACCTTGCAGAAAGCCCTGCACTGTGCTAACCTGGAGCCAGGAATTTGCATTAAGAGCTTCAATCTTTGTTACCTCTGGTGCCCCCAGGATAATTTTAAGATGTTGAGTGAAATAGTAAAGGGGCTGTGTTGGTGACAGTCACTTGGCCCTGCTGGGGAGGGAGTCAGCACCAAAAAATTGGTGAGTTGCTGCCCAGGTGGTCACAAGAAGATGCAGAGAGAGACCTGGCAGGTGATGGGTGAGAGGAAAACAGAGGGACCTGAACTCCAGTAAAAGACCTTTGAAGTAGAAGTATTTTCAAATGGAAGAAGAGAGGAGAATGAGCAGAGAGACAGGCAAGACAAGATAAAAGCAAAGAAGTGGCACGGTGGGGTAATAGAAACAGGGCAAACTGGGGAACTAGGAAAAGGAATAGTTGAACTAAATTGCCCAAAATGAGTCTCTCCTGTGTTATGTCCTGAGATGCCATTTATATCTGTGTGGAGTATGGAATATTAGCAGGTGGATTCACTCCCATCTCTGTCTGGCCTGAGCTGTGACAAGGAAGGGGATAGAAGGGAGCTCTGCTGTTTTCCTTGGAGCCTGGGTGAGTTTTATATTGGGGTCTAATAGGCCCAGACCCTATTTGGAGCTGAATTACATCACATGCCTATGCAATAATCTCTTTTCTGGTGGGGGGAAGCTGGGAAATCAAGCAGCTTCTCCAAAAGTCAATTCTGGCACTCAAAATGGAGCCAGCTCAAGAAATTGTCATTGATCCACTTCTGAACTTGGAGCAAATTTCCATAAAAATAATCAGATCCTCTCTGCTGCAGGAGTTGTAATGCCATGTGTTTCTCTGGGTGGGATGGGCAGGCTGGGAGAACAGGGGCTGAGCAGTGATTTGGGTTCATTTTCCTCCTCTTCCCTGCACCAGTTCTGAGCAGGGAGTTACAGGGTGAGGGGGATGGGAGATGATGCCTGGGCTGCTCTCTTTGCAAGCTTCTTGGCAAAAGGGAGTAAAAGACAGCAAATTGTTTGGTCTGATCCTCAGTGGATGAAAACTGGAGCAGTCCTTAGCAGGCCTTAAAAAAGCTTGATTAATTTAGGCTCCTGGGAATGTGGCTTGGCTGAAAAGCCCTTGGGAGCTCGGAGAAGCTCTGGCAGTGGGGCAGCCAGGTCCAGGCTGGAGCAGGCAATGACAGCTCCATCTCAGAGGTGTGAAGAGGAGCAGGGACCCTGTGGAGCAGCCCTGATGGGATGGGGGGGTTCAGACGTGTGTGATAGGGGGTGGGTGCCCCCCTTCCCTCACTGCCCCCTTCCAGAGGGACAGGGAGAATCCTGTGGCAAAGGGAGATCCGGGGCCGGCAGAGATGGGGCAGGAACAAGTGAATAACCAGGGATTTGAAACATCAGCAGGCAGAGTTTAACGAAGGGATAAGCAAAATAAAACCGGAGATGAGTGCCAGTCCTGTCTGAAGGGTAATAACGAAGCTGATGGAAAAATTGCTTTAACCATTTTGGATCTCAGGGAAGACCCAAATGTAATTTTACTGAGAAAATGCAATCATATTTCAGGCTCTTCAGCCCTGCCAAGGAGCGTAAGGCACGCACACATCAACGCCTGCTCCCCCTGAAACTCAGCAGGACTTTGCTGTTGGCTGCTCACGATGGTGGAGAGAGACCTTCGAAGTCTTTTCCCTCCAAGGACAGCTCCAGCTGTTTGAGCAAGTGATGGTCACCTGTATTCACAGGTATATGATGTATTTGTAGCACTTGCAATAAATTACTTCTTTTTCTCCTTACAGCTCCTGGAAACATTCCCAGTGGCTGGCCTATTCATCAGGGCCGTTACATTTCTGCTGCTGCAAAAGAGGAAAGTAGTTTTTTGTTGGTTTTTTTTTTTCTTTTCCTCTTTATTAGCATGTGTCATGGTGTGAGGCACAGCGGCGGGGAGGGAACCCCGCCGTGAGCGGCACTGGGTAAACACAGCCGAGGTGACAGTGACAGTCCTCATCACAGAGTGTTAGCAATTCAAACAGCCACGTCAGTCATGGAATTTGAGAGAAGGGAAAGCAAAAAAGGGGAGACCGTGATGGTTTGCAAACACTCCGCTGCGTGATTTGGTCCTGGGTGTGTTCATCCTGGAGGAAATGCAAATGAATTTTGTGTGCAAGTGGGGGCTGCTGGAGCTTTGGTGGGTGTGGAGAAATTTCTTCCTCTTTTAGACTGAGATAGTCAAAGGGGTTTGAACAAATCCAAAACAAATCCAAACTCCACCAAGCAAAACCTGATTATTTTCCACAGTAAAATTTTGGGGTGTTTGAAATGTATTGATATTTCCTAAAGTCACCAATTTAATCCCTCCACACTGCAGTGGAAATATCAAACCCAAGAAATTTAGGAAATTAGGCTGAAGGTTTTCTATTACCCTGAAATTTTTACCTTAGAGAAATGATAACACAGATGGAATTTCCTTGGGAAAGAATTAAGCAAAGGATGCTGAGGAATTATTTTAGTTAAACCGACTGCAATGCTAAAAATTAATCCTGGAGTGGGCCAGCAAAGAAACTCATCCTGAAATATTAATTCTGCTTCCAATCATCCAAGGAGTTCAGTCACCGAAGTCGGGAGTGAATTCAGTCTGTCTGGTTTCCAGAGGCTTTAGGGAGGGTTTGCCAATACTATTCTTTCCTGCTGGATTTGTCTGCAACTCTTCAAAGTTATTAGTGGAGATAATTTCCTCTCTGAAGAAGCAGCCGGCTCTGTCCTGCTGCTGTGTCCCTGCCTCACACATCGCATCTCCCCCGAGTCCCGGGAGGCAGCTGTGCCTGCAGGGCGGCGTGCAGCCCTTTTCCCAATTATCCGGGCACTGAAAACCATCCCAAGCTAATCAGGGAGGACAATCTTCTCTGGGTGAAAATGCTCTCTGAGGACTCACCTCTGCCGCGGCGCCTCCAGGGAATGAAACCGCTAATTATAGGAGATGGGTGTTTGCAGTGTATACATGATGTTGTGAGCAGAAAGGGAGATCTCAGGCTGAGAGTCCAGGTCCCAAAGCCATCCCATCCATGGCTTTGCTGTGCTCTTTCTGTGTGGGATTCTCCCCTTTGAAAATCCCAGGTCCCAAAGCCATCCCATCCATGGCTTTGCTGTGCTCTTTCTGTGTGGGATTCTCCCCTTTGAAAATCCCAGGTCCCAAAGCCATCCCATCCATGGCTTTGCTGTGCTCTTTCTGTGTGGGACTCTCCTCTTTGAAAATCCCAATTTAACACAAGTGTGCAGAACTTTATCTGGTGTAAGAATAAGTAATTTCTGTCTGTAGGGTGTAATTCCTATCTGTAAGCAATAGGTAACTCCTCTCTGTACCCCATTACAAATCCTCAGCCTGCAGGCACCTGGGCAGAGTAAAATGATGATTTTAGCTGTATCACCTCTATGATTTCTTGTCCTCTATCTCGGTGGAGGGGTGGCTGGCAGTGCACAGCCCTGCAGAATTCCAGAGCTGCCTCACAGCACCTGCCCCATAAACTGTGCAGCCCCAGGAAGATGCTGCCTGTTTTCTGAAGGACAGGGTGCAATCACCCCACATATGTCCTCTATCTATTGCCTCTCTGGGCAGGGAAAACAGAAATGCCTTTTTATTTATTGCCTTTCCTCTGCTCCCTGGGAAAATCCCTTTTTTTTTTTAAGCACTTTTGTGCGTGTGAGCCTGTGCGGGGTAGGCACACGTGCATGCGTGTGCGTGTATGTGTGTGTTCAGGAGGTTAAAAAAAATCTCTTGCTGTCAGCAAGTGATGTTACAAAGCTGCTGTGACAAGGCTGGTTGTATATTTACAGTTGGTGAGAGCGAAGGCTTCATCAATCTTCACGCTTTGAAAGGGACAGGCCCGCTCCCATGAGCACCTGCTCGGGGAGAACAGCTGAACTGTGACTTTCCAGGGAGCTGGCTGTAAATTTTAGCCATTCCCCCCGCAGCCCACGCATGCTTGAGCTCTTTAACCTTCCCAGGCTGGCAGGAGTCCCAGCAATCAGTTCAGTGCAAAGACCGGGGTTCTTTTTAATTAACCTTTTGTTTCCCGCTGCAGGTGTTTTCCAAGTTTTCTCCGTGTTAAAAAGGAAGGGGGCTGGGTGGGGGGGAGTTGTTTGCAGAGGTGCATCCAGTTTTTCCATGCTTGCTGATCAAAGGGGATCAGCCTTTCTCATGTTTCCCCTCCACGTTTCACCTCTTGGATGTGTGTCTGTGCCAGCATCCGCTGGGAATTGGCAGCGGTGCTTCCCTTTGGGCACCTGCAGAAAGTATTCCTGGGAGTGCACTGTGCTGGAAAAAAAAGGGAAATATTGCCCTGTTTGATCAATAGAATTATTAGTGGGACAAGGACCTGTTGTATCGCTAAGAAAATTCATGTGTGGGAATTTATCACAAGGGAAAAAAAAATGCGTTCAAGCCCCACTTAAAACAATAAAACATATCTTTGAGGGAAAGTTTCAGACTTTCCTGTATAAAGGAATAATGGTTTCTATAATTTAATAGGTGGTAAATTTGGTGAGGAGTGCCAGCAAATCCATTTCACATAATGATATTTTATCTCCCTGGGTATGGTCATTTTCATGAATGTCTTTTTATTGGTTCCCTTGTCCCACAAAGTGTCCAAGGTGGTGCTGCTCATCCTCAAATGCCGAGCACATACAGAGGCAGGGATGGCTGGAGAAAACTATTAATAATGGTGGCACAAAAAATGGGCAGGAACTGTGTGACAGTTAAATGTGCTCCCTATAAATAAAGAACATTTCTATTTGACCCTCAGGGCTGTGGCTTTTCAGCACTTACTTTTGTAGGAGTTAAGGTGGTCACAGCTATTAAAAACTAGAGATAAGCTGCAAGGAAATTCAGGTGAGGGTAACAGGGGGTGGGGAAAAAGAAGAGGGTTTCCAAAGGAGATTTCATTGAAAGTTGCAGCTAGAAAAAAAAAAAATCTGAAATAGCCCTTGGTGAGGGATTTCATTTACTTAGGCCAGGGCAATTTGCCTCTTGGTAAAAGGAGTGATTTATTCTCTTGGTATCTAATTGCAAATTCACAGAGGCAAACCTTATCCTCACGTAGCTCTGCTGAGATGGACGGGAGCATTAGTCACAAAGGTTTGCAGATTTTTAGAACCCTCGCAGTGTACACTGAATATAAACCAAAACTCACAGTTATGGTTTCACTCTGGCTGGTGCTTTATGCTGACTAGAGGTAGCAACCACAATCTGTCACACAAAATAAACTGAGTTTCAGGAAAGGGAACTGAGAAATTTTCTTGAGGTGAACAGAAGCAGCAAGTTGGAAGAAAGTCAGAATAAAATGGAAGGGAAGGGAAAATATACAAGAGTAGGTTTCCAAGAAGGAACATATGGTGTTATATTTGTGATGTGTGCACTTGGTATAAAGTGGCCCAGAGAAGCTGTGGCTGTCCCTGGATCCCTGGAAGTGTCCAAGGCCAGGTTGGATGGGGCTGGGATATAGTGGAAGGTGTCCCTGCCATGGCAGGGGGTGGGATGAGATGGGCTTTAAAATCCTTTCCCACCCAAACCATTCTGTGATTCTGTGTTTGACAGTCAGCACAAGGTCTTTACTGCCTTCCCTCCCATGAGCCATACATGGGTGGAATCAAAACTGCCTGAATTTTGCCTTTGAATTCTCCCACCTTGCATGGCCATTTGCCTGCCTGGGAGACCTGCAGGCCTGCCTGCCAGGAGGAACAAGGGTGTGCCAACACATGGTCCTGGAACTTCAAATTCAGAATGGAGCAAGGAGCAAAAGGAGTGACAAGATGAGCCTTCATGGGAAATGAAGGGAAAACCGTGAAAATGGTTATAATAAATAATAAGAAATGTAGCACGGGCCAAAGGAATAATAGATCAGCAGTGGGAAGACTCTAAAAGCTGCAGAGAGTTATTGATAGACATTGTGTAAGGAAAAGAGCATAAAAAAAGAAACCCCTGACAGTTTTGCCTTCATGTTCACAAAGGCGGGTGGCGGGGCAGGTGCCAAAGTGAAAGATAAATATCCCTTTGCATAAAGAAGAAATATTGAAGGAAACTGGGCAGAGGTGATGGAGAAATTAAGAGTGTTAAAAGACCCTGAAAGCATGTGGTCCATGTCAAACCCCCTTCAGGATTTTGAGCCAAGTCAGCAAAATGTATGAAAAATCTGTTGGGGGAAATGAGAACCTTTTTGAAGACCAGTAATGGAGAAATCCTACAAGTGTCAAGTCCAAGGAAGCTTTCCAGAAAGGAAAGGTGATGGTTCAGAATAAGGTGCCTTGCATGGCCAGGAGGCCAAAGTGTATTTTAATCTGTGGCTGCACTGGAAAAATAGTTATGAAAAGTTATGAGTTTAATTAAGGAAAACCATCAAGGATTTTTAAAAATTGGGATCTGTGCCAATAAAGGGAGAACAAAACTGACAGCAGCTTTCTGAGGAATTAATGCAAATCACAGGCCAGGGAAAAGCCAAAAGATATAACTTCTGCTGTGGCAGGAAAGGTTGGATATAACACAGTGGGGAAGTGTAATCTGGAGTAAGTGATGGGTGAGGGACATGGAAGTGCTGATGGGTTCTTGCTATCGAGTTACTCATGAGGATGCTCTGGCTTGTGCTTGGAGAAAGTGAGAACTTCTGGATAAAGTGATTATTGAGGGGAGTTTAACTGAGGGAAACACAGGGACAAGAAGAAGGGAATAAACCCAACCAGGGTTTGAGTGCACGTGGCTTGGGTGGGGAAGCAGAGATCCGGGGTTCAACCCAAACCTTGCTCTGCCAAGTTTCTGTGTTTCTGCAACAATTTTCCATGAGAGATTTCTGACACACGGACACCCATAATGAAATAAATCTCCAAGCACTGGCAAAGTAGGTGAGTGCACGTTGAAGAGCCACCACCAGATGTGGAGCGTTGGATTTTCCAATGTGGGGAGGAGAGCGGGAAAATGGCGGGAAAATGGGGAAGGTGGGAAAGTGGAGAGTCTGTGGGGAAGGTGAGAACTGCACAGGTCTGTGGGAAAGTGAAGCATCTGTGGGGAAAGAGGAAAGATGTCAGGCCTCTGGGAAAAGTGGAGGGTCTGTGGTGAAAGCAGGAACGTGGAGAAGGAGGGAAAGTGGAGAATCTGTGGGAAAGGTGGGAAGGGGACAGGTCTGTGGGGATGGCGATGGGTCTGTGGGGAAGATGGAAGGTCTGTGGGGATAGTGATGGGTCTGTGAGGAAGGAGATGGGTCTGTGAGGAAGATGGAGGGTCTGTGGGGATGGCGATGGGTCTGTGGGGA
>WEIU01013186.1:117334-180895 GCA_013389925.1 Aegithalos caudatus | reverse complement strand
GAGTCTGAGGGGAAGGGCAGAAGGGGATGAGTCTGAGGGGAAGGAAAGAAGGGGATGAGTCTGAGGGGAAGGGCAGAAGGGGATGAGTCTGAGGGGAAGGGCAGAAGGGGATGAGTCTGAGGGGAAGGAAAGAAGGGGATGAGTCTGAGGGGAATTTAAGAAGGGGATGAGTTCGTGGGGAAGGTGGAAAATGGAAGGTCTGTGGTGAAGGTGGGAAGACATTGGGTTTATGGAGAAGGAGGGAAAATGGGGAAGGTGGGAAAGTGGAGAGTCTGTGGGGAAGGTGAGAACTGCACAGGTCTGTGGGAAAGTGAAGCATCTGTGGGGAAAGAGGAAAGATGTCAGGCCTCTGGGAAAAGTGGAGGGTCTGTGGTGAAAGCAGGAACGTGGAGAAGGAGGGAAAGTGGAGAATCTGTGGGAAAGGTGGGAAGGGGACAGGTCTGTGGGGATGGCGATGGGTCTGTGGGGAAGATGGAAGGTCTGTGGGGATAGTGATGGGTCTGTGAGGAAGGAGATGGGTCTGTGGGGATGGCGATGGGTCTGTGGGGATGGCGATGGGTCTGTGGGGATGGCGATGGGTCTGTGAGGATGGCAGGAATGCGGGAGAGTGGCGGCTCTGTGGGAAGGAGGGGAAGGTGCCGGCTTCCCGAGCTCATCCCCTCAGCCGAGCCCCCTCCGTGCCCGGCCCAGCCGAAATGGCCGCCGCCCGCCACTAGAGGCTGCTCCACACCTCATTAAATAAACACGGACCGCAATTAACGGCCCGCATCCCGGACGGGAAGGCTTTGACCTCCCGCTTCCCACGGGCGACAAAGACGCGGGACATCCCCGGGGTCTGAGTTTGTGATGTACAGCGGGAGTTCTGCTCAGCGATCCCCCTTTGCCAGGCAGGGCCCTGCCGAAACCGCATCTCCACAGGTGCCCCTTGCCCGCTCACGGGGAGGTTTGCAGAGGTTTTATTTCTCAGGTGAGTTCCTTTGTCTGGCAGGAACAACCACGTGTGGTGTCGGTCAGGCAGCACCCCAGAAATTCATTCCCTTTTGGAAAAAATCCGAAAAACAAGCCCAGGGGTGAGACACTCAGGCGGCAGCAGCAGCGGTGCCTCACTCACCGTGCCAGGCTCAACCCCATCAGTGTTGGATGTTCCTGTAACCCGCACCAAAAATGCAGGGGTTGTTATTAATCTCGGTGCTGCAGCTCTCACAAAGCAATGCACAACTTCATCCAAGCGTGCTTCATCCTCGGGCTGCTGCCAGGGAGGGTTTTGTAGGCTCTGCAGTAAATATCTACGGTAAATAAATATCAGCATATTCACCAGCCACCTTCCTCCTCTCCCCAAAGCTCAGGGTCTATTTCCGTTCTCCCCACCGCCTTCATCTTATTAGTTTGCAAAATTATAGCCTTGCTGTAAACCTGGAATTCTGAACTGAGGAGAGCCCCTAGCAGCAACACTCATATTTTCATTTTGTATTTTTCACCAGTGATGTTGGTCCAGGGTTGGTTTTATTATTACTACTATTTTTTTTTTAAACACTGCTCTGGAAGGATAAAGCTGGAAAGCCCTATCTATTTCCTGGAAAAGCCAGTCTGTGTCTGTCAGTATCTGTCATGCCGTGTACACTATGATTTAAAAACAGCTACAGCAATGCACAGACCAGGCTAGAGAAGGGATTTCTCTCACTCTAATTCCCATATTCAGTGGCCCACTGTATTTCTTGTTTAGTCCCTGTGCATGGGAAGGCTAAACAAGAAATAAACATCAAAGAAGTGATGCTATCATCTTTAGGCAGCCTGGGGTTTTTTGGAGTGGTCCTCAGCAGGGCCAGGAGTTGGACTTGGCGATGCTTGTGGGTCCCTTCCAAGGCAGGAATTGTGGAGTATTCCCCTTGTCTTTCTCTTCTCTTGTCTGGAAAACCCTCCTGTAACATTTACTGGTTTTATAGCTTTTTATGGGACATGCAACTCTGGCGTTTCATTGCTGCTCCATAATCAATGTTAATTCTCCTTTTATGATTTTAAAAATCTACGAGCTCTACTCTTCCAAACTCTGTAAGATGCCATTAGTGTGTCTTGGGATGATCCTGTTTTGTTTACAGATCCCTTGGTATTGTAAGTCTCTGTGTTTTGATGGTACAGTTACCAGAAAATGGATTAAAAATTAAATGAATGTATTGCTTTGTTTATTTGTTTTTAATGAAAGCTGTTTTGCAATTAGCTCTTTATTTGATCAAATATTGCCTCTTAGTTCATTGTGGTTTTGCCCAGTCTATGCTCCTTTCTCTGAGATAACTGGGTCAAGTTTTGTTTGCTTTGTGACCCCCATAAACTTCACGGTAAACCACACTTGGTTCTCTTTCCTAGGACCAGAGCAGCACATGGAGATGTGCCTGTAAATGAAATTAAAAGCACAACTGTTGTGCAGAGTTGTTCAATGTCAGCATGTCTCACTTTTTCAAGAGAATTCTCATCCCCTGCTCTAGCCTCCATTCCTCTTTGGGTTATGTATGTGCTGGATGAACAATGCAGGCCTTGGTGTGGGTGAGATGCTGCCCACAAATTGTGTGTGCTGCTCGTTGATGTCCCTAAGGATGTGTGTGTGCTGGAGAATCTCTGCTTTGGGCTGCCTCAGCATGGAAACTCTTACAGACACTTTTTAAATGCTGTTCCACCTTGCTTTGCAGTGCTGTGCCAGGCTCCAGACCGTTCCTCATCCAGCCTTGGGAAGAGGGCTGCTTCCCTCGTGGGCTCCTTCCTCCCCGCACAGCTTTGAGAAGGTGAGAACAGCTCCTGAGGTGTGG
This sequence comes from Aegithalos caudatus, assembly GCA_013389925.1. NCBI lineage: Eukaryota > Metazoa > Chordata > Aves > Passeriformes > Aegithalidae > Aegithalos > Aegithalos caudatus. The sequence continues at coordinate 178,097 of WEIU01013186.1, read as the reverse complement.
CTGATCCCGGCTTTGCCCCAAACACTCATCACTACCAGAGCTCATTCCCAGCTGATGTCCTCCCTGTGGCCCTGGTGTGGCCACTGTCCCCAGGGACACTGTCCAGTGCCATCTGAGGGGCCATCATTTGGATGATTTGGCCATCACAGCCCTTCCCAGCAGCTCTGTGGGTAGGAGTCACAGCCTGGCCATCTCTGCCAGGAGAGCTTGGCTCTCTGGTGGGATGGACAGAGCCACAGGCAAATTGGTGCAGAGGCTTGAAGAGCTGTCCTAGGCAGAGATGAATCTCTGGGTGTCTCTCTAGGATGTTCCTTCAGCAATTCCTAGCAGGTTTTGTCCCCAATCCTTCCTGCAGAGCCTTTGCTGGGTCCCTCTCAGTCTCTAAGGTGACACAACCAGGGCGTTTTGGACAACGTCCAGCTTTGCATCCCTGCCCTTTTAGGAGACAGCCCCTAGGAGAAGCCTCTGCGGCCCGTGTTTGGCGTTATTCCCGGTGAATCACAGGCTGTGGGAATGGAAACCTGCAGCCTGGGATGTGACAGGAATTGTCTGTTTTCTCGGGAAGGCTCACGCTGGCCCGTCTCCTTCCCCTTTGCACACACAGCCCCGTGCGTGCGCTCGCACCGGCGCGCGGGGCCGCGCCGCGCCGCAAATTGCTTATACACATGTAAGCAAATATCTTCTCAAATCATCTCTTATCGCCAAGTGGGGTGTGGTGCTTGTTGTTCAAGGGGTTGAGGTTGCCTTTCAATCTGCCAGGGCCAGCCTGACACCAAAAATAAACAGCATAAGCCTGGAACGGTTGTCACAAGGGGCAGAGAGAACTTGTCAGGCAGGAGTGTGTGAGCCGGCAAGATGATAATGTGGCATGACACTTCTGAAATGAGACACCGGTTGCCATGGTGAGGAGTCAGGAGGGACTATCTCTCCAGAGGCTGAAATAAAACATGCTTTAAATGATGTTTGATTAGAATTTAGATCATGTAACTGAGTGGCTGGACCTTTTTTTTTTTTTTTTTCCCTTCCTTTTTTTTTCCCCCCCCCTCCCTTTACTTGTTGTCGTCGTCTGTGGCTGCTGGCAGAGTTCACTTTGGGAAGAAAGGGCTCGGGGTCCGGAGCAGCCCCAGCTGTAACCCCCCTCACTCCACCACTTCCAGCGTGCTGAGAGGTTACTTAGTTCCATGCCCAGTCAATTATGCTCCTTGCTAACTCTGCTTGCATTTTCCACTTGAGTCCATCATAGTTTAAACCAGTTAAAAATGATTCCCTCTGTTCTGAAAAACAGTTAATCAATAACACCCTGAGAATATTTCTTGCCTTCGTTTTCTTTCCCTGACCACTCTACTCAGGGTATCCATCACCTTGTTAATATATATTAAAAATGCAGCCCGTGAAGGATTATACACAATATCCTTCTTGGACTTTTTGTATTAAAGGTGGATGTGAATGTGTGCATATGTGACAGTCTGAAGGGTAAAAGGAACCTGACCACAAGGGACTGAGAGAATAATGCAAAACAATTGTCTTTGTGGTCTTGTAAATGGAATAGGATGTTTAAAAGTAATTTTGGCTTTGTTTGCAGTTTGGAATGCAGCACAAACCCAAATTTTTCACGTCTCTCCCAGCAGAAATGGACAATGAAAGAGCTGGATCTGGGGTACAGAGTTTTCTTACTCTGTGGTGCCTTTTGGTTTATCACAATCTTGAAGAGGGTATCCAATGTCTGGATAAACCTGCTGGAAAACAATAGACAGCCAATTCCAGTGCCTGGATGAGGACAAAAACCCCCATCAAAGAAGGACAAATGCACCAAGTTCTGCTACTTCTGAGGTCACCTGAAGGCAAGTTTAGCTCGTGCTATGCACACACAGCACCAAGGCTTTGCCAGGTGTCATCTGCAATCAGCTGTGAGTGGAAGGTGTTAAAATGCAAGGGATATTTTTTGTGTGGGTGCTGGAGTGAGCTGGGTTTGGTGACTCATTGCTGAGTGCACCTTGCAGAAGTCAATGCAGAGCAGGTGTTATTGGCAATTTTTGACTGAAAGGCAGAAAGTCAATGGTGGAGACTCCACCACAGCCTCCATGGTGTGGAGACACTTTGTACCACAGTGAAATTGCAAATGCCACTGAGGACATTGATGCACAAACATTCCAAATGAGCTCCCCCTTCACCAGCACGTTTCAATTGTGCCCATTTGCTTTGGTATTGAAACAGTTACACCAGGCCACTGAACACGTGATTACGTTTTTCTCGCCTATTAAAAATCCCTATATGAGCCCATGCTGATTAGAGATCCTATTGTGTGTATTTAGGGGGGAAAAAAGGCTCTGTAGTGGCTATGCATGAGACAGAGTGTGTTCTAGGAGCCAGAGGATGCCCTGTAATTTATGAGAGACAAAGAGGTACATTAGATATTGTTAGAATACATAATAATCCCCTGGCAATAATTTATTTGGCTTGCAAGGTTAGGATCTCCATAATTCCTGGTTGCACTCTAATGAAGACTGCTGATGCTGATTATATATTTTTGTGTACATTAGAGGTACCTGTGAATATATGGATACTGTTCTTGCCTCCTGCTACCTCACTACTCACAGAGCTGCCAGTGGGACTTTATCATGTGGTCCATTTGTCTAAATAGTCCAGGCAAGTGCATCAGCTCTATTGGCTTCTTGTCAGTGGTTCTCTGTAACTTTGGGCCATAAAATGATCCTCTGCAGGTTTCACCTGCTTTTCTCACACTGTTGGGTCACCCCTGGCTCCAGGGTGACACAAACATCATCAGGAAGTCAGGATTTCAACAGGACATGTTGTCCCTCTGCAGGTACAGACAAACCAGACTGATGTTCCCCTGGAAATTTTAAATTGGGAGCTCAAACCTGATTAATTTGTTGATGGGATGGGATGGGGTGCTCTTGACTGAGAGAAAAGAGTGGAAGAAATGGAAAATTCAAAACATTCCTTCCCCCCAGAACGCAGTGACTTTTCATAGAAATCTTGCTCTGAAATCAGTTTATGACTCCACCTGTGAGGTCATTTCCAAGTGATTTATTGCCATCTGACAGTCCACTCCAGGATTTTTGGTGACACTACACGGGTCTTTTGAGCTTTATGTTCAAATTTAATGGTGGTCACTGCAGCCAGATGGATGAAAAATACCCATTTCTTCACCACGGTTTCTTGTACTGGCCTCAGGGATTAGAAAAGTAGGTCTTTTATTTAGTTACACTGTCAGCAGCAATTTGTATGTGAGTTCAATTGCTTGGTTTGGAGTTCAAATATTCCAGTCTGAATACAGCTGTGCGGGCTCATAAAGCATCCTGGAATCTGCTCTGCCCCTGCCCCACGTCTGCACAGGGAATTGTGGTGCTCACTGCTGGGTGTGAACACAGAGGATGAGATGGAAGGAAAGCCAGGGAAGAAAAGAAATCCATTTTGGTGGAACAACAGGCAGAACTGGGAATGCACGGGGGAGAACCTTGCTGAGGGCAGCACAGACATGGTTGGGTGTGCTCTGTTCACATCCTCCTTAAGAATCATGGTAAGGAAGGGGTTAAAACTGTCTAACTATAGGGCTTTCCTGTGCATATTAATTAGGCATTGCTCTATTTTATCACCATAGTGCACTTTGTACAGCAGTTTTAAAAACGCTCTGAGTAATGTTTGCTATGCTTCCTGCAACCTAATCTGCCAAATTATTTAGGTTATCCATGCCATGGAATTGACTTAACACTGGCAGAGAAATTAGCCCTGAAGTGCTGGAAGATCCCAGAGCTGCTGATGAGGGGTGTCTGATAAGAGCACAGGCCTATAATGATTTTTATACTATGTTTTTGTGTAATGGTTCTTCTGGTTTTGAAGGCAGTCAGCATTTTGATCATGGAGATGCATATTTGATCCTCAGCACCAGCAAAGAGCCAGTGGAAAAGCCACTCTGGGCAGGCTGAGCTTTGCAAGGCTCCAATATGAAACAGCAGATCCTTGGAGCAGAGCTGTGTCTGTGGCCTGGAGTCAGGCAAGGTCACTCACCATGGTAGTGGCAGTAAAAGAACTAAAAGTTGTTTTCTTCCCCTTCCTGATGGTTTGTGGTGCAAGGCACTGTGGCTTCTCTGCAGCTGGGTGAGGTTTGTCTGTTCAAACCACCTCTAGATCTCCACCTCCTGTTTCAGGGAAATATTCCATGCCATTATTTCCAGCTTTCTTTTTTTAGTGCATCTGCAGCAAACGTTGGTAGTGTGTCTCTTTGAGAGTGCCTGATTTTTGCTTGTGGCTGGCTGGAATTCACCCTTCCTGCTGAAGCTCAATGCATCAACTTCTGTGGTACAGGGTTCCACAGGATAATTAGGAATGAGCAGAGAAGAAGTGGTCTGGAAATTATTATACACCTTCTTGAAGGACTTTCCATGGAAGAAGGGTTTTGGTTTTTTTCTTGAACAGAACATTAAAATCTATGAGATTCTTCCATAGGGAGTTTTCCAAGTTTTCTTTTTCCACACTCTTGTCTTCCTTTCCTTTGGCCAAAGCACATACCATAACATCTGCATGTGCTGTTGCAGCACACAGCTCTTCTGATCCCACATCAGGTGTCAAATCTTTCATATGATTTCCTACATGTTTGACTAATCAATGCAGAACATCATCATGAAAGATAATTTTACCCTCTGGCACTTCAGGGACAGGATAATGAGGCCTGGTGTTTTCCATTTTTTATTCTTCCACAAGAATCTACATTTTTTAGTCCCAGCTAATTGATTTAAGTTCATGGAGAAAGGGTTTTTTTCCCATTTGCTTCCAGTATCTTGGATATTAATAGATTCTAGTGAGCTAGCAGAGCTGTGTGATCAGTGTGTTTAGAGATTCAATATACTGCCACCCTGACCTTTCAGAAGCCAAGGGAAAAACATCAGGCCCAGCATGTTGATCCCACATGAACACTGAAATCTCAGGCACTTGGAGCTGCCTGGAGAGAGGGAGGTTTGCTCTCAAATCCTTTGCCAAACCAGAGGGAAGTTTCTCTCACAGTGCAGTGAGAAGTGGGAGGTTTAAGGCAGAGAGGTGGAAACAGAGACTTTCAGAAGAGCTGGGGCTCTGGAGAGGGAGCATGGCAGGGCAGGGGGAGGGATAACCATGGAGCTTCTGCTCCCCTGGCTCCAGCAGGGAGTCACCATCCCCTTGCTTTCAGCAGGCTGTGAAGCCTTTGGGACAAAAAGCTGGTCAGGTCCTGCACTGATTGTCTGTGGAGCTGAAGGAATGGCACAAAGCCCTCTCCAGCAGGAGCTGGAGTCCATTCATCTCAGCAGAAATACTGCTTAGTGTAAATATCCTTCCCAGAGACAATGGGAGCTGTTTTGCTTACTGATATGACTCATCAACATTTCCCAGCCACTGATATTGTCCCTGCTGGCCATGGATCCACTAAATCCACTGGATGAGGCCCAAAAAGGAATATATGCCTGCTGCACCAGGTACCCGAGGCTCTAAAAAGTGTGAGCTAGATGTGTTTTTATGAATACTCCATGTACTTCTTCAGTATTTTACTACCATTAACTAGAGTTATTCTTGTATTATTATTATTTTTTTTAGGGATGGCAGCAGCTTATGACAGATTTGTTTAGGGTTAGCCCTACACATAAATTAAGCAGCGGATAAAATTTAATTTTTCTTACGAGAAAAAGCCTATAGCTCCTTAAATTGCTCATTTAACATCACTGAAAAGTAATACTCCACTTTAGAATGGACATGGTATTAACTTTAAAAGGCCTATTTAAAGTGACGGTTGTCAGTGAGTGAAAGCCAGATATGGTAATTTCCAGTTACAAATCAGAGTGAGGAAACTGGAGAATGGACAACCTTGTTAACACAAGCGCGACGGAGGAAGCACCGGGGTCAGAGTGCCAGCACGGAGAGGAATAAAGACACAGCACCAAAAATATGTCCTATAATTAGGGCAGCTGTAAGAGTCAAGGTTGAAGATTCTTCACCATGACATGTCTGATATAGAAAAAGTGATAGCCAAGAGTAATCACTTACAGGCACTGAGCCTTAAAGGAGCAGCTCTGAGCTCCCCTGGCTGGGGCAGGCCGGGCTGGAAGACAAAGGATGGGGGGCACGGGGTGACTCTGAGCAGTGGGAGTGGGGAAGGGAGTAGGGAGGAGCTGGAAATTTCAGGGGTCAACACTCAAAGGAACCAAAAATAGACAAGAATTGCTCACTGGGCAGAGAGGTTTGTGATCACGGTGTGGAACAGTGGTGACTCAGAGCAGGGAGGGTTGGGTTGTGTTGGGGAGGGTGTTCTGGGTTCATATCCGAGTGGATGGGCACAAAATTACCTCTGGAGGAGGGTGACAGGAGGAGCCTGGAGCAGTGTGTTTGTAGATGGATGGACTCAGGTGCACTGGGCAGTGGGAGGGCAGAGCTGGGGAAGGGACAGCTTGGGGGGCACACAGCCACAGAAAGGAGCACAGAAAGGAGCACAGAAAGGAGCCAGATGCTGAGCAGGCAGGGACACACATCCCCTTGGATGGGCAGCAGAACAGGAGGTGCAGGGATGCTTCCTCAGGCTCAGCCTTCCCCAGGGCTGGGTACTGATGGAGGGGAGCATGGGGCTCTGCTCCAGACTCTCCAGGTGAGCCTGCAGTGATCTGCCCTTTCCTTTGGGCAGGCAGTGAAACAGGAGCTGGAGCCAGCGTGGCACATTTCATGTTCCCTGGGGGAATCTTCATGGACACAGGGTGCAGGCTCTGGAAAGGAGCAGGGAGCTTCCTCAGCATCCTGGCTGAGGGAAGCTGGTGTGACCTGGCCTGTGGGGATTCAGGGAATGCTCTCTTGTCCTGGCTGCAATGCTCAGAGGAACATCCCTGACAGCCAGGTCAGAGTGAAGCAGGGGACAAGGAGACATTTCCATTAGGGAAGAATATCTCCACATCCCAGTTTTCAGGGGATCCCTTGGGATCCGTGGAAACCTTCCAGGCTTTCTGCCTCGTCCATGACCCCCTTTGGCAATGGTTGTGTTAAAAGCCCCAGGAGGCTGTCACAGGAGAAGCCTTCTCCTCTTCTGCTGCCTTCTGCTTTATTTCCTTGGGGAACGATCCAGCCCAGGCAGTTAATGTGGAGTGACACGGGCACATGCTTTTCCTCCTCAGTCCCCACCTTCTCCATGGGATCTACTTGAAAGGATACAGGAGATTCTGGCTGACCTCAGTCCCTTCTCCCCAAACACTCTGTCTCCACATTAAAGGGTGTTCCAGCTGTAAAGTAACACAAACCCCTCCAGCAGAGCTGCCCCGAGCTGGGGCAGACCCAGGGGTCTCCAGGAGCCAGGCAGGGCTCAGTCTCCAGCTGTGGCAGGGAGAAATTGGACAACTGAGTAACACAACCAATATGATTGAACAGAAATCCATTTATTGTCCACATACAACCCCAGTTACAGTTTCTAACACTGCTGTCCACCCATGCAAGTATCTTTTTGTTGGTTGAGTGCTGGTCAGGGGGCAGGCACAGACCCTTCCAGGCACTTCATTGGTCAAGTGTCCATCCTCACCTTCTGTGTCCTCTAGCTGAGTTTTGCTTAATTTTGACCACATTTTCTCAGGATCTTGGTCTTATTTTTTGTCCTGTTTTTCATCCTGTTGTTTTCCCTTCTCAGGAAGCCTTGAAGGATTCCTGAGAACCTTAAAAACAAGACTGCAGGTGGCTGGTTACTTCTGTACAGTTTGGCTGGTACACTGAGTGGCCTAAGTTCTGCAGATACATTGCTACATCCAGCCTCAGAGTTCTGAATAACCCACACCTCCTCCTGGGACAAGCCCATTCCTCACCTAGCCTGGATCTTTCCTCACAGTATTTAAAGGCTGGTGAGTAACAACCACGAGCCCTGAAGAGAGGGAACTCTGTGACCTTGCTTTAGGCTGCTGCCTCCCACTGCTCTCCCAGATCTGGTTACCTGATATCCACTTTTCCCTGCCAGCTCCTAGAGCCAAACCTTTCTTCAAGGGCAGGAGGATCAGCCTCCCCTGTGGATGTCTCCAGCATCCATGCTTTGATTTGTGCTCAGCACGAGGTTCAGAGGCTGAAGGGAAGAAGAGCATTTCCTCCACACATAAAATCCTGGCTGCAGAGTCACTGTGGCACCAGGCACGGTTTCCTGGAGGATCAAAGGCCAGGAGTCCTTCACCCCTTTGTCAGCCAGTTTATTTTGCCTTTGTCTTTGTCAACCTGTACTTGGGGATGCTAATTCGATTTTCCATTGAGAGGTGCGGATATCTATATTATTTTCCTAAAACTCCAGAGAATATTATAAATTTCTTTTTATTGCTTCCAGCCATGTTATTTAAAGTAATTAACCTTAATTTATAAATTTTTATATCAAACTGCCTTTTAACTTTTAGAACTGGCAGGAGAAGTCCATTTCCCAGGGCTCCTAATAGTTCTCCATTTAATCAAAATTCATCCATCAGATTCCAGTGTTAAATCATCTTTTAATTGGGAGTTACATTCTGGTTAATAGTTTTATAATTCGCCGCCTCTAATAGTTTTTACCACAGGGATCTACTCCATTTTTTCTCACTCTATTATTCCTGGTGTTCAGCAGGGACATTTTAAAAACGTTCACTTCCCCTGCCTGTTCTTTGTGATCTCATTAATTCTTGATAGCAAGTTCCCTTTCTCCTCATTACTGGAGCATAACTACCTTTATCACTAGGTGAAACCTTACTCATTTCTACAAGTGCTCTCCAATTTTATTTTTTTTTTCTCCTCTTAAATAAAATAACAATCTGCAATTTGTTTCAGAAAATAATAATCTGTGTACTGCCTATGGTCACGGTGCTTGACACTGCAGAGATGTCAGAGTGGAGATTTTTGGGGCAAGAACTTGCTCTAACTTTGTGTTTGCAGTGCTTCTCCCAGCAGGGCCCTGACAGTAGCTGGGTTTTCTAGGAGATAATTCCAATTAAAAATATAAACTACTGATACTAATGGCACGAGAAAACCAAGGGATTGATTGAGAGGAATGGCAGATCTTTTTGGAGGGGACCATTCCATGTGTCCCACATGCCTCTATCCTGCTCTCATGTTCTCCTGCAAGCGAGGAGCAGGATTGAGCCTCAGCACCTCCACACCAGCTGCTGGTTCTGCTCCAGGTGAACTCCACGTTGGAATTGTCAGCCAGGGCCTGGCTGGTGCAGCTCTGAGCAGTCAGGGCAGTGTTACATTAGCTTGGGATCCTCCCCAAACCATAAAAACAGCCCAAGGAGAAGTAAATAACCTTGTATACGAGGCAGTAAAGCCAAGCTTGTTGTTTTTTTAAAAAATGTCTAGAATTAGCGTAAAATTAAATTTGAAACCTTAATCCTCCAAGGGCTGATTCTCAATTTGCAGATCCACAAAACCTCTGCAAATTACCCCACCAATCCTACTGACAGTCTTATAGGAATATGTTATATTGACTACCCAAAGTCAGGCTCTGCAAAGGAGAGCACGTTGTAAAGTGCCATTGGAGAGAGTGAGGAAAAACAATCTCCAGAGGTTTATATCTTAGTCCCTTGAACAGTCCCATAGAATCATTTCATATATAACTTTCTACAAGAAAAATAGGATGGACAAGTGTAAACAGAATTATTATACAATTACAGTGGTCCTTGCAATAACTATAACACTGTCCACTGTAATTTTTATGTCTCCATAAACTACCAGCACTGCAGGATTCCTTTAGCCCTTCTCTCGCCCCACGTGGCAATGTAATAACTTTTCCTAGTTAACGTATGCATCAGTGCAGTAATTTGATATGACAATGATTACAAAATACTCCAGCAGTTTTAATTGACTAGTGTTGAGATCATATCACCAGCAACAGACAAGATCTTATCTCGTGTATGACTTCCATCCCGCCTGACTGGGACAATATTTATGTTAATAAGGATCGCAGGCATTAGCCAAGTATTAAGTCCTCAGCTGTGCTAACTACATTTAGATGCAAACAATAATTTCACAGACTGCTGGCCACCCTTTCCTCTGTGTGTAGTGGTCGTAAATAAATAAATATTTGGGGTATTGCACGGTACAAAATCTACCCAAGGAGTTTTTCCGCCTGGAACCCGGATTTCAGGATTCCTGGGGAGGAAGAGGACTCTAATCCAGCAGTTAAAAAGTCGCCAAAGCTTGATACTGTATCTGAAGAAATTACCATAAAAATCCAGGCAGTATTGTGCCTCCTGTATGCAGAGCAGGCAGACTATTACCTCCTCCTTTGTTGCTGCTGCAAACATTTACTCGCAGAGACCTTATTGTCAATGAGTTTTTGACAGAGGTCAGAGTATTTCTGAGTGAAACTGAAAGAGGTCTGAGACTTATATCAGACAGCTGACAGCATCAACAATAGTGTGTTTACTCATCCTGCATGCTGGAAAAATTAATTAAAAGTGTTTGTGAGATGTTCTGAGCTGGCAGGAGCCTGGTATGGCTTTGGTAATGAGGATGCTGCTCTTGTCTGTGGGTGGAGGAAGCCTTGTGGAGGGGCTGGAGCACGAGGAGGAGGAGGGCTGAAGGAGCTGGGGCTGTTCAGCCTGGAGAAAAGGAGGTTTTAGGAGCTCCTTGTAGCTTTTTGCAGCTTCCTGAAAAGAAGCTGTGGGATGGGGGCTCAGTATCTCCTCCCAGAGAGGAGACAGGATGAGAGGAAATGGCCTCAACTTGCACCAGAGGGGCTTGGATTGGGTATCAGGAGAAAGATTTTCATTGTAAAGCTTTGGAGCAGAGTGCCCAGGGAAGTGTTCATAATATGTGTGGATGTGTCTGGGTTTTTCTGTCAGTCAATGAAGCACCTCACAGACTCACCCCCTAAATTCAGATAAATTCAGATAAATCCCAGCAGTGATGCAAATTATAGATTGGTTGGACACAAAAAACAGTGCCTTTGGTTTTGTGAATATATATACACACACACACTTTTAATATTTGGCCACTTAAAATATTCATCAAGTATTTTCATTCTGTTGCTCTTCACTAATGCATTTTTAAATGCATTTCTCTTGAATCAGCCCAGTCTCCTCTTTCATGAATCCTTATCTCTGTGCTGTGGGCATCTGTATCCCTGCCCTAATGTTCCACTGTACAGGAACTGAGCTGCTCATAACCCTAATCATACAAAACCAGATGATTCATTACTGACGTGGGTGAAAGAAGGCATTAAATATTGGCATAAAGGAGAAAAGATAATCTGGTACCAGAAGGTTCATCTCTATTAGCTAAGGTGTTTGGGGACACCACAGGACTAAACCCAGGGTTATAAACATTGCCCTGGATTAGGAACCTGGAAGGAAATCCAGGAGAATGAACTCCTGTGCCCTGTTTTGGACAGGGCCTGTGTGTGTCCCACTGAGGGGTCAGGGCTGATCACTGCTGGGACATCCTGGGTGCAGTGTGAAGGATCTGGGCTCAGTGTCACATTCTTGGTAACTGTGGGCATTCACAGCCATGGAACAACTCAGGAATTACTGAAAGATAAAAAAAACCAACTTGTGGGCTCTTTTGGACTGCAGTGTGGGTGTCAGGGATCTTCATCTCTTGGCATTTCCTATCAGGTAGGAAGATTAAGGATTTCTTTTTGTTTTTTTAAGGCAAGAGGCAGCTGAATTCAGTGGACTTCAGGATACAGGATTTGAGGAGAGGATCAGGTCTTGTGAAACTCCTGACTAAACAAGAAAAAGAGGGAAGCAGCCCTGTGGAGAACTGCACTGCTGTAGAAGGACATCAGTGCTTTGGAAGGTGATGAATGCAGCACTGCTGACCACACTGCCCTCAGATATGAACTGGGACACAACATCAGACCACCACCACTTGTTCTTTGATGCAGCAGCCCAAACCCTGGGGCTGGGCAGCAGGGAGGGGCCAGGCACACCTGTTCACACTTACTGCCATGGCCCAGTTTGGGCGGTTACCCAGGGAATAAAAGAGGAGCTGGGGGCTCAGCCCTTCCTCCCCAGCAGGGAGAGGTGCTGGTGCCAGGCTGCTGCAGGATGGCTATGACCTGCTTGCTGTGTGCTTTGGGAAGCTGCTGCCTTGGCTGCCAGGCTTGGATGCGAGGCTCCCACGTGTGGTTCATCCCCCAGGAAAGGTAAGGCATTGCTGCTTTCTTCTCTGGGATGTGGAGGGGGTGGGTGAGGATGTGGCTGCAGCAGCGTGGAGTTCCTGCCCTTGGAGCAGGCTGTGTTTGGCTTCTTGTGTTTCTAGCTGGTAAAACGTGAAGGATTTTATGGCTGTGATGGTTTGTTCCTCCTTCTCTGGCCTCTGGGAATGTGCCTGGATGTGTGGGGCTGGCAGCCCTCTGCAGCAGAGTGGTCTCTGTGTCTGGGCCAGCTCTGGGGTAGGAGCCAGAGCCTCCCCTGGAGAAGGGGAACAAGGGGGAGTTTCCACTCTCCGAGTTCAAAATGAATTGTGGAAGGAGATTTTATTCCCTGTTACCACTCAGGTGGTTTCTGAGCAGTGCTTCCCTGGTGCCCAAGTCCCAGAGCCCGTGAAATAACAGTCCCTCAGGCACAAACGAGCTGTCCCTGGAGAGCCAGGGAACCGGGCACTTGGGAAAACAGCGCCGAGCATCCTCTCTCCCTGCCGATGGCGTGCTCAGCTACGTGCTGTGATGTAAGGCAGCCCTAAATTACAAGCAAACAAACACAGCCCCCTGTCGTTCCTCATCTCTCTGCTGTGTGGGCAGAAACTCATCTGCTAGCCTGGAACAAAGTGCCTGGGTGGATGGGAGCCAGGGAGGCGGCTGGAACCGCTCCTCCCGCGGAGATGCTGCAATTTAGTGAGTCATTAAGAAATAATACGGGGTGTATTCGCGCTCTCTCTCGTTCTCTCCACACACAGTCGAACAGAAAATATGCAACATAATCTCGTGCATTTATTTGGGGTGAGGGATAATGGCCCTCAGAATTAAACACCAGCTGTCTTTAAAGGAAGCAAAACGCTCTGGCCGCCCTCTGTCCCCCGCCTGACTGCTGTACTTTATTCCAGGAGAGCTGGAATGAAGGGGGGAACCCTTACAGAACTAATTTAGTTAAAATTTACACTCCTTGATTTCGTGCCTCTTCTTTTTCCCTCTTCTAGTTTTGTAGCTATGATGCAGTATTGATCCAAAGATCTATAGGATCATACCATGGCTCCAGGTGGGTGGCAGAATTGAGGCTAGGCTTCATTTCCATCTGAATGGTGCAGAAAATAATTCCACTTTCTAGCTTTTATTGCTCAGAACATTGCATTTCTCTCATTGCAGTGTGTGGGAATTAGCTCTGGTGGAAAGAAATGATTTTTTTTTTCCCTCCCCCCCTTGATGTAGAGTGGAGCAGAAGGATTCAGGAAGAAGTAATGTAAGAAAGCAGACAGCAAGCTCATTGCAGTTTGAATTAGGTGCAGCTGGATTGCTCTAACGAAATGGGACTGCTCATCCGGGGCTCAAGTGGTGTTTCTGTACAGGGATGCTCTCCAGACTGCAGATTCCTTGTGTGGCTGGGACAGCCCCTGCAGCACAGAGAAATGCAGGAACAGCAGAGCAGGCAGCTCAGCTTTGCTCCAGGTGTGAGGGGGGGCACAGAGGAAATTGGGTTCTTTTCTATCCCACCCTGGTGCAAAGGCTGAGGAGAGCAGCTGAAATGGTGACCCAGCCTGGACTGGTGGTGTTGCCATAGCTCATTGAGTTTGCTGTGTGAATTTAGTAAATCAGAAGGAATTTCCCTGCCACCTGTTCATCAATGTGGCCACCTTAAACCCATGCCTCTGCTACTGCATCCTGCTGGAAGAGTTTCCCAGTTATTTCCTGCTAGAGGGGGAGGAAGGAGAAGTTCAGTAATGTGCCAAGGAAATACTGCTATCTATGCCTCCAGGAAAGGAAAAACTGGGGAAAAACTTCCAGAATGCTGTGGCATACTCTAATAAACACAGCTCAGAAAATGTTAGCAGGCTATGACTGCCTTCAGAGGCACAGGGAACTCCTTGTCAGTGCCAGTGTCTCAGGCAGGAGTCAAGGGGAAGTAAAAAATAATCTACACGGGTTTAGGATAATTTATGGAGGTTCCTGTAACGCTGTAAGCAGCAAGATGCTAAATGTTTCTCATACCAGAGAGGTGCTCTCAGGAGAATACCTGTCCTCATGAAGCATTTACTTCTAGCACAGAATAGATGCTGCTGCTGCCTGGTGTCACTTTAGCCGTGACATTTCCCATGACAGCAGTGGGATTTTGCTGCCCTGCTCACCCAGCTCTGCCACCCACGAGGCCGTGCCTGGGCAGCTCTCTGAGGGTGCTGATCTCATTAGCACCCTGAGCAGGGCCTGCTTGGCTCAGAGGGCTTTGAAGTGTGCTCAGGCCACAGGATTTGTGCTTCCTGTCAATGACAAGTGGAGCAAATATTGACAGTGCTCTCAGAGACTCCAGTTACTATTGCTCTTGTTAATTCAGGGCAAAATTTATCCTCGTGCCACAGGCCTGTGTTGGTCTGTGCTGTTGAAACAACTGGACTGCCTGCTCCCATTTTTTACTGTGTGGATAATTTGGGGAACAAGGGAAAGAAAACTAAGGGTGTGTTTGGTCATCTGTGGAGCTTTTTAAACTTTTTTTTTAACCCTATGTTCTTCTTTCTTATTTCTAACCTTGTGTTGGACCACTCGTGTGCAAACATAGAGAATGTTCTGTTAATGTTACTTCAAGTTGGGAGATGGAAATACAGAGAGCAAAACAGTAATTTTGCTCCTGAAGCTGGTGAACTTCTGGGTAATGCCCTGAGCATCTATCACATTTAAAGACTCCTAGATTTAAAAAAGGAAAAAAAAAAAAAAACAAAACCCTGTAAAAAAACAGACATGGAAAAAACCTGGATTAAACTGTCACTCATTCACAATCTATCCAGGAAACTCATCCATGCCCCTACAGGTAGCTAGTTATCCCATCAGGAATTTCATATTCTTGTCTGAATCCTGGAACACAAATTGCTCCAGCGCTATGGGTCTGCCTTGATTAGGGTCTGCTGACACAGATGTCCCCAGCATGTGTTCCTAAAAAGCCTGCTCAAATAACTGCTTCTTTCCCCAAAGGGATCAAAGGTTGAGATGGTCTTTCCAGAGCTTTAGCCAGGCTGTGCAAAGCATCTGCAAAGTTTAATCCCTTAACCTTTCCTTCCCTCCCTCCCTTGTCTGTTTTATTTTTAAGGATGGTATAAATGGAGTTTAAGGGTTTATATTTTTTTTTCTTTATAAAAGCAGCTATTACTTGTGAAGAACCCCTGGAAAAGAAAGTGTAGCCTTGCTTTTTAGCCAAGAGACAGTTAGGTTTTGGCTATTCTGTCAGGGATAAAGCCCAGAACGCCTCTGTACACTTGTGCAAATATCTGATGTTGACATCTTTTGCCAGCTGCTGTTGTGGCTTCTTTTTCCTTGATGAACCAAATCCTCTCGTGATGTGGCCTCTGAGCACCATTATAATTAAAAGAATTAAAATTCAATTTGAGCTATTGTCGTTACACAATGCAAAGTTCAACACCACTGAAGGTTGATTTTATTGATTCCGTATTGGGCACCCCATGGAAATCAGTTACCTTGACACAAACGTGGTATTGGCCATAGAAGGCACAAATGGTCCAGCTCCTGCCCTTTCCACTCTGATCTTACACAGTTGAGGCAGCATTTCTACCTTAAAACATGTTATTTCAAGATCACTTTGGTCCTGGAATTATCTCAAGCTTAAATAGCAATATAAGATTTGCAGCCTTAGCTAATATATATATATCTATCTATGTATGAGAGTTAAATGCTACAGAGTTTGTTAAAATTGCAGCTGTCAGTGGCAGCAAGGGGCCCTGCTCTTCCTTGAGAGCTCATTGCCTTTTCCCCCCCTTGCACTCCTACTGTTCTGAGCTACACCTATCTATTTTCCTTCTTTATTTTAAACCCCAGACACAAAGTTTATCTGAATTTTCCCAAATCTGTTTCATTAAGAAACAACCAACTGTCGCCATCAACTGTCTCTCTATTCAACACAATTATTTCCACGAGGCTGGATATTGACTCGGAATCAGCTCTTGTGAGTGTGAGATGCTTTTAAGCCCTGATGAGAATTGTTCCTGCTCCCTGAGACTGCTCCTCTCAGCAGAGCAGCTGCAGCTCCTGCTCCATGCACTAACGGCTCCCCCCAACACCACTGGGAAGGTTAAAGCTGTCGTGGGAGGGATGTGAAGGAACCTTTCTGGAAGGAAGGGAGGCACCTGGAGAACAAGAGCAGGGGAAAACTCAGTCTTTGGAGCTGTCTTTTCTGGTCTTTATATCGGGGTTTTCAGTTTGGTTCAGTGGCATAAACATTGCTTTTTCCCTGGGGTGCCTCTTTGCACCAGAGCTGTGTTGTGGTGTAGTTAAATGATAATAGTGATTGAATGGAGGTGGGAGAGAATTCCTGAGCAACTCCCTTGCCTCCATCCATCCCTGTCCGTGCACTGGGTTAGGAATCAAGGAGCAGCTTGTAAGAGAGAACCCCAACATGAGAGAGACCAGAAGCTGTGGTTTGTGTGTGAGCTTCCTCTCCCAACGTGTCACCTGCCCTGGTACACTGGAGTGCATTGCCCAGGGAGTGATGACACCTAAACACCCAGGAACAGCCCTCCCTTTGGGAGAAAATCCGGCTGGGATCTGCCCTTGTGGAAGATGCAGGGGCTGGGTGACAGCGGCCTTGGGATCATGCAAACGCGGCCGCAGCCGCAGCCGCTGCAGGCACGGCGGGGATGGAGCGAGGTCCGCAGGATCCGCGCATCCCCCGGAGCTCCGCGGGGCGGCTCAGGCTGGGACAGGGACAGCCCGGCCCGGGGCTCCGAGCGCCGCGTTCAGCGCATCCCGAGCCGCTCCGGGGGAGGGCAAAGCTGCTTGGAAGGAAAAGAAAGTGTTGCGGGTTGTTTTGACAGGAGTCGCAAACTGCCTGGGAAGACCTTGTCTGAGCATTCTGTGGCTGCTGCTCAGCTTAGTGCTACCTCATTAGCAAGGAGTCACCTAATTAGCGAGGCAAGCTGTTAATTATGTGTGTACTGCGTTAGCTTTAAAAATGCTTTTAGATGTTAAATATTTTAGTGATAAAGAGTCGCCGCTAAATTATTTTCTTTCTGTATGGATTTCTTTCCTCTGTCAGAAGGGAACAAATCGTGCACTGCTTTAACCACCACAGACCGGGGAAAACCAACTGGATTTCTTCTGGTGGAGTTGGCACTAATGAACAGAAATAATTTTTTAAACCAAGATAAAATGGCAAAGTCTCGGTAAGGTTAATAAGATAGTGGAACCCCCGTGTGTCCAATCAGTCTCGATAAGAGAACAAAAGCTACATGTTTGCTAAAATAACTTTAAAAACAAATAACATTGACTTTCCACACCTAGTGGAGACCAAATTTTCACTTGCCTGCATGCCTGCTCTCCCGGCATGCTCGGACCTGTCACCGTTCCGGCTCTCCCCAGGACAGTGTGACTTTGATTTTTGACTGCTGGGCAATCTTTTTCATCAGATGGAGCTGGATTGCAAGGTGGAAATTAGGTGTCCCTGCATCTTCCCACTCCTCCAGCTCACATGAAAATTTTGTGTTGAGGACATGGATCCACTTCCTACCAGCCCCGCCGCGTGAGGCTTTGATTAGCAATTATGTCTGAGATATTAAAAAACACAATAGAGGTTGCAGGGCTCTGGATTTTCAATTAGGACCAAGGGAAAGGAAGGGCTGTGGCCACAACTCGATAGTTGTTTGTCCATGGCAGAATGTGAATTATTGGCACTGCCTTATGATCATGTGTGCCCATGTACCAACACTGTGTGTGTTAACTGTGTCTCTTTGCATCGATTAGTTGAATTCTGACTTTTATTCCTTTTTGGTGGGGGGGAATTGAATATACTAAGGCAGGCAGCAGAGAGTGCTTTGTTCTTGGTCTCTCAGCACCATGTCTTTACCTTTACCCTGCTCCTCCTCTCTATGTGGGAAAAGATAGTAAAACTTTGGATTTGGAATGAAACCACTTCAGGCATTACTGAAAAAACTCAGCTGGGACCTCTGACCTGCAGGACTGTTATATCTTTTGGCTGATGCCTTGCAGATGCGTTGCAAAATGTGCCACAGTGGCAATATCCTTGTGACAGGACTTTAAATAGTGCATTTCCCAAAAGGTGCTGGAGTTGGGTTCTTGAAAAACTTCTGGAGCTGAGCTAATCCAGAATACTGAAACACTGCACAGCTGAGGATGTGCATTGTCTTTTAGGTGATAAATGACTGAGAATTAGAGCTGGAAACCCCCACCTGGGAGTACAGCAGTCAGGAATTAGCCAGGAGTGCAGAGGAATCCCAGATGAGGTGCACAGGTTGTGGGGGACAGGGCAGGAAACCCCCCTGGTGCAGCACCTGGGACTCCCAGAGCTCTCCTGAAACAGGCAAATGTGTGACCTGTTCTTCAGGCCCAGATAAAGCACAGTGGGGTGATATCTTTAAAGTTAAAATGTCCACTCTAGTATCTCAAAGGGACTTTTGGAAAAGGAAAGGTAAGGAAAAATAAACCTTGCTGTGCGCAGTTTGTCTTGGGGTGAAGCTGCAAGCGAAGGAGAAATATCTGGGGCTTCTACCACTGATTGCACTATGGGTTTAAATTCTTATTTGATAGTCAATAAAGACAAATCACACTCAAAAACAGGCTCTGCAGAGGAGGGAGCTGGCAGGTTGCAGAAGGGGGTGCACGGGATCTCAACGCGCAGTCGCTTGTAAAGGCTGGGGAAAAAAAAAAAATTTCAACTGCACATTATCTGAGTGAGCTTCCATATTTTACCATGACACCGACTCCGAGACTCATTTCCCTGGGTTAAGTAGTGTGGGGTGAAGTATCTGCCTCCGTGCCTCTCCCGATCCATCTGCTGCAGGATCCTGGGCATTTAACCTGGAGCGCCTGCTGATGTATGACCAAATCAGAGAAAAGAGGCCGTGCTGTTTAACCCTCTCCCTTTGTAGCTGCACTTAATGAATGTCACACAGGCCCACTATAGAAATGATGGAACATCCATTCTGGCAGCAGGAACAGAGCCCACCGTGCAATGATATGGTGAAATATGCTGAAAATATTCACAGGAGCCCGGGAACATAAACCCATGATTATTTTTTTTTTTCCCCTGAAATCTCAATATTTTAGCCAGTTTCTCCCTTCCACGTAGTAAAAGTGCTGTTCTAAACAACATCTACTTTTTTTTTTTTTTGAGGGGAAGAGAACTCTATTTTCTTTTTAATGTGGTTGTACCAAAATTGCTAACTTATGCTAACCAAAATGTAATTATGTTGTCCGTGCAGGTCTTTTTGTCTTTCTGAGAAATGTCTCATAAATAAGATTGCAGGTCTTAATGACTACATCCAGAAATTCCTGGGTTAAATCCAAAGGTGATAAAAGTAGGGCTATGCCTCTTCTAGCAGAATTCTTCATGTGCATGTGTGCTGCCTGCTGGCCCAGTTATTGTCCCCTCACTCACGGGGAGTCTCAGGTGGATTTTAAGAAAATTCACTCCTTACTGAGAAGTTTTTTGCTCAACATCTTGGAGGCAGCACAAGTGAGTGAGCTGTGAGTGGACAGGAGGAGTTTTTAGCTGCAAAGCTCCTCTTGCCATGAACTGGAAGAGCTTCACCCTCATTCCTTGCATGCATGCTGAACTATCTTTTTCACCTTTTCTCAATACCATCTATGTTTTGCTTTTTCTCACCTCCAAACCTTGCCCCAGATCTCTTTCTTTGGGGCTTCCTTCGGGGAGAGAAAAGAGAGTGAAACTTGCTCATTGTATTACTGTACAAAGCCTCCTTTCAGTGGCTTCAGTTTCCCTAAATCGCCATCATTCACCAGCCCAATTTAAAAATAAATAAATCGTTTTTGTTGCTTCAGAAAGAGAATATAAATTTGAAAAGCTGGTGGCTAATTACTTCTGTTAGAACTCAGCTTCATGCTGGCAGCAAATGCCTGTCAACTGTTCTGTAATTGTCTGCATGTTCCTGTTAGAGGATGCTGTGTTCCAGGGAGGCTTTTTCGTGGAATTGCTCCCCAAATAAGAACCCCAGCGCCCTTGGGTGCCTCGGAGTGCTTTGCTAGTTGATGTAGTCTCAATTTACAAAGCCTGTGTTCACACTGGAGCAGGGAGAGCGGGAGAAGCTTGGATCTCAACCTTTGCTTTTCCAAGATAATCAGCAAACAGTGCGTGTGTGTGTGTGAACACGAGGTATGTAAATAAATGGAGGCAATACTGTCTCTGGGACCTTCATTTCACCCAAGCTATTGAATCATCTCATCATAACTGCTTGTTATTAACCAAGTGGCATAATTCCAACTTAAACTTCCCCTTTGTTTACTAGAGACTTGCTGAGGAGCTTGTGTTGAATACTTAATTTTCAACCTTCTAACTGCATGTATTCATAGAAGGACCAAGCAGTGTTTAAATCCAAGAGTTAGAGCTGGGTGTGAACCTCAGCTTTATTCTTACAAGAGTTTCAGGTCTGTGTTTTAACAGAGAAAAAAACCTTGTGAACATGGTTGTCAGAGGGTAGAGAGGTGATGATTTTGAACTGTCCTTGGAGAAGGTTATGTGCACTCCTTCCCCCAGCCAGCCCCAAAATTGAGCACTTATGTGATGACCAGAGGCAAAAAAGGTCAGTGAGGGCTTTGTCTGCCCAGGGCAACCGTGTGCTGGCCACCAGCCTGACTTCTGCTCAGCAACTCACCTGAAAGGGGGATTATTCTCGGAATATTTCTCCCCCTTTGCTCCCCTCTCTTGCCTAATGTACACAATAAAGCAGGGTGATCCTGCTATGGGAAAAACCCCAATAATTTACTTTATTGCCTGGCACAGTGGAGGGGGCTGTGCTGGAGCCTCCTGGTGCTCGTGTTAGGTCAAGGTGATTCCAAACACATCCTGCTCCTTGCAGCCTCTGCTAGAGCTCAGAAGATGTGAGAGCAAGCTGTTAGTCGTGCATGCTGCTGTACATCTTTATATTTAAAATGAGGAGGGAAAGGTGGCTGCTCCTGGGGGGCTGAAGGACTGTGCTTGGAAAAGCATCAGCAGCTTCGTGGAGCAGAGTGAGGGCAGGGAAGTTCCTCATGGAGCAGGGCTGTTGAAAAATTCTTTATGGAAACGAGAAAAGGGCAGTAAAGGCACCTCGATGCGTTAATTTAGATGTATAAGTCATGCTGTTAATCCTTCCTGTAAAGAGGGCTTTACCAACAAGCTCTACCTGCTCTTTCTGTTTCCAAACGCTCCTCCCTGGCCCTGCCTCTCCCTGGTGGAGCAGCACCAATCTGATTAACATAAGAAATGAGGCAGAACCCGCAGCTGTCCGTGCGCTTTGCTGCTTCCCCCTGGAGTGGGATCCACCTCCACACCCCGGTACAGCCATCCCAAGCCAGAGCATCCCTATTTTCCGTGTGCTGCGCCCTGTGACTGAGAGCAACCGCAGCCTCCAGATTTGGGCTTATTGGCCCGCAGAAAGGGATTTTTTTCCCTCGAAAGTCTTTAACTTTCGGGGTCCCTCAGGCCGCGTGTCGCTGTGTCCCCGCGGTTTCTGTCCCTGTGGTGGCACGGCTCGGTGACACCCGGAGCCCGCTCGCCCGCCGGCCTCCCCAGGCCGGGCAGCCTTGACAGAACGGGTGCCCCAAGATAAATAGGCACCTTCTGCACGGAGCTGAAAATCGAACGGTCCCCGTGCTCATCTGGAGCTGAATAGATTGTCACAGAGCCTGGGGACAAGGGCAGCGGCGCGGGGGGAGCGCCGGGTGCCTGTGCCGGGGAGGGTGAGCCCGGCTGAGCCGAGCCGGGCCGGGCTGAGCCCAACACACACAACCCGGGCTCTGCTCCATCATCTGGGAGCACAGAGGGGACCCCGGGGGCCGGGGGAGGGAGAGGAGCGCATATAAATCATTATTGGCGAACATCTCAGCTCTTGAGCCAGGCTGTCGCTTGCTGCTGCTCGTGGTGCAGCCCAGACATAAATCATAATTCCCCTACAATAGATCCTTTTGCAGCCGCCATCAGGAAAAGTGTGTTGGTTTTATCGATTTTTTGACACCAGGGCCCTGGCAACGGCCGCTCTGAATCATTATGAAATGAAACTGATTAGGAATTCATGGAATACTAAATAAACTTTACGAGCCCGTTGTAAGTTTTTTGATGCATGGGGAGCGGAAAATGAAAACTAATGATATAAAAATTACACAGCGTGCTGAGTATTATT
Organism: Aegithalos caudatus; assembly: GCA_013389925.1. Classification (NCBI taxonomy): domain Eukaryota; kingdom Metazoa; phylum Chordata; class Aves; order Passeriformes; family Aegithalidae; genus Aegithalos; species Aegithalos caudatus. Next base: position 155,846 of record WEIU01013186.1, on the reverse strand, counting down.
ATACTGCTATTGATTTGTTTCAAACTGTACATCAAAATCGAAGTGTGCTGGGTGTGCTTGGCTGCAAGGCTGATGCTCAAAAGCTTTTGAGGTTGGCGGGGTGGTGGTTTTTTTTTTCGTTTGTTTGTTTTTAATGCTGGCTCCAGCATTTTTTTGCCAGTTGGAGAAGGTTGTGCCACTGCAGGATTGCTCAAGTGCTCCCTGCACCTGCCTGTCCTCCTGCAACCGCCCCTCTGCATGGTGATCACGGATTTTATTCTCCCGTTTGCAGGGGGATCCTCCCGAGACAAAAATATATTGACGAGGATTTTAGCCTAAGTGGATAACTCCCCACACACACACACTCCTGCTCCAGGGAATTTTACTTCTGTTCCTTAATAGCCGACGTTGTGAGGGAAGCCCGAGACACTTGACAAACATTTATGCAAAAGTGCACAAAGGGATCATTTGTTCTGCCACTAACTGCAGCCAGCTCGGGAGTGAAGGGGAACAGCTGGTTATAATGCTGCCCATCGCTTTGGGTCAAGAACAGATAACTTGCCATTTTTTAAACTTTTCTTTCTACAAATAGACAATTTGTAACGTGATCGTAATAGCCCTGTCCAGACTTAAAATCAATGGAAATAATGAGTGGGATCGGGGTGATCTATTTGCTTCCTATTTACTATTTTTGACAGCAGAATTTAGCAAAATTAAGTAAGGAAAAAAAAAGGTAAAAAGGCTGGGATTGTTCCAGTGTCACCGTGAGACAAAGTGCTGGATAAGAGCAGGGGGGTGTGGTTAGATGTAGTGCTGGTGGTGCCAGGGCTTGTTTTTTTGCAATAGAAAGGATCCTCAGCTTCAGATTGCCCTGCTAGCCTGGATGGTCACTGTCCTGGCTGGAGAAATTTGGATCTGTATTGCAAAGTGCCCAGCCTGGCTCTCTCCTGCAGGCAGGAGGATGCTGCAGCAGCTCATTTTGTTATGATTTTCTTTAGGAGAAAAACCCTGCCCTGAAGTAAATGCCTTTCTTCTTCATGGCATTCCCATTCTGTTTGAGTTCCACGTGTTGCAGAAGAGCAGTGGGACACATGCAGCTGTGTCCAAAGCATTATTGGGGAAAAGCTTTTTGTCATTTGAGTGCAAAAACAAGGTCACATTTAGAAATGTCTGCTGGTGTGAATGGATTTGGCAGGTGATGGGAGCAGCAGAAACAAATAAGGCTGTGCAGAATCAAACCTCCTTCTCCCTGCAAAATGAACACCAAAGCAACCACTGCTGGTGTGGGCACAAACCCTGTGGGTGCAAGGAGCTTTAGTGTCCCCAGCTGTGGGACAAACACTGCAGCTGTGCAGGATGTTGCAATGTCTGTGACTCCGGGATTTTGGGAGCCTTGTGAGCTCAGCTGGAGCAGGGCTGTAGTGATGTGGTTTTTTGGGGGAGACAGCAATCCCAGGGCTGAGAGTATTTCTGGAAATCCCTTGCCAGGGCAGGAGCTGTTTCTGTAAGCAGGTGACAATATTGTGAGAGCTGGATGTGACATCCCATGGCCTCAGCTCCTGGAGCAGGTACAGGAGGGTCTCACAGGGCCGTGGCCACTGCTGTGGGATCCCCTGGCAGCTGAGCTGAGCTTAATGCAGGGACTCCTTAGGGCCAGCTCTATTTCTAGCTGCCCATGCTGGTGATCATCTATGGCCTAAGCACATTGCCTGTAAATGGAAATGTAATGCTGGCAAGCAGGGAGAAAATCCAACAGAATCAGGAAAGAGAGAGGAGGAGAACATTTAAACAACTGGAAATAAGCTGCTGATCCACAGAGGGCTAAGCTGCCATGTCCCTTGGTAGTCCCCTGAGATTACACTTTTCTGCAAGTAAACCTCCTGCAGCTCCTTCTGTGTCCCTGATAAACTTGGATGTCCCTGCTCCAAGCTGCACATCCAACACCAGCTGCTAAACTGGGATCTCCAGTTCTTCACCCTACAAACAGATCCTTCAACTCCTTATTATTCCCAAGCACAGAGAGCTGAGCCTGCAGGGTGTTAGTGGTGAATTTTGTTATGCTTTGGGGAAGCTGTGCCTGCAGCCATTGTGGTGTTGTCCATGCCACTCTACTGTGCTTCTCAAAGGTGTGGGCTGGAGACAGAGAAGCTGTAAGCTTCAAATTCCCTGGAAAACAAAATGGGGTGTAAGACTGAGCAGCACTATTTATTTGGAAAACAAACCACTTATTTCCAATAAATAATGTCACTTCAAGAGTGAGCTCCTGCTTCTGGTCCACATCTGAGCAGTCTAGGAATTATAAATATATTACATTCTCTATGAATATAGCATGTATTGAAGGGGAACAGCTGTAGTGTTTCCCACCTGTGTTTAAGTGTGTCCCAGACCTTGTGCACATCCCAGGGCAGCTCAAGGAGCTCCTGCCCTCCATTCCCATCCTCCCAAGCCCTGCCTGCTCCCAGCTTGCCACAGGCTCCCATAAATTCTCTGGCAGCTGTGGGCTTGTTACCATAATCTATGTCCATTTGTGTGTTCTGTGTGGTGCAGGAGGGGATGATCTCAGCTGAAGGCAGCTCTGGTTTCCCTGCTGGCCGGGCGTTGCGGTGCCCGCTCTCGGCGCCGCGCGGGCGCTGGGGATTTTTCTAAGATATGTATATTGAATTTAGATTTGTGCTCTTAGTACCTTCACTCATTCATTCAGAGCCATATTGACTACATAAATTGAGTGTTACAAGTAAGAGAGAGTTTAGCCATTATTTTCTCAGTGATTTGATTTAATGGCCTGGCTGTTTTGGCCATTACTTCTGGCTTTTCATTTGCATGGATTCTTGGCTCTGCTGATTAGCATGTTTTTTACATTTGCCATTTAATTCTTTTTTTCCCCTTTTAGAAAGCTGAGTGTTTCATAATTAAATAAATTCCTGCATCTGTTTTTGTATCTTCATACAAACACACATATAAAAGGCTATATATGTGTTATATATGTATTTTTCCCCCACCTCTGCTGATTATACAGAGTTAAATGCAGCTGTCTGTGTGACAGGAATATTGTATACAGTGCGTGGAGTGATATACAGGTCGCTATATTACTGATGAATAAAAGTTTCCTCCTAAGGCAGCTGCTGCAGATTACTTAGTGCTTGACATGGCGTGTCTTTGTGTCACTGTTACCGGGTGAAATTAAATCAGAACAGGAAAATATTAATTTAAAGTAGGGGATAGAGGCCGCTCACTTCCAATTACTCTCTACCCTGTCAGCTTTATATGGGCGCAAACAAGGAAGGAGGCTGGATTAATTGCTTTGGACTCTGCCCCACTACAGGCCCAATTATAGAAACATATTGGCTCCCAGCACTATTATATACACTGCTGTGCAGGAAATTGTGTGAAATTTTAACGGATTTCAGACGTAATAATAGAGAGCACGATTCAGGACAGCATTAGCAGGCTGGGTGGAATCTTTACGGCTGGGTTAAGGTTAAGCTGTTTGGGGGTCCTTTGTGTATTAAAGGATCATCTGGTTAACCCATGTACTGGGAGCTTTTGATACTGGCCTGGGAGCAAACAGAATAAAAACATTCATCCTCTGACAACAAGCAGCTAAATCCTCAGCTGGAATGAGGGCAGGAGCGTGCGGTGTGGGGCTGAGGAAGAGCCTTGCATGGCATTAAACATGGCATTAAACATGGCATTAAACAGGCTGGTGCTGGAGGGGCTCCTCAGAAACCACCCCTGGCTGGTGGGAGCGTGGAGTGAGCCCCCCCTGCAAAGCCTGGGTCAGAACAGCCGCGGTGCTCAGCACTGACATCCAAAACAGGCACGGGAGGATTGCTTTGGGAGTGGTTCTAGGAGTAATACTCCATTCAATATTTTAGTTAGGATTTGTTCTGACTTTTTGTTCCTCTCACTGTGAAGTCCATCTGCTGTTTCGCTCCCTTTTCTGTGTTCAAACCCCTGTGTTGTAAACACCTGGTAATTTGTGTGCCAGATCAAGGGACTTGACTCCTGAATGTCCTCTCTAAGTCCCTGTGTGTGCCTGGTGTGGTGTTGCACGACCAGGGGCTGGTGGCTTTCTGAGACATTTAAAGTATTAGAGGTGAGGAACTAAGGAAATTCTGTCGACTCTCTGCTCCCTGCCCAGACAAAAGTGCTGAAGTCGTTGACTAAAAGCACCTTTGATCTCCTGCCCACCAAAAGTGTTGTGGATTTGGTGTCACCAGAGCCCAGCTCTGCAGAGTGAGAGCAAACTGTGAGTTTAGCAAGTGTCTACCACGCTTCCTTGGCAGCCCCAGAGCTGGCTCTGCAGCCTTTGATTCTGTGATCTTTCAAACCTGACTCTGACACCTCCCAGTATTTCCTCTGCCTTGCTTGGGATATTTCAGTGCCAACTGCTGAGGATTTGGGGGGATGTAAGAGGGGGGCCCAGCTGGTTGGGATCATAACTGAGGTAAAGCTGGGTTTAGCTGGACTTGTTTTCAGCTGGTTTAACTGGGTAAGGATGTGACTGACTCTAGAGAGCCATGTGGTTGAAAACACAGAGCCCTAAAGAACATTAAGTGTGACTTCAACCATTCCTGTCTCTTGAAGCATCCAGAGAGGGACTTTTAGGGAATCCCAAAAGTGTTAGAAATGGAAATTTGCCTTAAGACACGATATCCAACAAGCAATTGTGATGGGCCTGGGGCATTCTGTCCCCTGGGTGGGAGCACAGTGTCCCTGGGGGCTCAGGCTGGAGGCAGCCCCATTGCCTGGCTCCCTCCTCAGCGTGGCTTGCACAGCAGTGACAGCCTGTGCCTGTGAATGGGCTACAATAAAAGTGTTACAATAGGGCTGGTGATTTAGGGTGGCTGGGGAAATGCATAAAGAGCTGTCTGCAGGATCCAGGGTGGTAGAAGCAAAGTAAATTCTGATCAGAAATGGTGATTGAATGGCAGAATCTTTGCTGTTTTGTCTGAGGAAAGGCCATTTCGTTCCTGGATGATTATTTGGAGGGAAACTGCATCTCCAGCTCAAGTCCTTGCCTCCCTTTGGGTCTGCTCCTTGTTCAGGGAGCCAGCAGGACCTGCAGAAGCCTCAAAGTGTCACTTTTATATTTGCAGTTTGTGCTGGTTTTAAACCAGGAGGGGTGAAGGACTGAATTTATGATGTCTGCTTTGGGAAATCTATTTTTGTTCCCTCTAACTGATTGTCTTGTAACCATGCCTGTTATGAGTGGGGAGGGTTGTATATAGAGCAATGTATGAATATAAATCTCAGGAGACTCGTGTGGAATCTTATCACTGCCAGGTGACACTGAAAACCTTTTGGCACTGAAGGCACTCTGATGTGGTGGTCTGGAGAGCAGGGGGCTGCAGGGGAGGCTGAGCTGCTCCAGCTTGGCCTGAGGGTTCCATCTCTTTGGAAGAGCAGTGCTGGAGGCACCAATGCCACAGGCTGCAGGGTGTGCCAAGGGCAGCTCCTGCTGCTGCCGTGGTCTGTCCCAGCCTCACAGCTGGTGCTGACATTAAAACCTTTGGTTTTGACCCAAAATCCTGTGGTATCGACCCAATCTGAGAGGGCTGGGCAGAGTTTTAGGTGGTATTTCCAGCAGATCAGTGGTTCCACCAGGATCTGAGTTCTAAACTGCAGGGAGAGCTTCCCTCAGCGCTGGGGCAGTGGGGTCTGAGGGATTTCCATCCCCAGGGCAGGCACCTCTGCCCTTCTGCCTCAGGGTGCTGAAGGGGTGCCAGTGCAGGGCCCTGCAGCTCCTGTGTGCCTCTGGGAATGAAAACCAGGGAGGAGAGGTGCAGAGGGCTGTGTGGGATGGGAGCACAGCAAAGGGATCACAAAGCAGGGCTGTTGGGCAGAGCTGTCCTCCCTGGGAACCTGAGACACCCTTGCCCTTTCAGTGGGAGCCACTCTGCTGCTTACAGGAATTATCAGCTCATTTTTTATTTTTTTTTCCTAGAAGCTTGTCAAAATTGGTTGGTTTTTTTTGTGGGGAAATAATTAAAGTGTTTCCTCTAAAGCACATGAGATGGATTTACCACTGATCTCCTGAACAGAAAGGCTTTAAAGCTGCCTGTGGAGCTGGACCAGCACAGAGGGGGTTAATAGTCTGCTTTGTTGGTTTTGACTAGGGCCCATGGTTTTACTGCAGCAGTAAAGTCACTTTCCTTTTATGTTTAAAAGCCAGCAAGGAAAAATTGCAATTACAAAGACAACTAAAATCTTCACTGGTACTCAACAAGGTAATCAGTTCAATTGATTTTTTTTTCCCTAGCCAGAAAAGTATTTAAAGTTAAATTCTATCTGTGATTTTTATATGGAAAAAAAAAAAATCTGTCCTCTGAAATGCTTCCTGGTTCTAAAAACGCTCTATTTTATTTGCCCTATAAATGCAAACTTATAAAATGTGATAAGGAATCTTTCTCCTCTCCCTGCACAGACAAGACCTGAGCGAGCTCCCTGCTATCCCTGCACGGCTGCCAATTGCAGGACAGATATCACTCCATTAGTCATTAGCATCTAAATCATCCCACTTCTCATTCAGGTTTACTGGGCTGTGATGGCTACTGGATTCATAGGACACCTGAGCCAGGTCTTTTGTACAAGGTCTCCTGGAGCAATTGATTGTAAAAAGACAGCAGGAGAGCAAACCACTGGTTTCTGTGCCCTTTTGAGCAGGGAGGATGGGCTGTGCTGCCATGTGTTTTCTCTATGAATTATTAAAGTTTTTTTTTTCTTTTTCTTCTTGAAATATTGTAGGATGATTGAATTTGTGTTGGGCATAGTAGTGCAGCACCCCAGTGGAGGAAAAAAAACAAAGTGAGGAATTCTGGAAAAAAATAAACAACCCACTTAATTTTCAAGTGTGGTACAATGGGAGCATCTCTTCCCTCTCTTTCTGGAGTGGGAGGGGGAAGGGATAAAGGAGATCCATGGCAGAGCAGCTCCATCAGAAGTCTGTTCTTGGACCATTAGAATTAAAACTGTAGTTAATATTATAGTTAAACTTGTTCTTTGTAGAACCCAAGTCTTATTTACACAGATCAGGCTTCAAAATCTGATGTGTGAATATGGCTTTAAAATTCCTGGGGAATTCACTGGGGTTTAATAGCCAAATACTCTGGGTGCTGCCAGAGGGGTTTATGACCCCTGGATCTTTGTTTAGGGGTCAGGGAGTGCCTTTCATGTTGAGGGCTACAAAAAAAACCCCAACCATTTAAGTCCTTGGAGCTTTCTAGAGCAGGGAGAGAAGGCAATGGAAGTGGAAAGCAGTCTGTGATCAGCTCTTGCTGTCGAGGGACTGGGGAGAATCCATGAGGAGAGAAAGGAATGCCCAGCACATGTTCATTTTTACTTGATGTTTTTAGAGGGAATGGCTGACTTTCCATGAATGTGCTGCTTTGGGGGTTAACCCTTCCAGCATCCCTGTGCCTCCAAACATTTCATTACAAGCAAGCTCCCATAAATTCCTGGCAGTGGTATCCTGCCCAAGCCCTCGGGCTACAGGGATCTTTAGTCACTTTGGATTGGACTGGATTTGAAAATAGGTCCCTAAGGTGAAGGGCCAATACATCAAACCAGTAAATCATGTTTTATACCAACTCCTAATAATGAATGAAGTGCCATTTCATACAATACCTAAGTTAGGATTTTATTGATTAACTCTCATCTTGGTGTTCCACCCAAATCTAAGATATATTGCCTGCTGTAATTTTTACATTAGCTGTCAAATTCATCTTGTCTTCCCAGGGTTATGATGTGTACGGAGCAGACAATAAAAACCATCACACTTTCAGTGTTTATCTAATGAATATACACAGGCCAGAGAGATGGATAATGATTTGATAGGCAGAGCCAGGAGGCAGGAAATGCCCATGTTCGGGAATGGAGCTCAGGAGCAGGATTTCAGCTGAAAGCCAGGGCTGGAGGAGGGTGATGCTCACTTGTCTCACCCCACGCCTCCCTCCTCCCCCTGCCAGGCTGTAATGGATGAGGGGAGTCTCAAGGAAGCCAGGATGATGATTGTTTTGTGCATAACACGAAGGAGCAATGGGGAAAGGCTGCTGGTGAACACTAAACTAATCCTCTGAATGATTTGCCAAGGCACAGCTCTGTGCTGGCGCTGAGAATCCAAACCAACCCATCTTGCTGGCATTTCACCCTGGCATTCCTGTGCAGTAGAAAGAAACGTTTTTGCGATACAGTCAGATGCTTCCTTGTGTAGTTTCTGGTTAACAACCCCTGCAGCTCTTGAGCAGAGCCCTGGCGGTACCTCCCTGCTCCTCCCCAAAATCCTACCCCTTCCTCCGGGATGCGGCGCGGCCTTTGAGGCTTCCCCCACAGGCAGAGGTGGCCGCGGTTGTGACGGGAGAGGGAGCCCTCATCCCGGGCATGGCTCGGGCCACCGCTGTCCCCCGGGGCCACCAACCCGCTGCCACCGGAGAGGGAGGAACACCAGCTCCTGCTGGAAACTGCAGCCTTAAATCCCTGCGAGCTTCGGTGCTGCGCTGTGTGAAACGGGGAGATCTGTGGCTCTCCCGGAGGGACAGGGGAACGACGGAGAAGGGCGGCTCCGTTCGCCGAAAGGCTCTGGGAAGGTGCAAAGGGCTGCAGAGTCCGCGGAGCACAGCCCCGGCCCCACGCCCCGCTCCCCGCNTGTGTGTGTGTGTGCCCGGGGTGTCCGTGTGTGCCCGGTCCGTTTTCCCGGTGTGTATGCCCGGTCCGTGTGTGCCCGGTCTGTTTTCCCGGTCAGTGTGTGTGCCCGGTCCGTGTCCCGGGACCCCCGCTCGCAGCTCGCTGATGGAAATCCCTGTTGCTGTGCCCGCAATGGAAGGAGCACTTCAGGGGAGCAAAGCTGAGTCAGGCTGACCTCGGGATCGCTGCCAGGTAGCCCCTCGCTGTTCCCGCTAGCCACGGCAGCTCCCAGCTGAGCCCTCCATCGTCCTCCTGACCTAGCGATGCCTTTGGCAGTCCGATACTCGCTGTAGTTTGAATTGTGAGCTCCTCAGGGCAAGGACTTTTCCTCTGTCGCTGTTTTCCGATGACAGCAGGGTCCCGTGATGTGGAGCGGGTGACTTTTCCAAGCATCCCGTGCCATTCAGTCCTCCAGCCGGGTTTAGTGCACGTCACATTTTACATCCCAACCCGTCTATTATCTGCACAAACAGTCGGATCATAACCTGTTGAAAAATCTGTTTATTAAAGAGGGTAACGAAGCCTCAAAACAAATGTCTCCGTGCCTCCTCTCCTCCCTTTCTTCCCCTTCGGTCCGTGATTGCGTTTTTCTTTTATACATCCCAGCATGAAACAGTAACACATTACAGCACAAAGCAAAACACCACTTATCTAATCTCGGCTATAAAATGGGCTAGGCCCCGAGTAGGATGCAGCCGGGGCCAGGAGCGGGGCTGGCTGGCAAAGGACAATGGATCGCTGCAGATGCGGATTGAGTGAGACAATTGAACCAATTATACTATTCCGGGCACTTCAATGAGATCGCAGAGCATTTCCTGAGCTTTGGTAGAAGTAATCAGCGTTCCTATTCATCTCTGCCCCATCCTGCCTGCCTTGCTCTGTGCAGAATGCAGCTCCTGCACTTGTGGCCCTGGGACAAGTCTCCCTTTGCTCCCCTATCTCACTCTTCGTCCTGGTCAGAATTTAAAAATCACTAATTACTTTCCCCCCCCCATCTAAGCTCAGGTAATCATTTCACATTAATAAGGAATATTTTTGAGTCTCCCGTTGAAATGTTTGGTCCTGTCTGGAAGCAGCTGTTTTTTCACCTCTGGAATTGTTGCATTCTGGCAGCTGCTGGAGGGAGCTGCAGGTCCAACCTGAGGCTGGTGGGCACATTACAAAGTGCTTTGTAACACTTTGGGTGAGAGGAAGCAGAATGACCTGTGCTGTTTCTTTTTAGCACCGTTTAAGCTGTAAAACCAGCCAACCAACTCTCTTCCAAATGTTGGCTGCTGAGATTGACTGCACTCATGAAGATAACGGGGGGAAGTATTTTTCTCTTAAGTCCACAGCTGTCCTAAATCAGCCAGGGATCCTGGAGCGCCGTGGAATGCTCAGCATCCCAGCCAGGGACATAAAGACACCAGGCAAAATGTCACTTGAAGTGTTGCCTCTTCTTCAGCAGTAACTCTGCTCCATAAATGCAATTGATCTCCTGAGAGAGGAGGGATTTCTTCAGCAAATTCAAGCTTTGTGAGGAAAAATATTGGAGCTGTTTGGGCTTGCATTCCTTCTGTGTGTGCTCCAGATCCAGGAGTGTCACAGCAGCCAGGGGATCTGGGGATGGCTGTGTGGGGGTTTCACACTCCACACGCTGCTGCAGGGCTGAATCAAAGTTGTGTCCAGATTTGAAATCGCTTCAAGCAGTTATTGCAATGTAAATTGAGCAGTGAGAGTTTATTTTTGGTTTCAGTCAGGTTTTTTTAGTACAGTATTGTTGCTGTTGTCAGATCTGGGCTGGATCACACCTTAAAACCATCATGAATGGGAAATTTTGGCTCAAGGAGGTTTAGGTCTTGCCCTGCCTGGGCTGAGAAGCAGCTGAAGCATCCTCAGCTCCAAGGACTATTTTGCAGCATGGGTTGGGGGATGAGCATGTAATGGTAGGAGTTTTACAAGTGTCTAAAAACAGAAGCTTATAATGAAAGTGCTTCCTCAGCCATAACTATAGCGTGCTGGCATAATTGGAATGCTGAGTGGTGTGTTGGGTTTAGGAAGGTAATAAGAACTGCAATCAGTATTAAATAAAATGTATCTTCCTTTAGGGGAAATAAATGTATATTAAATCAAATATTCATGAATCCAAGTTAGTCTTCATACATTACACAAACAGTTTTTCAAAAATGCAGCTATCCTGAAGGCCGGGTGTGATGTGTGTGAAGAGGAGGGATTAGCTTGGAGCTGGGGAGATGGAAAGGGCCTGGCCTGTCACCACCTGAAGGAACAAAGCCCTCTGGGCTCCAGTGAGGTCTTGCCTGAACAGCACATCTGAGAAAGTGGTTTAAATTGTGCAGAAGTGTTAAAGGAAGCAAAACCGCCTCTTTACAAATATTTATCATCTCCAGCAAAACCTGGGCATCCACGTGAGCCTTCCAAGAACGGAAACCTGAAAGGGGAGAGGGTTTCAGTTCACAGCAATTTCAGTAAATGCTGATTCCCTGCCAAGGGCAGGACTGAGAGGATTCACTTCTCCTGTCCTCAGGGTGGCTTTTAGCTCCTGTGAGCTTGTGTTTTCCTGCCTGCCCTGACACAGGCAGAGGGGAGGAGAACACCCGGCAGGGGAGGCACAGCAGAGCCCTCCCTCTGCAGCCAGGCTCGGGTCTGTCCTGCTGCCAACACCCTGGCACGAGGGAAAAACGTGGAAGGCTCCAGCTTGGCACAGGTACAGAGCGTGGCTGGCACACGGGTGTGAGCTCAGCCTCCAGGGGCTGGGACAGTTCCTGCCCCTCTCCCGAGGAACCCTCGCTCCTGCCCGGCTCTCAGAAAGGCGTTTGGTGTTTGTCACAAGGGGGCTCAAAGCTTCACAGCCTCGCTCCTGCCTTCAGCACAGGGTGGTGCCAGTTTGGCTCAAAGCGTGGGGCTGCAGGGGCTTGGATTTGGTGCCTCTCAAGTCGGGCTGTGCTGTTAGCTAACACCTTTGTGTTTAGGAACCCAGTAGTAAAAGTTCAGGCTGGTAAAAGCAGGGCCAAACCTGCAGGTGTTTCCAGGAGAGAGTTTGTTAGTTTAATCAAATTGGACTCGTCTGGAGTTGTGTCAGCAGAATTCTTCTGTGCAGTTTATGAAATGTCAGTGCTTTTATCCAACAGCTACAATCAATTTGCTGTTTGATAAAATAAGCAAACACCTCCAGGCTGCATCCTTATCCCCGCCTGTATAAACAGAGGGGCAGGGAGACACGGGCATGGATCCTGTTACCTCCCTGGGGCGAGGAGGGTTTCGTTCCTGGAGGCTTCCAAAAGAGCGGCACAGGCTGTAGAGAGAGGGCTAATTTGTGTCATTTGCTGAAACCACTGGGCTCTTCTTCCCTGCTTGGGGAATTATTGATTTTATCACTCTCCGACCTTACACGTGTCACTGTCTTGTGCGTGCTGGCCTGTAGGAAGTGCTGTCTACTGATTCACGGCTGAGGAATAATTCTGGTTTATTTGTGATTACTCTTTTATTTTTGGCTCATCAGCCATGCGTATTTGTTCTTTCTGCCAGGCTGAAATCCTCAGGAAAAATGTACCAAATAATACAAAATACCCAAACAAAGCCTCCTCCCCGCCTCTGCATTGCCACAACCCAAACACTTTTATTCATCTCTGCACATGTTACTCTGTAAAGACTCATCACTGTCCCATTGATTTCATTGTCTGGGCGTCTTCAACAGTTTTCTTGGCCCTCTGTAAGTCGGGGAGAGTGGAATATGATTGCAGATATCAATACCTGAGCGTGTAACCCTATTGAAGTGCTGTCAGGCTGGCTGGAGTGCATGGGGGGTTTGCTGTGTTATTGTGCTGCTTCCCCTGCCAAAAACCCCAGTCCCTGCTTGCAGAAGTGGAGGGGGGAGCAGAGATGCTGTTAGGGAGGAGGGTTGGTCGCAGGGAGGAAAATATATGGAGCATCTACTAGAGCTTGCATGGTACATTAATTGTCTGTAGCTTTTTCCTTTCCTTCTCAAAGCAAAATTAATTATGGGGAGGTGATGTTCCTTTAATGAACATCATTTAATTTAAAAAAACGGACAAGTACGCTATCATTAGGTCTCTTACTTAATGTAGTGTGTTTTCTTCAGCTAAATCTGGTTGTTGTGGCACTGTGGAGGTGAGGAGAGCCCCATTCCTGCGGGATGCAGGGCGGCTCTCGGCTGCCGAGCAGGAACACGGAGCCAATCTCTGCTTGCCTGTGGGGGACACTGCTTGACCGCTTATTGCATATGTGATCAGGTTGTTTCTGCATCCCAGAGCCTCCCCGGGTGTCAGGGGGACGCTGGGGATCAGGGGAACTGGCAGGGCAAGGAAGGGAAGGCGGGGGCGTTCTGTGCTCCCACTCTGGAATGATTCCCCCTTTCCTCCTAAAGCACACCAAGGTGCCCTTCGTGGGACAGGCTGGTGGCTGATGAGCTCAGTGACACCCAGGGTGGGCTTGGGTTATCCCCAGGCTGGTGAAAATCAGCTCATCTACAAACCACCTTCACTCCTCTCCCACTGCCACCCTTCTTCAGCTGAGCAGCACAGACAGGGATGCAGCAATCCAGGCTGCAGGGACAGCCAGCACCACCCTGGCACAGCCACCCACAGCTCCCCCTGCAGCAAAGGGCTTCCAAAATAAATGCTGACAAGTCTGAGGTGTCCAGGTTTTAATTAAAAATACAAGTGGTGTGTTGGTAAATTGAGGGGAGTGGCAGCTGCTCTGGTTTCAGGGGTTCTGTTGTGCCACATCGAATCATGGCTCTAAGAGGTTAATCTCAAAATTAAATATGTGGTGCCTCTTAAGGACTGGGCTCTTGTAAAATCAAATGTCTGCTAAAGACAGATGACTTCAAACATGCTTATAAATAAAATGGTCAAAATTAGGATTTTTTTTTTCCTATAAGGAAAGTGGCATGTGGGAAAAATAATTTGAGGGTTTTTTTCCTAATAGCTTCTGCTTGTAAAGATTGAATATGGTGTTTCTGGTCTGATTTGTGGCTATCAGTACTTTATATGAAGTGTCATTCCTGATATGTGTGTCATCTCCACTTTCAAACATCGGCTTTTTATGAAAAACTAGAACTTAAATTGCAGTGGATGAAAGAGGAGCTACTCCACATAAGTTTTTAGAAAAGAAAAATCAAAATAGCCCTGTACTGAGTCACTGCTGGAGGTTTTTGGCAGTACTTGAAGGCCAAGGAGGAGGATCTCAAACCCATTTTTAGTGTTTCTGCTGGGGCTTCCAAGTCTTTGCAAACCCATTCTCACTTTGCTGTGATGGAGTTTGGATCAGGCAGTTGTTGCTGTGCTGCCAAACCAAGCATCCTGATTTTCAGCTTTTTGTTTTCCTTTGGCCTCGAGCGGCTGCTTGCAAATGAGCTGTCGGTGACACCTGAGTGACCGTGTTTGACTTAATTTATTTATTTTTTTTTGCCTTGAAGATTTTTTAGGGGCTAGCCTACACATGTGGGTCCAGAAACCCCCCCTCTTTTACTTTTCTTCCCTACACTATCCACTTGCCGTGCGTGTTATTTGCTCCCACCGTTGAGGGCTTATTGCATTTGTCATCTCCTTTGCCATGCGGGGCGAGAGGCAGCGTTTGTTAATATACAGGAGAGCTGGCACTTCCACGTCTGCGAAATGATGTACTTTGGGAAGTCACCTGAGGTGAGAAGTGCCACGGGAGGGTGAAATGTGATGTGCCTGAAACAATGGCCGTGAGCAATGATCATCTGCAGCGCTCACCTCCGCGGGGCCGAGGGTCTGCCACCCAATCTCCCGTGCTCAGATTAACTCGGGAGCGTTAAACACACACCCAGCGCTGGCTGCTTCCCGTTATCTGCTCTCCCAGCACAGAAATGCTCGCTTCTCTACACTAAAATGGGATTTTTTTTTTTTAAAACCTAGAGAAAAGTGTATTCCATTGTTATTACCTTCATTCCCAAGCTGTGTTTATACTCTGATAACTGCCAGCCTAGTTTCCAGCAATAGCTGCCGATAGAAAAGATTACCTCTGTATTTTGAGCATTTTATTGACTTGTTCAATAGCACTTTTCTGTTATTTGCCATGGCTGGAGGGGCTGGCCGTGGGGCACCAGAGGTACCAGCAGCCCTTTTGCTGTCTGGCTGCGGTCAGAGCTCTCGGCTGTTCCAAATTTAGGTTACTGGCAAACAAATTCTGCAAGTGGGGCTCTTGATCCATCTCTTGGTGGGGCCTGAACTCGCCACATCATTCATGTAATGGAGGGAGTTCGGGTTTATGCACAGTTTAGGTTCATGCACGGTGAGCTCTGTGTGATGTGGAGCAGGAGTTTCCCTGTGTGGCTGGGATTTATTTTTATTTCTCACACTGCTGTAGTGGGTTTTAGCTCCGGCTCGGGCCATACTTTGCTGACAGTCTGCAGGAGGCTCTGTTGTGCTCTTGGCAGGGTGCAGACAGAGCGAACCCCGCAGCTCGGGTGTAACCAGCGCTCCCAGCTCCGTGTCCTGGCCGGGCACGGGCACGGGGCTGGCAGGGCCACCCCACGGAGGGAGAGGGCTGCTGGCCGCGGGGCCAGGCTCGCCCTCCCCCAGCTCTGTCCCGGCCCCGTGTCCCCTGGCAGACAGCATCAGAGGGCGCTGTGCCATCTCCGCTCCTCCGCCGCCGGGATGTGCCGGCACACGGGGGAAGTTCCCCGCAGGGGAGGGAGACCTGTGCCAGCCGAGCTCTGCCATCCTCACCCAGCGCCCCCTCCGACCCCCGCGTGTCCCGGGCACGGCTTTGTCCCGGCTCTGGGGACGCTGAAAGCTCACCGAGGCTCCGGGCCGGGCTTTTCCCAGCGATTCGGGGAGAACGGGTTTGGTTTCACCCGCAGCTGAAACCGCGGCGCTGAAATCCCCCCGCAGCTCCGGGCGGGCGGTGAGGAGCCCTGGGTCGTGCTCGGCTGCGCTGTGTCCCCGCACATCCTGAAAGAGGCACTCACCTTGTCCGAGGTGCGGGACGAGCTCCGTGTGTCCCCGCAGGGCTCAGCCGCTCCCGGGGGGGCAGCGCCAGCGCAGCCGCTCGGAATTCACCCCCAGAGCTTCTGCAGCCGCCTCGCTCGGCTCCGGCAGCGCTTTTAGGTACCGGAGGAGGTTAAGTAACTCTGCTGATCCATCCTGTTGTTAAGTGAAGGTAGCAGGGTGCCAACAATTAAAGAAGTAATTGTTCAATTGGTTCTGCAATAATACTCATTGATTCTTTGTTTGAAGTGATTCGCTTTTCAATCCTCCCGCATTTAGAGATCTTGTTTCACCTATGTCAAGGCGAGTTCAGGAAACCTAATTAACTGGGTTTTGTTTTTTATAATTAGGTCCCTAAAATAATTCATAGGTGGTGTTAATAACCCCATTTAAAAATCTATTAAGCTTTTGGAAAAGTTGGACAGAATCCTCTGCGCTGGTTTCTTTTTTTTTTTTTTTTTCCTTCCCTCCCCTCTTCCCTCCTCCTTTTCCCCTTGGAGATGTGGCGCTTCTTCCTTTTACAGCGCACTAATTAAAAACAGTAGGATTACGGTGGGAAATAATATGTGGGAAATAATGCATGTGAGGTTATCATCCACAGGGCAAGCGGAGGCCGCTGCCTCCCTTTTCCCGAGCCTGGCTCCGAGGTACCCCGTCCATGTCCAGCGGGAGCTGGCAGGCTCCATGGAGGGACAGATTGCCTGCGCACACCGCGAGGACCCTTGGCATTTGCGAGCCCGCGAGCCGGGCCCAGAAGGGACACGGCAGGAAGGGCCAATGTGCGGGAAAGGCCGCTCCCGAAAGGCGGCAGCTCTTTTTTTGGGGAGAGGTGTCCGCAGAGAGGGCTCTGAGGGCGTGGAAGCGTTGCTCGGTCCCGTTCCGCCGCCCTCCCCATCCCGGTGGCCGCCGGCCCTGGCACGGCCAGCCCTGGCAGCGCAGCCGAGGACGCGTTTCGAGTCCTTTTAGCGGCAGCACGGAACCAGCTTGCCCCATTGTGCGTTTTCCCTCCCGTGCTGGCCGCGGAGAGCCTGGTGCCGGCTGTTGGTGTGCCCGGGCCGGGGCAGGGCGGGGGGAGCTCCCCAGCTCCGCTGCCATCTGCCAGCGGGCCCGGCTCCCGGGGGCTGCGGCAGCCAGGCGGGGAATCATGTGCCCTTTGGGATGCCAAGGCTGTCTGACATGGATCCTGGGAGGGATTCCAAGGAAGTGCTGCCTTGTGGCTTATGCGCGGACATCTGCCAGCCCCGGGCCTCGGCGCTGCCGGGGCTGGGAATGCTTTGTTCTGCTCCCACCGGGGGAGGCGGTTTGTGTGGATAAAGATAAATGCTTATCTCGGTAAGGTTGTGGAATTCCGTGCAACGGCTCACCTGCGGGATGGCTCAGAAGGCTTTGCCTCGGAGGGTGAGCCCTGCTGTTCTCCCTGTGCAGGGGGTGGATAAACTCCAAAAGGAGGCACAGCAGATCCAGTTAAAGCTGGCATCACCTGCAAGGGCTGCTCTCTGCATCCTCAGGGAAGGTTGCAAACCCTTTTTTGCCTGGCAGAGCTGAGGAAGTGCAGTGTGACCTCCGTGGGCCCTGAGGCACGGCCAGCGTCCTGAGCAAGCTCCAACTGAGGCATTTTCCCACCACATTTTCCTCCTGAAAGTCAAAATGTAAATTTTTTTATTACCCCTCCTGAATGTGACAAAGTCCTGCTTAAAAATGTAAAGATTCCCATCTTCACATGCACCACAAAGGCCTTTGCATTGCACGTGAGGCCTCCAGGCTGTTGATTTATTATCGAGCTGCAATGGCTGGAGCAGAAGAGCAGAGTGAAATCCATGAAAGTGGCTGATGTGACAAAACTAACAGTTGTCAGCAGAGGAGAGGAGAAGGCAAATGTTGGTACTCAGCAAACTGGGGCCTGGGGAAGCGAAGTTGTCTTCACATTCCAGGTGCAAAAAATCTTCCTGCAGCACCAGGAGAGGGGCAAGGGTGGTGCTGAGGGACAGGGACAGGGCAGGGGGATGCTCTGGGACATGGACAGGGCAGGAGGGATGCTGAGGGACAGGGACAGGGCAGGAGGGATGCTGAGGGACAGGGACAGGACAGGGGGATGCTCTGGGACATGGACAGGAGGGATGCTGAGGGACAGGGACAGGACAGGGGGATGCTGAGGGACAAGGACAGGAAAGGGAGATGCTCTGGGACAGGGCAGGAGGGATGCTGAGGGACAAGGACAGGACAGGGAGATGCTCAGGGACAGGGCAGGAGGGATGCTGAGGGACAGGGACAGGACAGGGAGATGCTCTGGGACAGGGCAGGAGGGATGCTGAGTGACAGGGCAGGAGGGATGCTGAGGGACAGGGACAGGACAGGGAGATGCTCTGGGACAGGGCAGGAGGGATGCTGAGTGACAGGGCAGGAGGGATGCTGAGGGACAAGGACAGGACAGGGAGATGCTCTGGGACAGGGCAGGAGGGATGCTGAGGGACAAGGACAGGACAGGGAGATGCTCTGGGACAGGGCAGGAGGGATGCTGAGGGACAAGGACAGGACAGGGAGATGCTCTGGGACAGGGCAGGAGGGATGCTGAGGGACAAGGACAGGACAGGGAGATGCTCTGGGACAGGGCAGGAGGGATGCTGAGGGACAAGGACAGGACAGGGAGATGCTCTGGGACAGGGCAGGAGGGATGCTGAGGGACAAGGACAGGACAGGGAGATGCTCTGGGACAGGGCAGGAGGGATGCTGAGGGACAGGGACAGGACAGGGAGATGCTCTGGGACAGGGCAGGAGGGATGCTGAGTGACAGGGCAGGAGGGATGCTGAGGGACAGGGACAGGACAGGGAGATGCTCTGGGACAGGGCAGGAGGGATGCTGAGTGACAGGGCAGGAGGGATGCTGAGGGACAAGGACAGGACAGGGAGATGCTCTGGGACAGGGCAGGAGGGATGCTGAGGGACAGGGACAGGACAGGGAGATGCTCTGGGACAGGGCAGGAGGGATGCTGAGGGTCTGAAGCTCTCAGCAGGACAGGCTGCAAGGCCAGCACAGCCTTCCTGGGAGGAGAGATTGCAAAGGAAGGGCACAAACCCTGTGCTGCTTTGTCCTCTCTCACTCCTATGGTGTGGGGTTTTATTTTAGGGAGCAATGGTTGCTCTACAGGGGGACCTGGGCAGTTCCCATTGGTATCTGTGGTAGCTTGGGTTTGAACATGGACAATTTTAGGCTCAGACAAGGAGACAGCTCAGGAAGGGGATAAAATAACCCCTTATTTTGAGGTATTTTTTCAGTTTGAGCCCAGCTCTGGCTCTTGATGTTCTATTTGAAGCAATTGATGGTGTTTTTCTGAACCCACATATCTTGCAAGTGTCATATCTTGCAAGTGGAGATGAGATTTTGGGGGATGAGGTTAATGATGGGGTTATTTGTTATGAACTTTGGAATGGAGATGTTTTGCTGAGTGGGCAGCAGGGAAAAGCAGAGCCCTTGTCTAACAAAAGGGTGAGTGGTGTGTTTGGTGGAATGCTTTATGGCAGCCCAGGTTAAAGTGGTTTGAGATGCTTGCTGTCACGTTCCAGGCTTCTTTTCACCTCCACTTGCAATTTTTGGGGGCTTTTTTATATACAAATAGCAGTGGCAGTCCAGCAGGGCCCCTCTTGGGTTATTTGTGGTGGTGCTGGCAAGAATTGACCTTCTGGTATCTGGGAATTTTTCATCTGTTTCACTTGGACAGCTCTGATAAAACAAATTACTTCCTAGATGGATATTTTGGAAAAAAAACCCCACCTTTATTCCCCCAAACATCTTGAGTTTATGAAACAAAATGTGTGAGAACTTGGGTGACCAACCTTTTATTGGGAGGTGTGGGTCATGGTTTGGGATGAGAGGCTCCCTGCAAGGCTCCAGAGCAAGAAACTTCCCTGCTAAACCTGTCTGGAAAAAGGTTAACACGAGATGAATTGAATTATATTAGTGAAAATTGCATCATTAGGAGAAGCCTCTTCCTGCAAAATGCACAAATATAGCTGAATTCACAGATGCATTTTGGTCTTCTGCACCAGGAATATTTGTCATCCCAGAAAAAGAGTGGAAGAGGCTTGTTCTTCAATGCCTGGCATGTCACTACATGCTGTGAAGTGCAAATAGAGGAAGAAAAATTAACACATAAAAGAAATGTACTGTTTCTGCAGGAAAATTCTCTAGTTAAAGCTGAGGGAAGTGGCTTTTTAATAAAATAAAATAGAGGAAAAAAAAAAAGAAAAAGAAACAAAACCACAGCAGAAAATAGCAGCATTTTCTTTTTGCTTGGCTGGGGAAAAAACAAGCATATTTTATATTGCAACTCTGAGTGCTTCAAGCTGGAGGAGACAAGAGAGGGAAAAATAGTTCCTAAAATACATAAAACTGGAACAATCCTGGAATCCCAGAGCTGCAGTTCCCCACCAAGCCCCAGCTGCAAGGGACTGTGACAGGCAGGGAGGAGGAGCCGAGTGCTGTTGCATTGCATGCAGGATTTCTCCCTGCAATAACAGCCCTGCAGCCTGCATCCCTCCTCCTCTCCCCTGCCCACTGCCACGGGTGGAAGGAGGCTCTCAAACCGCTGCTGAGTTGTGCAAACATATTGAGTGTGAAAGAAAAGAATCTAATTATTCTGTGATGAGGCTCTAGCAAGTGCTTTAGGTCCAGTTTGGGTCTGTTTTTCACCTTTATTTTGTTTTTGGAAAGGACTTTGAAGGGTAATTGACTTTTTGACTCATGCCTTGATACTATCAGCCCTTGTGGATTTGGTTGATTTCAGGGTGAGCTGGTGATGTTGAGCAGGATTGGGCTCTGAAGAGGAGAAGCTTGTCAGTGGCCTGTGTTCCCAAAAATCCGTAAGGGAGAGGAACAGGGCTTTGTCTTTGGGTTTGGCCAGCCAGGGTGGAGTATTGACCTTGGAAAGGCAATGAAAATAAATAAATCCACTCCCCTTCTCACCATGAAGAGTGGATCAGTGTCCTGTGACCCCACTGACTGTTGTGGGCTGGGTTTGTGTCCCCACTTAGGGATAAGGGCAGGGGCTGCAGAATTTTCCACCTGGTCCCTCCTGGTGCTGGCAGGGGAGATGAGCAGATCCTGGTGCTCACCTCCCTCTCCTGCCCCCGGGAATGTTCAGGGGTGCTGGATGGCCACAGCCCCTGTGGCTGAGCTCACACAGAGTGCCTCTAGCAGCACACATCTGAGAGCAGCACTCAGCCTGGTTCTGTAGCTCTCTACACACATCCCTGGGAGCAGGGAAGGCCTGGAACAGTCCCACTCCTGAACACTTGTGTGCTGCTTCCCAGGAGCTGTTTGAAGTCCTGATAAAGGTGTCTCAGAACAAGGAATGCTTCCGTCTTTATTTTCAGGATTATGTCGTATATTCACATCAGAGAGATTTTTGTGAGTGAAGTAGGAGAGGACGTGGCTGTGAAATGAACCAAACGCTTTGGGCTGAGAGAACAAATCCAGGCTCTCCTGAGTGAAACCCATCTGGTGTAATCCCAGCAGCTCCTGGCTGCATGTGTGTGTGTTCTTACAGGGAGAGGCTTTGTCTGACCAGCACCTCAGCCCCCAGACCTTTTCCCTCGTGAGGGGTGGGCTCTCGGCTGCAGCCTAGCAAGGTGCCTCCATCCCCCTGCTCCCCACACCCTGACACAACAGAAGCACAGCCTCATCCCGGCCCCGGTGTGATATCACGCCTGAAGTCGGCTCTTTGCAAGGCAAAGGGCACAAAGGGGCAGGGGAAGACTTGCTCAGCCCTCCTTCAGGCAGCCGCTTTTAATTGCAAATGGTGTGATTTGGAAAGGGGGGCTGGCAGAGCCCTTGCTCCAGGCTAGAGAGCAGGAGATTGAAAGCTTGCTGCGGTGGTCATCGGAGGTGAAGAATAAGTCATAAATGATCCGAGGGCAAAGGCCAAATATAGACTGATGGCTGCTTTGTTCCCGCAGCCTTGGGAAGGACCTTGGTGCTGCTCTGTGCCGGAGGTGCCCCGGGTTTAACCCTTCCCTGCTCAGCCACACACAGAGGATTCCAGCAGTGGATGCTCTGTGCTGCTGTCTGGGTGCTGGCCTTCAGCCAGGCTGCTGGGTCCTGAATCTCCAGCTGAAAACCAAACCCTGCTGAGAATTCCTAGGGGGGGAAAAGGAAAATGGGAAGCTTAAGACAGTGTGTGGGGTTGTGGCTCTGAAAATCCTATGAATATATGCTTCAAAATGTCTGTGGGAAATAACTTTGTCCTTTTCCCAGGCAAGTTCATGTATTTACCTTGGTTTAGCCACTTAAAGTGAACACCATAAATTAGGACCAAGCCTCATGGTAAATTCCTCAGAAGCTCCAATTCCTGTGCTAAGGGCTTTGCTGTGCTCTGAGTGTTGGGTGGTCACAAGTCTCCAGGGTGACACTGTTCTTGCCAGGATTTCCTTGTCACCCAGTGGGTCACATCCATTCTCTTATTTAGCTTCTCTTCTTCCTTTTGTCAGCCCCTCCTCACACCAGCATACAACCCAGACATTCCCAAAAATCTTGTACACAACCTTTAAAGCCACAAGCTGTCGAGCTGTCTGAAGAGACCCCCGGTGAGGTGGGAAAGCTGGGCAGGGCTGGAGATCCATCACCTCCTTCCAGAGGCTCCAAAACCCTGCTCTGCCCCCAGTGCTCTGCTCCCCGTGGGGCAGGGACCAAGCCAGGGCAGGGCACGCTGGTGTGGGGAGCAGATCTGTCCCAGCTGGGCTGGCTGCTCCCCAAAATCCTGCCTGTTCCTCTGAGTGCACAGCAGTGCTGGGCACAGGGCAGTGTCCCAGCCTCTGCCTGGCTCAGTGCAGCTGGCACAGCTGCATCCATCTGTCTGTCTGTCTGTCCATCACTGTCTGTGCCTGGTGGCAGGTGGCCAGCAGCCAGCCAGGACCTTCTGAGGAGCAGCTTTTGGTGGCTTTGGAGCCCTGCCTGCCTTTCCTTCCCCTCCCTGTGCCACAGGAAATCTCTTTCTTCTTTCAAAGGAATAGGAATGAAAGTGGTTCCCTTCAAAATTGGCTCTGCAGGCTGGCTGCAGGGTTTGGCTCACCTTAAAAGCACAGGTTCTCCCACTGGGATGGTCCTTTGGAATGGTCCTCTGACACTGTCCTGGTCCTTTGGGATGTCCTCTGACACTGTCCTGGTCCTTTGGGATGGTCCTTTGGGATGTCCTCTGACACTGTCCTGGTCCTTTGGGATGTCCTCTGACACTGTCCTGGTCCTTTGGGATGTCCTCTGACACTGTCCTGGTCCTTTGGGATGTCCTCTGACACTGTCCTGGTCCTTTCCCCAGGGACACTGCACAATCCAGCACCACCCGGGCTGGGGCACTGCTGTGACGCTTGCTGTCACCTGAGCCATGGGTGTAACATCCCCCAGTGCCTCAGTTTGTCTTTCTCCTCCTTTTTACGCTTGGTAAAAGTTCTTCAGCAGCTGGATTTGTGCATTCCTGCAGTGGGAATGTGTAGGGCTGAAAAGGAGCAGATTTTACAGCCAGAGAGAGAAAGGATCCAATTCCTCAAAGGTGCTAAAATTCATTTTACTCTGTGTGCAAGTGAGACTCCTCTCTGCTGTGAATTTAGTTAATTCTTACCTGCATGGGGAGTTTTTGCTGTGGCAATTCCATTGTGGGTTATTTCATGCAAATTTCAAACCATTGATTTTTTTTTTTTTTTTTTCCTGGGCCAAAATTATCTCAGCATCAGCTTCACCCAAGTTTAATGGAGATACGCTAGGGAAAGGGAATGCTTTAGCCCATTATCTGCCAGGAGAGGCAGTGGCCGGATTTTCTCTGCCAGACAGAGCACGGGCTGGCTTCTTGCATGTTTAAATTAATACAAACAAACCCAGCCCTTCGTGCTGGGGGTCAGCCAGGAGGACAGCACTGTGAGCGCACATTTCTTCCCCTCCCGTGCCTGGAGCTGCCGGGATTCTCGCGGATCAGGAAAGCTCTGCGGGGAAAAAGCACGGCACACCTCAGCCTGCTGCCGAGCCCCGGAGTGCCGGCAGTCCTGTGCCAGGCATGCATTATTGCTGAAATCCAAGCGGGGATGGGCGGCAGGAATGTTTAACTGCAGCCCGTGATCCTCAGGTGTGACACCGGCCCCGCCGCAATGAGATGCACAGTCATGCTCTCTCCCAGACGCAGGGTTAAAGATTTGCTTGGGGCCAGTCAATAGCACGCACTGAGTATCTTCCTCAAGAATGTGTCTGCTCTTTTCCTGCCTCCAAGTAGCAGCACTTGAGTCTCAGTCCCCTACTTGAATCACTGCACTATCTCCACTTCATCAGAAACCAGAGTCGAGTCTTTGATGATTGTTGTGACTCACGGTGTCACAGAACTACTTACCCTGTGATTTCAACTTTAATCACTGATCCGCTATCTATAGAGCTGCCTGTGGAACAGTTCAAATTGTAATTATAGGAAGCTCATCTGCTGCAAGCCACAAAGCAGGCTTTACCATATGCCTTTAAAGGTGAACTGATGTCATGATGAAATAACTGTGTTTTGCTGCAGATTGATACCACTGGCTGGGAAGTTAACATACAGCATGAAAGCTGTGACATTTTGCAAGCCCCGCTATCGCTCCCTAAGTCATGTTAACCTAACATTCCCCGTTGTTTTACAAGGGATCTGCGGGTAGCTGGGAAGTGTCCTCAGCTGCCTAAGGATGGGGAGGGGATGTGGAGCTGGGGGAGGGAGCTGATGATTTTGATGGAGCTCTGCAGTGCTACCTGAGTAACACAGCCTAAAGAATATGGAGCTGTGCTGCTCCTTTGCCCCTCACCTGACCTTAACATTCCTTTCCATCTCTTTTTTCCTGCTTTGAAAGGTATTTCCCAATTTTCTTTTCTGGTGTTGCCGCTGTGTCCATCTCAGAAACCTTTTCCTAGGGGTTGTTTTCTGTGCCCCCTTGCCCAAGTGCTGGCAAAGCTCTGCCCTGTGCTCATTGTTTCCCATT
This sequence comes from Aegithalos caudatus, assembly GCA_013389925.1. NCBI lineage: Eukaryota > Metazoa > Chordata > Aves > Passeriformes > Aegithalidae > Aegithalos > Aegithalos caudatus. The sequence goes on along the minus strand of WEIU01013186.1, from coordinate 131,232 downwards.
TACTCATGAGGATATTCATGGTCTGTAAAGCTCAGTTGTCATACTGGGGGGACATACAGGGCAGGACACAGGTGCAGGGAAGTGACTTGCCCAAAATCTTAATCGAATTCCACACAAGGGTTTCTGCTGCACCTTACTCCCCAGAAACCCAGGAGAGAATTCCAGAAGCCTGAGCAGAATCACCTTGCTCTGAACACGAGCCACAGGAAGCATCATTTGCTTTCTCAACAGCGAGGTGGGAGCTGCAAGGCACAAGGCAGCAGAGATCCCTCTTCCTTTTCCAAGGCTCTGTGAGGGAGCTGGGAATGGTCTCCCAGGCTTTTTCCAGCTGTGCAAAGCACAGAGCTCAGGCTGAGACCTCTCCTTGTACCTTGTACCTGCAGCCCCCAGTGTGAAGAGGAGCAAAGTGGAGGTGGCAGAGTTTGGTGTGGAAGATCTTTCAGAACCCTTCAAGAGCAGTTCTGAGCTCTCAGGGATGAGGTGGAGGTGGCTGCACCCTCATTCTTTGTTCACCTCCTCCTTCTTCCCAGATGTGGCTGCATTTCAGCAGTGACACTTTTAAAGAGATGCTTGAGAGCTGGAAGAATCTCTGTAAGCCCAGCCCAACAATCTCTCAGCAGATTTTCTGTCCGTTCTCTAACAAAACTCTTGCCACAAAGTGGGGAAATGGGATCTGCAAGTCCAAAGTTGGCAACTCCTCCAACTCTCTGCCTGTGCTACTTCTGCTGCTCTTTTCTCCTGCAACTGGCCACATAAAGATAAGTAAGGGAGATGGTTTTATGGCAAGCAGCTGGGGAAAATCACGTTGCTTCAGTTTCCATAAAATAGCCGAGCCTCAGCTTTTTTATCCTGCCCATTCGCACATCCACTATAAAAGGGACATCAGTTATAAACATTTCCTGTTTGTGCATACACTCTTCCAGTGCTTATGATGTATAGACTGACAAAAGGCTTAATGCTTTGAATATATAAAACACAAGGCCTGTGCAATGGAGGGTGACAGTTGCCCTTTAATGTTCTGCTTTTTAAAGATCAGGGTAGAGTTCAGAAAGCATAGTCATGAGGTTTAATGATTTAATGGGGACGACTGGGGAGCAAAAATAGTTACTACACCCTGGGGAAAAGTGGTTCCTCATACATATTACTTTAGCCTAATGGCCTATGAATGCTTCCTCTGTGGCATAGGAGGGTGTCACGGTACATAGACTCTATAATACTGAATGGGTTGATTAAATGCATATTAAACAATACTAAATTGGAAAAAAAAAGGCGCCACCAACTGTATTTATTCTGTTCTTAGAAAATGTTGTTACTCATTCAATTTCATTTGTGATATTATTATAATTTTCCCCCCATTTCCTGCTCGTGGCAGAGCGAGGGAGCCAAGTGTAAACACCGCTGATGGATCGGCGCTGGCCGAGCTCTCGCCTCGTGCTGGATGGGGATGGGGATGGGGAGAGGGGCTGGGCAGCCCCAGAGTGCTGCTGATGGCTGCACTGGCACCTTCTCAAAGTGCCAGACAAAGCATTTCTCTGGAAAGTGGCTTTTATTCCTTTGCCTCCACGCCAGGGCAGCTCCGTGCCCTGCGCTTTGTGCTCTGGGCTGGGAGCTCTGTGTGTGTTCTGTGGTGCTCAGTGTCACCTCCCTGCCACCCCAGGTCACCAAAGCCAAGGCACAGCTGCCTCCAGGGGTGGGATTGTTCATCCCCGTGGCACAGACAGGGCGAGGGCAGCCCAGGTTCTGCGGTGCTCTCAGGTTTGTTTGTGCTGCCTGCCCTGAGCTGGGCTCTGGTGTCCCTGACAGAGCACACCCTGCTCCACGGGAGATGCCTGGGACAGGCAGCAAGGACAAACAAATCCTTCATAAGCAGTTTTTGAGCAGATGTAAACACTCCCTGCACCAGCACTTCCCACTGTGTTTTTAGGACAAAAAGAAAAAAAAAGGACACGAGCATTTGCTGTTGTTAGTGCCTCCCTGTTCTGAATATCTGCAAATTCACCCTTTCTGGACACAGTGTTTTCCTGGTCACAACCTGTTAATATTCTATGAACTAGAATTATAGAGATTCTAACTCGAGATTATAACAAATCTTATTTAATCTGATAGTTTTGGAAGTCACCAGACAGTTCTGCCCAGGTATTTCTATACCACAGCATTGTCTTGTGTAGGATATGTGTTAATTATCACCTGTATTTCATCTCTGACATGTATATTCCCTCCCAAATCTTGTTACCTTGATGAATGAAGAATCTTCTTTTCTACAGCCCTTCCAGCAACGTGCACTTGCTCTTTTCTTTTTCCTTTTTACTGCTTCAATCAGTTGCTTTATTCTGCACTTTGTAGTTTCAAACACAATTTACAGTTTGCCACACGGCAGAAGTAGCTGGAGCACCGAGCAACCCCAAATTAAAGGGAGAGGAAAAATTGCCTTTGTAATAAGAATGGCAGTAGGGTTGCAACTGGCAGAAATAATAATTTGTGTGGAGGAAAAGCAGCAGTGGGGAGGTGTGAGTGGAGGCTCTGTGTGTCATCTGGGGCTGTGGGGCTTGTGGGATTCTTGGAGGTTTCTTTTCCTCCTCTGTCATTGAGGTCCTGCTGCTTTGACGAGAGCAGCGTTCAAATATTTGCTCACATCCCCTCTGTGAAGTGCCCAGAGTGTTCTGGGAGTATGTGAATATGAGAGCAAGGGTACTGGAGGGGATTTAATGGGTTTGAAATGACAGTGTCATAGGTTGTGGCTCCAGCCATGGCTCTCAGGTGTCCACACCTCCTTCAGGCCTGGTGCTAGAAATTTGCATTTTTTCTCTTTATTCTGAGGTGGTTTTCAGCACAGAATCCCAGACTGGTTTGGGTTGGAAAGATTATCTTCCTCCAAACCCTGCCATGGGCAGGGACACCTCCCCTCCCAAAAAAATTTTAAAAGCATTTTCCTTTCCATGTCTGGAAGCTTCTGACCTCCAAACTCCTGAGTTCTCTCTCTGGTGATTCTCCTGTGTCTGGGGCACCTGGAGATGCTGAGGGAGGATCCTGAGCTGCAGGGAGAGCTTCCTTTACTGCCCATGAAATTCCCTGCAACATAAACACTGATCCCACAGCCAAGGAAAGGACCTGCTCTCCCCCTCCCAACAACTTTTTATTGATGGAAACATTTTATAAATAAACATCTCTAGGTAACATATTCCATAAAATATCTAATTATAGATTATTGGATTGAACATTTCTTGCTTCAATTAAGTGATAGTTCTTTTCCCCCTCAGGAAGCCAGCTCAATGCTCTTTCTGGGGAAATTATGTGTATTTATTCTATGTTCTATAGGCAGTGTCTTTTTATGTTGTTAATAAATAAACCACAGTGCAGGGCTTTACCCTAAGTAAAACTAATGGAGGTCAGGCTTTGGTTTTTTTCTTTTTTATTTTCCTGATCAGATCTCTCCTGTCCGGTGGTCTTGGTAGAGTGAACTTTGTAAGGAAGGAAGTGAAAGGAAAAAGGAATGAAGAGAAATGCAAAATGGCTTGGAGAGCTGCATTCTTGTACCTCCCCCAGAGCAGATGCCTTTAGATATTAAAAAATTATTGAGGGGAAAAAAAAAACCTGAAAGCCCAGGATTCAGCACTGGTGTTGAATTTCAGCCCCTTTCATCCTCTGGGCAGCTGTTGGGAGCTGTAGATCTGAAAGTTTGATTTGCACCACTGCCAAGTTGGCAACATTTTCTCAAAAATTTCCCTTTGGCCCTGGGTCTGAACCTCCCCCCGAAGTGTCTGGGCTTGGTTGGGTTTAAATCCAGGGCTCTGGCTTTGGCTCTGTCTCCCAGCTCCAGAGAAGCCCAGAGGAGCAGGTGTGTGGCTCTGGTGTATCCTGAAGGAGATGCTGCAGATCAGATATTCACCACCTCAGGGGCTGTCCTGGGCTGGGATTGTCCCATGGGGATCATCCATGGCCAAATCCTGAATTTCAGAGCATGGCAAACCAGGGGATGTCACTGAGCACACGGGACCTACGAGCCACTCACTCTGCCCTGGGATCTTTCACTTGGAAAAGATCTTTAATATCAGATTCAGCACTGCCAAGGCCACCACTGACCCGTGTCCCCTTGCCACATCTTCCAAACCTTTCCAGGGATGGGCACCCCAGCACTCCAGGGCAGCCTGGGCAGTGCTGGATAACCCTTCCACTGGAGACATTTCCCATCCTTTCCCTGGGGAAGCTGCAGCCCAGGCTGAGCTGTCTGCAGGGACCTGGGGCATGGCAGGCTGAGCTTGCAGGCTCCTCCTGGATTTGCATGGAGCCCTTGAGATGTGCCAGCCTGGGATTCACCCCTTGGCCACCTTCAGAGCAGGGCAGAGCAGTGGAAGTGGCAGGAAGGTGTGAGGATGGCTCTGAGCTCTTCTGCACCCTCATCCCAGAGCAGAAGGGGGAAAACCCCAATCAGGGAGCTGCCCCCTCCTCTTGCTCCCTTACCTGCCATTTTAAACAAATGCAAATTAAAACCCTCCATCGGGTTGGTTCATTCCCTTCCTTCATGTAACTGATGTTATTGGATTTTTATGCAGCACATTACACCCTGAGCCATGTCTTCTACTATTTTGCTTTCAAATTGTATCTCCTGCCATTTGTGTCACATTTAAAATGCTAACAGTATAGAATGTCATTTACAGAATCGGGGCGTTTGCTGCGGAAAATTAATTTGACTTATTCCTTCTGCCTGTTCCTATCTCCAGGCCAATATTATGCTACTCATTCTACAAGAGTAATACTTAATGAATAGGACTATTAATAATGTCAAGGTCCATGGGGGTCTTATGGGTAACGGATAGGCGTAGACTGTAAGGGGGCAGTCACCTGACTTCAGTTAATGTTCCATGAAAATATCAGGCACTGCAATGTAATTATGGAGCAGAGGATAGTAAAAAAGGCAGGGAACTTGGAGTTTCTTAAATATTTTTTCAAATTAGTGGGTGCTTTTTTTCGGTAATTTACCTGGGACCTTCATCAGGCCAGGTGTGAAAGCTGTTTTAAATTCCAAAGGGGGGAAAAACCAACAACAACTGGGTACCTGATTCATAAAGAGGGAATAAGGCAGAGGAGTTTGCAGTGCTTGGCAGGAATTGTGTGTGTTTGGTGGGATGTGTCTGTGGGTGTGATTCCTATTTGCAGGAAACAGGAACGAGAGGAAAGGGGCTTTGCCTGTGGTTTGAGTTTGGTTTTTTTCACCTGTACATGTCTGGTGTTTAAAAAATAATTCAAAACTATTGGAGAAAACACAAAATGAACATTTCTAATAGAAAAGAATTACGGGCAGAAGAAACAGAGTTCCCCTTCCTGCTATTTGTAGTGCTGCAGGCTGAGAAACTCCCAGGCAGGATGGGGTGATGTGGATGGGCATGGCAGTGCTTGTTCTTCTCCCTGCTGTAAATTCAGCCCTGATTTCCAAAGAGCAGGTGAAAGGCTGTGAAAAGGGTGGTGTTGTGCAGCAAAGTCACCTGAGTCCACTGCCATCCTTTCCCAAGGAGTTTCCAGAGGTTGTCTGGGGGCTGAAATTGGTATTGGAAAAGCAGAGGTGGAGAGCAAGCACCAGGAGATGAGGCTGGCAGAGATTTGGGGTTCTGCTCCCCGTGCCTGGTGCCCAGCCAGCCCAGGAAACCTCTCCCACCTCCAGAAGTCACCCTGAGGAGATGCTGTGATGCTGTGGCACCACAGGGACACCAGAGCTCAGGGGATGGAGAGGTGACCTCGGGGTTTTTGACATTCCTCCATCCCATGGCTGAGGAGCACACCTGGAACAGGAACGCTCCCCCATAACCGAGCCTTGTCCCAGCTGAGTGCGGCACACTGGGCTCCCCCTCGGTTCCTCCTGCTCCTCTCCATCCCCTCGCTGTTATTTTTTCCCCTCGAAGAAGCTTTATTCATTTCTGAGCGTGCCTTAATCCCGGCAGCATTAGGCAGCCCCAGTGTGGCTCTGTGCCTCACTAATTCCCACTATTAGGCCACCTGCTGGCACCTCCCGAAAGGAGCCGGGTCCTGTCACAGCTCTCCATGAATAAACATGAAAGAGACAAATGAGGCAGGGCTGTGGCAGCTCCTCGGCCGCAATTCCAGAGGCTGGGCTCCCGAAGGCAGCTCTCCACAGCCCTGCCATGCTCCGGGGGCATTCCAGGTGGGCTGGCAGCTGCTTTGGGGCTCTTGGTTCAGGGCAGAGCCTGGGCTGCTCTTCCCAGCATCCAGGAGCCCCAAACTGGAGCCAGGTTGGCATAACCACGCTTGGATTGGCAAAATAAACCTCTTCTCCTGGAGGTTTTTGGAGGTGCTGCAAGGTAAAGGCAGGGCAGCTTTTCCCAGAAGCTTCCAGCTCCAGATCCAAAGGATTCCAGGTCTTTTCCACTCTGGTCAGCATTTAGGGCATGAGGAACCAGCTCAGCTGAAGGAAGGATCTGGAAAGGGATGGGGGCAAAAAATTGAAACTGCTTCTTCCTTCCTTTTTTTTTTTTTTTTTTTTTTTTCTTTCCTGTTAAACTTCCTTCAATCAGAAAACTTAAAGTGGGACCAAATATTGAAGCCTTATTAATGGTTCTTTGCAGGACGTTGGTGGTTTCAGTGTTGATTTATTAAAAAAACAAACAAACAAAAAATCCCTGTGAAAAAAAACTAACCTACAAAACAAACAAATGAAACCCCAAGGAAACTTGCCAAATATTGACTGAAAATTGAAATGAAGTTTACTTTGAAACTTCCCTGTGGTTGAAAAGCCTCGTTTTTTTGTGATACAGCTCTGGAAGGAAGGAAACTGAGTGAAGAACTGGTTATCCAGGGATTTCTCCTAAACCTGCTCTGCTTTATCAGACAAAGCAGCTGATTTCTCTGAGCTTTCCCCCACTCTGGATGGCTGATGAGAGGAACAAGCCTTGTGTGCACATTTTTAAGGGGCATCCCCGCTATTTCACCAGTTCCATTTCCAAATGAGCACCTGGGTGTGGAATAAAGGCAGTGCTGGGAGCAGCAGCGAGGCAGGAGCAGCCAGGCAGGGGTGTGTAGGTGAATGCTCTAAATCCCTGGATCACAGGAGCTCAGGGGCCATATCCACAAACCAACACAGCTCCTTTCCCTTCGACCCCCATCTTCTCCTGCCACCCTTTGATTTCTCCTCTTGCCTCAGATTTACAGCTGCCTTGTCCAAATATATTACGGGAAATAAAGGATAAAATGCTTTAAAATCCTACCTTCCCAAGCCAGGGAACAGACTTGGGTGAAAATAAATGAGCTGGTTTGTTATATTGCTCAGCCTCTGTCACGTGAAGGTGAGGCCTCCTTTTTTATTATTATTATTTTTTATTGCCACCCATTTGCCTTCATTATAATTTATTTGTTAATCCATGCTCCAGCTCATGAATTTTGCATTTGGGGAGGTGGAGGGAAAAGGGGAGGGGGATTCAAAGCACCAAAAAAAAAGATGCTGGCCCACTTAAAGTTGAAGGACACAGTTGGAGGGCAGGGCTGCCTCCCTGGCCTTCCATCATCCTTTTAAAAAGGCAAATATGCAGTCAGCAAAAAAAAGAAAAAGAGGGGGAGAAAAAAAAGCCTAAAGACTTCCCAATTAATAATTACTCTGATGGCCTCAGTGGGATTCAGAAGCTCACAGGTCAGAGAGGACAAATTCCAACCCCCTGTTCCTGAGCTCTTCTCCTCAGGTGAGCTGATGGCTTTGCTGCCTTGCTTCCATGTCCCCCATGCCAAGTTTCCTTCCTTCTTTTTCAGGCTTTTTTTTTTTTTTTTTTATGAGGCATCCTGAGTGTAAAAAATATGGCCTGCCTTTATGGTGCTCCAGCACGAATGAAGCTATAAAATTATGAACAGTTTTTATGATGGCTATTCAGGGGATGCTTTTATATTGATGGTGCACATGCTGTATCTATCTTTTTTTTCCCCTCCTTTCTTTTTTTGTGTCCCTCCTTTTTCCCTGGAAAAGATGGCAGGATATGTGTGGAGGGGGAAAGCTCAGGTGGGGTGGGGGGGGGGGGAAGGCTGGGTAACTATTTTTCATGCATTTAATATATTAATTATCTGGTAAATGCTCCCTGGGCTGTGCTTGGGATGCCATAGAATGACAGCTTTTCAGGGAAGCTCCAAAGGCAGCCCATCAGCCCTCAGTGTATTATGTCTGAGAGGTCAGGGTGGGGTTAATGTAACTTTTTATTTGCTGATTTTTCATAGATGGGAGCAAAGCTGGTAAGGGGAAAAAGAGAGAGAGAGAGGCTGAAAAGAAAGTGCAAAAAAAAAAAAAAAGAGCAGAGATGATGGTGAATCTGTTAGGGCTCCCTCCTGCCTCCCACCCTGCTCCAGAGGTTGGGTATGCAAAGCAGGGAGATGCTCACAGCTTTTTTGGGATGCTCCTTCCCCAGGGCAGGAAAGGGGACAAAATTCTGCCAGGGGAAAGTCTGCCTGAGAAACAACAGCAGTGAGAAATCCCACGTGCAGTCACTAAACTCCAAACAGATCCTCTGTCCTCGCTGCAAAGAGGGAAATCCAGGCAAAAATGAAGGAGTAGGAGGAGATTTGGGCTGCTCAGGGGTTCTTAAAGCCCAAGGTGAATCTGAAGTGGCTGCCAGGGGACCTGCTCCTCTGGATTCTTGCCTCTGAGAGGGTCTTGGCTCCAGTGGTTCCTGCAGGGACCTGGAGCCCTCTGAGGACAATTGCTCCTTGTGCCCCTGTGCCCTTCCCTGCCCTCCTGCCCTGGGTCTGGGGCAGCCCTGCCCTCGCTGTGCCTGGAGCCAGTATTGATCCCAGAGCTAATAGGGGTTTAATTCTCATTTAAGAGGCCTGTAAATGATCTCAGGAAAGACACTTTAAAAAAAAAAAATAATAATCCTATCTCAACCAAGGTGCACAAGCTAAAAAATCTGAAACCATTTCAATATTTTAGAAATTCTCCAGCAAACTCTGCTGTGGCTGAGCAGGAGGATCTGTGTAGCTTTAGCATCTGTCCTGTCTGGCAGAGGTAGCTGCACACACAGTGTGATGCTGCTTTATTTCAGCTAATAAAAATAATCCTAGTGTTGCATATATTTGGGTTAAAAGTATATTTTGTGCCTGCAATATCCATTTGAATGAGGGACGTGTGGAGGAAGGGAGTGTTCTTGTGTGTGCATTTACCCAGCACTGCTCCCATTACATTTGAATTGAGTACAATACATCCCACTGAGTGTAATTACCACAGCTTTGTTCTTCTGCTTTTTCCATATTTTAACGCTCCAAACAATCCTAAGTAAGTAGGGTTGGGTTGTGTTGTGTTCTTTGGGGAATTGAGCTGGTCCTGATCATCCTCCTCTCCTGGTAGCCCTGGCCTGGGGGGCCCACAAAGAAGAAGAGATGGTTGCCAGTCACAGCCACTGCAGCAAATTTTGTCTGTGTCACCAAGATTGGGATTTATTTTTCATATATGTCTTGAACTGGGAGCTTTTCCTAGTGGCCTGCAGCCTCCCAAACAAGGTTTATGGTTCAAGAGTGGATTACTGTAACCTTTCTCCAATGAGCTGCTGATGCAAAGTGGGCCTGAACCAAAAGTCTCACACCAAAGGTTATGGAAGGGTTGGAATTCTAAGGCAAAAGGTCTCATAAATGGGTTTTGCTGTTCAGCTTAAGCTGTGGGTGTTGCGGGATGGAGAGCAGAAATGATGTGGGATAAAGGGTGTGAAAAATCAGCGGCTGGAGCCGTGACCCAAGGTGTGCTGAACCTGTGGGAAACTCCCTCTTGGACCCCTTGCAGAGGGCCACAAGGAGCTGCCAGCCTTTCTCCTGTGGTATCCTCTGTGCACAGAGAGCTTGGACACAGTGCTCAGCCTCCTTGGCTCTCCCAGCTCCATCCCAAGGCCCTTCTAGCCTGGAATTTGGCTGGATCCTCTCCTTTGCCAGGGACAGCCCAGGGAGAGGTGCTGCTCTAATAACCACAGCTCAGGATGCTCCCAGCTCGCTTCCTCCCACACTCTGCAGGAGAAATTGCATTCTGTATTATAGTCCTTCATGTTAATATTTCACATTTCAGAAATGTTAAATAAATAGAGCAGCAGTTGGCAGGTAATACAGGGCACACATAGAAACTTCAATAGCAACCTACAAAAAAATTACAGTTACAGTGTGAACTTCTCTTGCCTGGCAGAAATTGTTTCTGTCAATATTTTTAATTTCAGCTCTGGAAGTGCAGCCTGACTGGGATGGAGAGCTGATGGTTATTAGCAAACTGATAAGCTTAGGCTGCAGCCAGATATCCAAGCACAGAAATCCTGCTGGAGATTTCTGCATGTTTTTTCTGGGAAAACTTCTGCACATTTTAGGGTCACCTTGCTGACCAATTTATTTACCAGCTAAGAAACGTGCTTAGATAATTGTGCTTTATTGCAAAATAATGGCATCTAGAAAATAAAATAAAAGACAAAAAGCTGGACCTTCAAACTGCCAGAGGTCTCTCCCTTTATTTCCTTGAGGTGTCTGTCCCTTCTGAGCCCTCCAAAAGCTTGCTTGGGAAGCCCTTACATGTTTTACTGAGTCGAGTATAAACAGAACAGTTTAAAAATCTATTTCACAAAATGATGCCTTTACTATTTATGGGCTGATGTCAGTGCTAAAACCCTGAAATGGACTGGAACCATAACTGAGGCCGAGTGACCTTTCCCCGTTCTGCCTCAGTAACTGCATCCACAGGGAAGAGCAGCTGAAACCTCAGAGCTCAGCTTTGTTCCCCAAAGCTTTGGATATTTCATGCAGGTGCAGAAATGGGAAGTGACAGGACATGCCCCTGATTTTGGTTCTTTTCTTTGCCTCCGGCTATTGTTTGCTTCCAGCAATTCCATGTGGCAGGAAATCTGTTTGTTCTCTGTCCCTCCGTGCCAAAACCATCCTGAGCTGGGATCCAAATCCTCCTTGGTTCTCCAAACAAAGATCTATGCCACTGCCAAGCCTGAGCAAGGTCGGCAGTGCAGCAGCACCAGGGGCTGAGCAAGGATTTATGTTCCCAGCACAGAGAAGGGAAATCAGGGCAGGCTGGGAGCAGGTCTGGGCAGCAGCTCCACAGGAGATCCAGGTTGTGGTACCTACCCCTACTGCTGTGCTGGGAGGGCTGTGAGTTAACCAGCTTTAACTCCAGCTGCAGGTGCTGTGCAGGTCCCAGTAAAACTCCTGGTAACGTTGGAGGTCTAAAGAAGTCGTGATATAAACTGCTTTTCCATGGAGAAGGGAGGGAAGGAGCTGCCTAATGTGTTGGTTGTAGACCCTGGAGGTGGCCCCAAGGCTGTCTCAGGTGTCTGCGCCACCTTTCCCCACCTCCACCAACCATTAAACCAGGGAATCTCCAAATTTTGAATTTCCTCAGGTGCTTTGGCTGAGCTCAAAGCGGGGTCACTGTGGCAGCTGCCAGAACAGATCAGCCAAAGCAGCAGGGAGACACAGAGCAGGTCCCCTCTGCCTTCTCCTGGCAGTGTGACACTCTAGGATGAGTCTGGGGGGGAACTGACAGCCCCTGGAAAGGGGAACCCCCTGGGGCACCTCCTGGTTCCCTATTTTGGGGGTGCAGGGGCAGCTCTGGGGTGTCACAGCCCGGCTGCCCTGGAGCAGCTGACAGCCAGCACCACCCCAGGCACGGGAGGAGTGCTGGACCGAGAGCTCTGACCTCATAAAACTGGATTGGAAATGCAGGCATGATTAACTTGCCATAGATTTATGTGGAATTAGTATGTGTTTCAACACTGGGGTTATAAATACAGGTTGCCCTCATCTAACCAGCCGGGCTTTACATAATTTCAGAAGAGTCCTCACAGTGGCAGCTTTAAAATGACAAAGGAGGGAAGGGAGAGCTGAACGTGGCAGGTGCTCTATTAACTGCACCCCAAATGCTGCAGGAGCCTGAGGGGAGGGTGAGAGGATGTCAGTGCTGAGCACACCCTGCTCCAAACAGTGCAGCTCAGCTGCAGGGGCTGAGGCCAGGCTGGGCACCACTGGAGAAGCTGTGGCTTCACACCTGGAAGTGCCCAAGGCCAGGTTGGATGGGGCTGGGAGCAGCCTGGGATAAAGGAAGGTGTCCCTGCCCATGGCAGGGGTTGGGCTCAGTGACCTGTGCAGGCTCCTTCCAACCCAAACCCCTCTATGATTCTGCAAATCCCTGCTGAAGGCTGTGAGCTGCAGAGGAAGCTGCTTCAGAGGCTCAGCTTGGGTCTCTTCACAGTCTGGCTCACAGGCCAGCACTGCTTTCCTTTTCCAAATAATCTCCAGCCTTAGGAGAATCATCCTTGGCATCCCCCCACGACAGGTTGCCTCTCTGCAGAAGCTCTGCCTTGTGGTATGTTCAGGGGATGGTCCAAAAGCTGCCTTAGCTCTGGCTTGTGCTGCCACTGCAGCCACGTGCCAGGAGAGCCCCACTCAGAGCAGGAGCAGAGGGTCAGGCCGGAGGGGGAGCGGTGCTGTGCTCACAGGGATGCTCACAGGGATGTTTGCTCTCTTTTCCTCTCTTGCTTTCTGGTAGTGATTTTTTGGAGCTTCAGAATCTCCCAGTAACTCGTGGTTCAGGGCGAGTGCCAACCATCCAGACGAGCTGCGGATGAAGGATCTATTTTTGCTTTAGCGTATTTTTAACCTCTTCTCTTTGCTGTTCCAAATGTATTCACGCCAGATTTAAAAACAAACAAACCCCACAAGGTGCCTGGTGAGACTTTTCCCTTTGTCAATACCTGAAAGAAGCCTGCTGTGACACAGGGACCCTCTTGTTCTCTCGGGATAAGTTACCTGGGCAGGGCCGTGGCTGTCACCTGCCACCAGGTGTGCTCCCTCCCAGGAGGATCCCTCATCCCCCCAGGCCCACCCTGCTCTCTGCCCCTCCTGAGGAGGGAGGCCAGCTACATCCCCCCAGCTAAAGGACCCACAAGAACATAATTTAAATTCTGATTGCTACAATACAGAGCTTTCTAACCTGTCCACAATTTGTGGCAGAGCAGATTTGGCTGTGGAGTGTTGGTTTTGTTCTTTCACAGCATCCTGAGCTGCAAGAAATCTCAACATCAGTCCAGAGATGTCTTTATAAACTGTTGTTTTTTCTTGAGCACTCAAAATATATTTTTCTGGTATAATATCCATGTATCTATCATACAGTGCATGTAGAGCTTCCTTCAGCGTGTGTGTCGGTGTATGAACAGCTGTGTAACTGTAAATATATGGAATATTCCAGGCCTTGATCGTCTCCTATGTGCCACAGCACGAGCAGCGCAATTTGACTCTGTCAGGCTATCTGTTGGCAAAATTAACATTAGGGATGGAGCGTGGGTTTCATTTTTGTTCACAATTTACCTTCCCTGCGCTGTGACTCCGTTATGTAACCACAGATGTCCCCGGGATTTCTGCGTGCTCCTCGCTCAAATCCAAGCCAACGCCAGCATCGCCCCCTCCGGCGCCCTGAACCTGCAGCTCCCGCCAGCCGCTAGGTGAGGGGAGCGCAGGAGTGGTCACTAAAATCCCGACTATTACTGCAAATAATCAGGAGCAGTTGGCAACCCTGCTCCTGCATATTCGCCAAGTGCTCGGTGATTCAGCCCCTCTCCATTTTCAGGCCGGCGCGGCCGTCACTCTGAATTATTTTCAGCGAGCACTTCTATATCTCATGTCAGTTCCCAGTTCGAAGCCATCACCGAGTGTCGAGGCTGCGACGTGCCGCCCATGCCGATGAGCAGCCCCCCTCCTCTGCTTTGCTATTAACCTTTCCTTTTACCAGAGTTACCCCTTTGTCCTGCTGCAGTTTGCAGTGCCTGATAGAAGCAGCTGCCTGTGGCCAAACGAACATCACATTTACATTTTCTTTCTTGAACCGAGGAGTGAGACGCGGAATTGCAGTAAATGATCTCCCCTTTCTCTCTCTCTCTTTTTTTTTT
>WEIU01013186.1:85919-117285 GCA_013389925.1 Aegithalos caudatus | reverse complement strand
TTTTTTTTTTTTTTTCCTCCCCCCCAATCGTCTTTAATGCATTGCCTAGAAATCTATTTCTTATCTAATTTTGCCGGATGGATCAACAGGGCTGAGAATGTAACCCTTTGTCATCTATGGAAATCTTTTTATCCCATAAAAATGATTAGATTTGATGCAATTAGGATTATGAGGAGGTGGGGGGGAGCCTGAGACACTGTGCCTTGTCTGCTGCTGGCTGCTGACACATTAACAGCCTGTTTATTAACTGCTTTACATTTGGGCCACGAGCAGTGCATCCTTCTGCCTGATAAGCCCAGCACGTGCCCGATAGGAAATGGGAGCCTCACTTTTTTGGGCTGGCCCCCTCCCACCTTTCTGCATATGAATCCGGGAGGAGGGATTTCACTAGAAACAAAACCTCTGCAGCGGGAGGAATGCACATTTCCATCCTCGGCTTCTCGCAGCGTGCCCGGGGCTCGCAGCCTGCCCTGGCAGGGGATGTGAGGCAGCGGAGCTGCTCCTGTCCCTCCCTCTGACAATGCCACCCCGCTCTGTCCCACAGCATCGCAGGGTGGTGGGGTTCAAAGGGGCTTTCGAGACCCTCTGGTTTTCCAACCTCCTGCCACGGGCAGGGCACCTTCCATGCACCAGGCTGCTCATTCCTTTGGATGGGCTCCAGGGGGTTTGCACCAGAGGCAAACATTTGTGTGTTCTGTTCCTCATTCCCGGAGATGGGGCTGAGCTCCTCATCCTCTCCTACTCTGCTCTGCCTTCAGCTCCGACCTGTTCGAGGGGAATTAATTTGGTGACATAATCTGTGACTTTTTTCTTCTCACTGGTGCTACCAGAGGGAGAATATGTATGGGTTACATCCCAAAATATCCAAAAGCACTCCTGTCCCTTTGGCTGCTTGTGTTCCTCCCCTGGGCTGGCAGAAGGTGTGCAAGGCTCTGACCTGGCATGGACACCAGTGGGTGCCTCAGCACCCAGAGCAGGCTGGCACTGGGACAGAGCAGGGTGGCACTGGAACAGAGCAGGGTGGCACTGGGACAGAGCAGGGCAAATCCCTCCTGGTTCCATGGGAAATCCCAGGAATGCTCATGCTGAGCTCAGGGAGAGGTTTTTATATCACCAAGTGTCCCTGTGTGTGCTGATCTCTGCTCCTGTGCCCTCCCTGGCCCTGGAGCTGCCCAGGCTCTGAGGGGCACCCATGGACATCCTCCTGTTTCTCTCCTTTACCTGCAGCTTTTCAAAGGTTGCTCCTCTGTCTTCACAAGAGGAAAATTTATTCCTCAGCTTCCTTGTTTGTGAATAACAACATCTGGCTGGGAGAGAACAGGATCTGACTGTGAGTGATACAGGGCTCAAAGAAAAATTTTACATAAAAACAAAGGAGTAAATTTACTGCAGGTCCCGGAAATTGATAAAACAATGCTAAATAAATCTGACATTGCACAAACTTTGTGTGTATGTTTCCCCTGTGAGCATCATCTCCCTGTGAGAGGCACAAAGCCATGTGTGGATGCTAAAGCTCTTCTCTGACACAAGTCAAAGGCCAAAATCCAGCCTTTGTTTCTCTTGATTGCCAGCACAGTGAGAATATTTAATTTCCAAACATCCCCGTGCTACTTAATAGCATTTTTCCCTGGTTTTGTTTGCAGATCACAAACACTCAGGAGGGCACATTTCTCCACCCCACTCCTCTCTGCCTGTGCCCGTCGTCTGCCTTTAATTGCCACCAGTTTCATGGCTTCAAGTGCCTAAAAATAACTTCAGGAATAAGTTTGAGGCCAGCAGCTGCACACCCCCCTCAGTGTCAGGCTGTGACAATGGGATCCCAGCAGTTGGCAGGGCCCTGCTGTGGGGATGCCAGCGTGGGGACAGCTGCTGAGCCGGGCTGGCAGCGCCCGTGCCAGGCCTGGGGACATTCCTGCTGCAGCCTGCCAGGGAAACACGGTGCCACAGTTCAGGCCTTGCAAGGGTTTGGTTTATACTGGTCTTGTTTAACATCTTCCCTTTTAAAAGTGGGCTCCAGGGAGATTTGCCAGCCCAAAGCTCTGTCTGTCCCTTGGCCTGAATGTGCCTTGTGTCTTGTGCTGAGGTTTTGCAGTGTTGTAGTGGCAGAAGAGGACACAGATGATTTTATTCTAGCAAGGGAGGTGGAATATTGGCTATTGCCTTTTGGGCAATGACTAGAGGGAGGTGAGGCTGGCTCAGCTCCTTCCTGCTGTGGGAATACAGCCATCCCCAGGATTTTCTGTTCACTGGGATAAGGCTTGTGCAGTACTTGGTTAAACCTGGTTCATGATCAATTCTCCTTTCTCTTCTCCTCCTCTCTCTCCTTCCTTTCTTGAGTGTTCTCACTGTTACCTGGAGAGCTGGACAATGGTGCATGTCCCCCACTTCCCTGAACCACAGGCAGGGAGCCCAGCAGCCTTTGTGAGCACCTCAGCCCCCAGGCAGTGTCCTTGCAGTTTGGCTCCAAGCTCATCTCTGCATCCCAGGAAAGCCGTGGGCTGGGGGCTGAGCGTGTGGAGGAGCTGGTGCTCATCAGCCTTGCTCCTGGGGAGAGAAACAGCCCCTCACCACCAGGAGCAGAGCATCCCCAGGCAGGCAGAGACAGAGACCTCAGCAACTTCAGCACAGGGGCACATTTGGTGATTTACAGCTCCCAGGCAGCCACTCCTTGTGCTCCAGACAGATAAGCCCAAATCCCTCATTTGAAATGCCAGCAGCAAGACCCTTGAAGAGTTTATGCAAGGTCTTCCCATCTCTCCTGCCCTGCTGCAGCTCCCTTCCCTCCAGGGAAGGTGAAGGCCCAGCCTAAAGACACCTCAGGTTCTAAATGTGCCGATGTTGTGCCTCCCCCCTTGACTTCCAATTGAAAAAGATTACAAATAATGTTAAATAATATAGTTTATAACCTCAGGGCTGTTTTCAAACGCGTATAGACCAGTTGTCAACAGGCAGAGAGGAAGGGAAGGGAAATTATAGGCTGCACAAAAGAGGAAAGTAAAAGTGAAAGCTCCATAAAAGAAAGTGGAACTATTATGGAGCAAAATGCCAACTCATTACAAAACAGCCAAATAAGAGAGAAATACAGCTTTACCCGTAATAGCAGTTTACAAGGGAACATTGTATTGCAACATAACGGTGGTGCTATAATTTGCTCTAACAACTCCAATTATGCCTTTTATTGATTTGGCAACACATTTAATAGGAGTAGCCACACCTCTTGTGTTACAAATCATTAAAGGTGTTGAACAGTGTAATTTTAAAATTGTCCTTCTCCTACAGATGTCAGTGTGACAGCATAATTTCCCCTGATTTCTGCTATGTAAACAGTGCGTTACAGTAATTTCCCCCTTACAAAGCAGAAATGTTGTCAGCCTGGGTTTTTTTTGTGCAGAAACATCCATTTAATATTTTTTCCCCCAGTCTGCTCTCCTAATTGCTGGGTTTATTTCCCTTTCCCTCTTTCTGTCCTTTTTTTTTTTTTTTCAACTTATCTTTGGAAGATAAGCATGCTGATTTGCCATCTTCTACAGCAACCTTAATTGCTACTTAAATCTTCAATATGCACTTAATATCGGGGAGGTAAAACCCTTTTAGTTCAATCCCGTTCCACTTCACTCAAGTAGTGTTTCAGAGCTGGTTAAGAGTTGTGTATCTCCTGGCAGCAATTTTGACAGGTGATCCCTATTCCAGCACCAGTTTCCTTGCAAAAACTCAGAAAGCGTCAAGGAAAAGAATCAAAACTTTTTAGTTTTTATGTTCTTTGCCACAAAGGGTCTAAATTTTGTGTAGGAATAGAGGAGAATCCTGTCTCATGCTCAAGTGGAAGGGGTCAGAACGAGATGGTCTTTAGGTCCCTCCCAACCCAAACAGCGATTCTATGATTCAAAATTAGCATTTGGAGAGACACAAGGCCAGGCTCAGTCACCAGCTCTGCCTTGCCATACCCAGAACAAAAGCTTGGTGTTAGGAAAAGCAGGACAAGGGATACAACAAGCCAGGTTTTGACACCCACACTGCTGAAAAGCCCAAGTGCTGTTTATTGTGCTGGCAGAGGATGGTGCTTGGAGGGCCTGGCTGTGCCTTGCAGGGACCTTTTCCCCTGCCCTTTGCTCCTGGAGCGCGGTGTGATCCAGGAGGAGCCTCCAGCTCCCTCAGCCCATCATTCCCAAGGCAGGGCTCCCGGGGACCCGGCAGACAAAGAATGTGTTTCCCCCTCTCTCTTCAAGCACATGCAGGCGCTGACGTGTGTAAATGAACCTGACAAGCTCTTTGAAAAACAAACAGAGGCCACCAACCAAGCTTTTGGCACGCCAACGCGCCACATGCTTACACCAAAAGTGCCACGCTGCCCCGCGTGCCCGCTCCCAGCGCCCGGCCCGGGCAGCCCGTCTGCATTTGTCTGGCTCCAGCAAACTGTCTCATTAACAGCTGTGTGGGGAGGCAGGAGGGGGCCAGCCGAGCAGGGAGGGAGGAAAATCCCCCCAGCCCGAGGAGGAGGGTGAGGTTTTTCACGCCGGAGTGAGTGAAGCAGCTCCGTGTGCCGCTGCCAGGGCTGACCCCCGGCCCTGCCCATCTGGCAGCCCCAGAACAAAGCGTGGTCAGGCGGTGCTGCCGGTGCTGGGGGTGGGAAGCTGGGGCTGCCAGAGCCTCTCTGGGGTGTTTCACACCCACCTGTGTCCCTGGGTGCCAGACAGAGCTGCCAGGCCCTGCCCTGCCCTGCCCCACCTTTGGATGAGGATTTGCGCGCGGGCAGGTGCGTGTGGACATCCCGGTGCTGGCGGCCGTGCTTGTGGTGGGAGAGATGTCCCAGCAGCTGGACAAGGGACCTGCAGCCCCTCTGCTGTGAGGGGACAGAGCCTCACCCTCAGCAGTGGCTCTGCTGTGCCCAGGTGTGGCCCTGCAGGGCTGGCAGGGTGCCCCCAGCTCGGTTCTGGGTTCTGGGCCGTGGCAGC
Organism: Aegithalos caudatus; assembly: GCA_013389925.1. Taxonomy (NCBI): domain Eukaryota; kingdom Metazoa; phylum Chordata; class Aves; order Passeriformes; family Aegithalidae; genus Aegithalos; species Aegithalos caudatus. The sequence continues at coordinate 112,333 of WEIU01013186.1, read as the reverse complement.
CGTGCGTGGCTCGGGGCTGGGACATTGGACATGGAAACTCTTCCACATCTGGGAGGCTTTGCAGCCAGGAGGGCTGGATTGCAGCAGGCACTGCCAAGCAACCTGCAGGTGCATGGAGGGAAACATCCTGGAGTTTGCCAAGCAAACTCCCTGGAATTGCCACCCCAGCCTCGTGCTTGGGTATTAAAGTGGAAGCCAGGGCTTCGACTCCAATGAAATCTGGGCAAATAATTAACTAAGAGTGACTTTATTGGATTAATTTAAGCTTGTTTGTGGAAATTTGGTGAGCAAAGCCACTCTTGGTTTTCTCAGATGTGTAAACACATTTCTGAACAGCTCCTGGGAGAGAGCTGGGGCAGCACTGGAGCATCACGTGTGGGTCACAGTGACCCTTCCAAGGGACAGGAGCAGGGTCAGCTTTGTGACACCAGCACCATGTGTCTGTCAATTAAAAACTGCTTTTTTTCCAAAAGTACTCCACAGATCCTTGTACAAGAACCCTGCTCATGCAAATGTCCACGGGGGAAAAGGGTTGGTGAGAACTGGAGGAAACTGTTTGTAAATGAGGAGGTCCAAGGTGTGAGGGCAGCAGGAGGGGAGGGCAGGGACAGGCACAGGGACACCGTGTGTGCTGCCATCTCATCCCTGTGCTTCCAGAGAGCCTTGGCTCATCCCAGGCTTCCCAAGGAGTGCAAAACCAGCTGAGCCTCTGCCTGCTGGGCCCGCTGAAGTTGAGGGGGCTGGAGCAGGGAGCAGCGTGTTTGGAAGAGCTAAAAGCACAGGAGCTGTGGAGCTGCCTGCTGGATCTGGCGTGGGATATGGGGACCAGGGCACTGAGCAGATGAATAATTATCCAGGGAAGACAGTGGCAAAATTAAACCACAACTCTCCAAAGGCATTAAACTATTGCTTCTCCCAAGAAGTTCGGCTGTGCTGGGAAAGCCGAACACAAAGAGCTCCCACCCCTTTTAGCGAACAACGCGTGCAGCCCCCGCCCGCTCCTGCAGGGATGGAGGTGGGAAGCCGGGACACGGGAATGCCCGGGCTGGGGCTGGGCTGATGAGGGGCTCCGAGCAGCATTGAACTCCCAGCTTTTCTGGGAAGGAAATTTGGTTTTTTAGAACTAATCATTGGCATGCATTTTTCATTTGTGTTATTATCCCAAAGAAAGGCTGCGGTAAAGCGCCTCAGGTATTTGTTACCTCTGGGGGAATTTTATAAAGGGAGGAGGCAGCTCCTGTTGGCAGCTCCTGAATGGCAGCTCCTGTTGGTATTCTGGTGTGGTGCCTCCAAACTGATCTTCCCAATCAGTTCAGACTTAATGCCAAAGCCTGCTCAAATATACAAATCATATGGAAACATTTCGGAGGTTTTATACAGCTTGGTTCACCTAAGTCTTCTCTGGATGGAAATTGGGAATCACTTTGCTCCTCCCGCTTTGTGCAACTGTTAATATTGAGAATTATTCCCTGTGCCAGGTCCCTGGGTGTTCACCAGGTTGGTGTGGGATGTGCCAGGTGTGTGCAGACCCAAAGGGAGGCTGGGGGTCTCTGCTCTAAGGCCCCTTCCCACCCAAAGCAGGCTGTGATTCTGTGCTCCCAGGGATGTGGGTGCTGACTGGGGGGATTTGCACTGGGCTGATGCATTGGAAGAACAGGATCTGCTGGGTCTGGATATGGAATTCCCAGGGCTCTGGCAGCACTGGCCTCCTGCAGCACTTTCTGAGCAGTGGAGGCTGCAGGGAGGTCCCCAGGAGGGGAGAGGAGGCGATGGATGCACAGCAGTTTCTCTATAAATGTCTGGCACAGCAGAGATCATTTAAAAATAAGGAAAAAAAAAAAGTCTCTTGGCTTAGTGAGGAATCTTTACCTCAGCTTGGATATAAAACAAATTAACTGTGATGTAAACAGGAGGTTGAGGAGGCTACAGCTGTGATTGCTGGTGGAAGGATATCGAAAGTAGGGTGATTCCTCTTTCACAGTGATTTTGGTTCCATTTAAGTTGGAGATCAGATGCTCCCAAGTAAAGATATAAATTATAAAGGCACTAAACTTCAGTACCAATAAGCTCCCCAAATTTATTTGCATTTGTTATCTGGCAGTTTCATTTACAGTGAAGAAACTTTCACTGTGGATCAGATCTTTTTAATATTTCCTCATAACTTCCCAGTGACAATCAGTTTTTCCATTAGGGGAGATCAGACACATAAGTAATACTGAGAGAGCTACATGAATACCAAGTCATTCATTAGGAGCAATGCTACTGCCATGAATGCTGAGTGAATAGACTGTGAGGGGACACTGAAAATTAAAGGTTATTCTGGGTTCATTAACTTCTGCACTCCTTTCTAAAACAAAACCTTGGGTGAGAGCAGCCTTTGACTCCTAAACGGGATCTCCTTGTTCACTAATTTAAAAAATATTAACATCATTTAACTGTTTCCCCTTTCTGCTTAGTATGTGCAAGAAAAGAAGTGTTTGAATTAATGTTGGAAGTGAGGAACAGACAGAACCGTGTGTGTGGACAGGCTCTGCTTTGCTTTCACGTTTTTTGCCCTAAATGCAAATTTAGCTTCTCAAACCAGGATCCTGAGCGCCGTGTCCCAGTCCCTCACTTAAACCCAACCTCCAGCGCCCCAGAGGGGACAGCAGCCAGACTAAGGCGGCCTTTAACATCCCATAATAGTTGGATAACACGGGCTCAGTATGGAAATACAAGGTTTTTAACTGGAACACACTCTGTCTGCTCTCTGCTCTCCCACTTAAGCGGGCAGGCAGAATCCCTCTCCTCGGAGCAGAGGATGAGGCTGCCTCCAACAGTGTCTCTAAAGCCCTTGGTAATTCCTGGATGGAGATATGAGAGAGCAGCTCTCAGCAGCTCGCTCTAAAGCCAGCAATAATATTTCTTCCTCACAGAGTCTTATGTTCCTACTATTTTATTCTGATTTTCTGTTTGTGTGCACAGGCTGCCTTTAGTCAAACAAAAAATAAAAAAAGTGGTGTGGGAGCAGCAGCAGTTTGTCTCTGCTGCAATCTCAGAGGCAGCAGATGGCTCAGGGCTGCTCTGGGGCTGTGCTGGGGCTTGGAGCCTGCAGAGAAAACGTCCTGTGGGTGGTCAGAGTGAGCAAAGTGCTTCTGTCCCAGCAGCACAACTTAGGTTTGCTCTCCCGGGCTGTTTTTTAAGGTCGAATTGGAAGGGACTTTAAAATTCATCCGGTTCCAACCCCCCCACAAGGTTCTGGGGCACCTTCTGCTAGCCCAGGCTGCTCAGGGCCACATCCAACGTGGCCTGAGCCATTTCATTTGTGCTGTAATTGTCACTCATCTGGGAGTGACCCCTCGATGAGTGATGTGTGACTGGGGAAGCACCAGCAGGCAGAAACGGAGCTTTGTGTGTGGATGTTACAGGGGAGGAGCGACTGCACAGCCCAGCCCCTGATTGTTGCACTCATTTATTAAACCCAGGCAAGTTCCTGGGGTAATAACTGTGGGTGATTCCAGCCCTTTGGTGATGGAGAGCAGTGACTGAGTCACCAGAGAGGAGCCTTAGTTTGGAGGTGAGGAGAAGAGGTCCTGTGTCTTTCTGGATTGGTTTTTTTTTTGGTTTAGTTGTGCTCATTGCTGTGGTTGCAGAGCAGGAGACAGTGACCTCCCTGGGCTGGTTTGCCCTTCTTACTCAGCCTCCACAGCTTAAACCTCGATTTAGGAAAGCTCCAGAGCTGCCTGCCTCCTCCTCCCTCCAGCAGAGTGTCAAGCAATCCCAAATTCCATGTGTCCACCCAGCCTCCAGCTGGGAAAGCCCAAGGACAAGGTCAGAGCTCCTTCCAAGCTGCTTCCCACCATTCCCAAGGGTCTGGGTGCCTGTACCACCCTCCTGGCATGCAGGTGGAGGAGCCCCCTGGGCAGCCCCATCCCTCCACCTCTCCCGGCACACGGAATTCCCGATATTCCAAGCCGAGAACCCCCGACCCTGCAGCGTGGCAGGGAGCGAGGCACAGAAACGCTGGGTTTTTGTCACGGAGCCCCAATCCGTGTTCCTGCAGGGAAAAAGGGGGGGGAAAGCCTCACGTCTCGTTTTATTTTTCCTCCCTTTCCCTACATGAGTTAATCTGTTTAGCTCTTTAACCTGTGAGCCGGTGGAATTCTCAGCCAGCGACAATGGGAAGCTTTTGAGCTGGGGATGAGGGAGGTGGAGAGGAGAGAGGCTGGGGAAAACGTCTGGGAGGTGGGGCTGGCTGGCGAGATAAAATACCCTCCCGAATTTCGGCAAAACCCTGCTGATGCTGGAAGGCGAGAGGTTAAACTGAGGCAGAAAAGTTTGTCAGCCCTTTTTTTTTTTCCCTGATTTTTTCCCTTCTGCAGCCGCCACCTCCTCTCCTCTCCTCTGGTTTCTCCCCCGCCCCGCCGCCCCGTACCCCCTCCCCGGCTGGGAAGAAGGAGGTTTGCTGTCTTTGTATTTTAACTGTAGCAAAAAGATTAAATTGTTTACGAGCTGCGAGCCCCGGCTGCCTGGATGAGCTGGGAGAGACAAAGATAGACAGTCTAATTCTCCGGTGTACTTTGTGCTTCCGTCCCCCTGCGCTGCCACTAATTCTTTTATCTGGCCCCAACACTCCAGGCATTATGTGCATTCATAAAAAAAAAAAAAAAAAAAAAAAAAAAAAAAAACAAAAAAAAAAAAAAAACACCAAAAAAAAAAAAACAAAAAAAAAGAAAGAAAAAGAAAAAAAAAACCCTAAAAAAGAAAAAAAAACCCTAAAAAAAAAATCCTAACTGAAGCAGGCAAAATTACTGTTCTCTTCGCTTTACCTCTGATAACAATCTCTTGAATACTGATTACTTTTTTTTTCCCCCAACACAAAGCGACCAACACAAGTTGGTCTTTAACCCTTTATCTTTAGCAAGCAGAAAGACACGAGGAACATCTTACTCAGTTGGAAAAAAAAATAGCATACAGAAGAATTACTGTTATCTCCTAGCCAGAAGAGGAACAGCAGAGATAAGAAAAGCCTGAAGAATTAAAAGGAACGTTGCATTTGGGCTGTAAATTCGTGCTGAAGCTGGTTCTATTTGTCTGTCACTAGGGTTCATAATTTTTCGAGGTTGTTTTGATAGACTTATTGTGAAGACTGCATAGAAAACTCATCAGCATTTGTTGCCTCTGAGCATTATTGTCAGTGGTAACCGCATGGTTATAGACTGGAGGAAGATAATGGTTGAAGTATAAAGGAGATAAAGGCAAAACCTCTTCTCATTAAGGGCTATCTCCACCTCTGCAGACTCTACAGTATTGAGTGACTGGCGCTGGTGCATTGGGCATAAATTATAGCAAAAAAACCTAAAGGCAGCGTCATTATTTCGAAAAAGTTATAATGACATGCCACGGGCTTGAGACCTATTTACACCAAAGAGGGACAATAAATACAGAGGGAGCTGGTGTGGAGTGACCAGCATCGATTGTGCCCTGCTCAGCTCTGCAGGGAGCTGCTCTCAAAGGGGCCATGTCCCCTCCTGGGTACCCACACACCCCAAAGCACGCTGAGGCAGCCAGGGAAGGGAGCTCCAGGGAAAAAAATGTCATTTGGGGTTGTTCTGGCTTCTAATTTGGAAAAAAAACCCCACCCTGGCCAGGTCTTGCCCTGGAGCTGAAGTCACCTCAAGGGGCTGTGGCACTCTCCATGCAGGTGGTGGTGTCTTCACTGGTGCCACTGCATCGCTGCCCTGCCCTTCCCATTTCTTTTTCCTTGCTGTTCTGCAAAGGGATAAAGCCTTCTTTCCAGTGCTCTTTCTGGGTGCTGCTCTTTTCCCTTTTCCATCCTCAGTTGCCTGTGGTTTGATCTCTTTATCTTCAGTGTGGTGGGGGAAGCATTACCTTCAAATTCAAGGCAGGTCCACAGCAGATAAAGCACACTCCTGAGTTGTTTTTATTGGGCAGGACTGCAAAGGACACTCTGTACACCTGCAGCACTGGTTATCTGCAGCTTTCACAGGTACTTTTTGACCTGGAATGAGTTTCCAGTGCCCCTCTGAGGAGGAGGAACTTTCTGCACTTGGAGGAACTGAGGCCCAGAGGGGGCTGGGTGGAGCTGGGAGGGTTTGCTGGCAGCACTTGCCCTGCCTGGACCCAGATCCCTGCTGAAATCACCAGCCCAAATGCCTTTTTAGTGTCTGTGCTGGATTAGTGGCCCCAGAGGCTCCTGATCTGCTCTCCCTATGGCACATGGAGGGTGAGGATGTACCCACTGCTCTCCTGTTGTGTTTCAAGGCTGATCAGATGGGAAACTCCCCCAGGATCCCACCCTGGTCTCCCCAGCCCCTTCAGGTCAGATTTGCTGCTGCAGGGCCCAAAGGATGCAGCTGCACTTGCTGCTTCTCTCTGCCTCTGTGCCATGGACCATGCAGGGCTGTCACCTGTGGGTCACAGCCCACTCTACCTGTGACATTGTGACATTCACACAAATCTTCCATTGTCATGGAATCCCAGAATGGTTTGGGTTGAAGAGGCCTTAAAGCTCATCTTGTTTCATCTCCTGCCATGGGCAGGGACTCCTTCCACTGTCCCAGGTGGCTCCAAGCTCTGTCCAACCTATTCTTGGACACTTCCATGGATCCAGGGGCAGCCAGAGCTGCTCTGGGCACCCTGTGCCAGGGCCTGCCTACCCTCCCAGGGAGGAATTTTTCCCTATTCCCATCTAACCCTGCCCTCTGGCAGTGTGAAGTCATTCTCCCTCATCTGTCACCCAAGCTCTTGTGAGAGATCTCTCTCCACCTTTCTTGTGGGCTCCCTGTGGGTGCTGGAAGGCCACCCTTAGGTCAGCCAAAGCCTTCTGGTCTCCAGGCTGAACATTCCCAGTTCTCCCAGCCTTTCCCCGTTGTGTGAGGGGGTGGAGCTGCTCTGTCCTGTCCTGACCAAGCCTCTCACCCTGCAGGGAGGGAAGGGTGTCCCTGCCATCCCTCCTGCTGGCCCTGGAAGGACAGGGACAGACACTCCTGGTATTTGTTGTTTCATCAGGCATGATCCAGCAGATGCTTGGCAAAGTATTGGCTCCATCCATAATTCTGGGAGAAGATTGTGAGGGAATGTGAATTCTGGTTTCATTTCTGAGGCTGCCCATGACATAGTGCCCAGGCTGCAGGGAGATAAGGGCAGCAATGAGGCTGTTGCACTTGATTTGGAGCTTGTTCTGCTCTTGCCACCAACTTATTGATAATTTTGAGCTTCACTACAAATCAAGGCGGGCCCAGGGGCTGGTTGTTGATATCCAGCCTGTGTTCCTGGCCTCAGCTCTGCCACTGGCACTGAAATGGGAGCGTGGTCTGCAGCCCTAAAGCAGAGTGTGCCAGCTCCTCCTGGCACACCTGGGGGTGAAGCAGGAGGAAGGTTTGGGGGCTGGGACTCCGGTGGGACACGCTCCCACCACTGGAGGAGGCAGATGTGCAATTCCATGGGGATTCAGGTGTCTGGGTGGGAGCTCAGGAATTTCCTGGCAGTGCTTTCCCAGGGTGATTGGCAGCTGGCAGGGAGGAGGTTGCTCTGCAGATGCAATGTTTGTGCCTCTGTCCTGAGTGGGCTTTCCAGATGGGTGATAACCCCAGGGCTGGCTGAAGAAATGTCACTCTAAATACAGGTATCGACCTCAATAGAAATATTTTCATTTTACAGTGTGAAATGCCAGCAACGTTATCTACCTGATGGCTCACAGATTATAATGTCTGTTCCTTCCCAACACAGGTACAAGCCTTCCATTCAGGCTTACAATAAATACAGACATGGGTTGCGGTAATATTTCATTTTTGATGGCATAGCTGTGGGTTTTGATTATATAAATCAGGCTTTAGAAAAGGAATACAGCTTTGTGACTGACTGAATAAATAACTAAATGCAAATGTAAAAGTCCTTACAAATAATAATAATAATAATAATAATCATGATAATAAACCCCACAGTTTTCGAATGGACATTCAGGATCAGCTAGAAAACATTGCACTCTTGGTGTGAATAGGAGAAATCAGTTGGGTGCAGCATGCAGGCGGGTTCCTGATAAACTAATGCTCCTTCACACAATTTACAATCCAACTGAATTCATTTGCATGACAAAATTGGCTCGGGTATTCATGTGTTGCAGCAAGACAAGTGTAACATTACAAAGAACAAGTAACCATGGGGAAGGTTAATGCAGACAATAAGGAAATACAATGACATGAATCGGGTTCTTCTTTTGCCAACCTTTTATCTGAAATAGAAAAATAACAAGCTCCCACCCCCCATTCCTCCTTGGGAATAAAAGAGTTGTTTTATGGAAATGGGGGGAGGGAGAAAATGTGCAAAGTTGGCAAGTAAAGATCTGTAATTTCTCTTTTCCTACCTCACGGATTTGTGTGTGCAGGGGAGGTGGCAGAGAGGAAGGATGGGTTATTGTCATTTTGGAGGAGGCGATGTTCAGCCGGATGGAGTGGATCCATCAGGGAGGGACACGTGCCTGGGAGCTGCAGTTAAACATCCCGGGAATTTCGCTGCCCTGGGGCTGGATCCCGTCCTCCTGCAGCAGAAAACTCGAGCTGTGTCAGCTTGGGCTTGAGCTCTGCGGGACACGGGATGCTGAGCATCCCTTGCGGATATTTGTGTGCCTGCGTGGCCGTGGGCATCTCCTGGAGATGAAATTCCCAGCTGGCCTCTCAACACTCAAAATCCAGATCGCTGCACAGGTTTCTCTGGATGCAGGAGGTTTTTTCCCCACATGAGGATGAGTCCACATGGGATGACTCTGCCATTAGACACAGGATGCTCGGTGATAATCTAGCCAAGGGTTTTGTTTGGAATGACGTGGGCAGAGCTCTTCATTGCAACCCGAAAAGCTCATTACTGGTTGTTTAGTTAAATTCCTTTTATTTAAAGGAATCCAAAGGATGGGGAATGTGATAATCATTCTGGACCCGTGTCTTTGGGATGAATCCCTGCCTTTGCAGGCTGTGGCTTTGCTGCAGGGCTGTGAGGCTGCTCCGGTGGCAGTGGTTTGGAGACCTGTGTGTGTCCCCTGGCCAGGAGCATGGCTTGGTGCACGCCAAGGTGGATTTGATGGCTCCTGCTTGGAAGAGCTGACCCGGGGGACCAGCAAGGTTTGCTCTGAGCCCCCTCTGCTCCCGGGCACTCGGGGCTGGCGCTGCCTCTCCCTCCCCTCTTCACTCACAAGCACTGGGCAAACCTCTTGCGGCAGGAGAGGCTCCGCTAAGTGCAAATTCTAATTATTCCAGCCCGGAATTGCTGGGAGAGGAGAGCTGTGCTGGCTAATTGGCTAAATGCTGGCTGGGAACAAGGACCGCTGGGCTCCTTTCCCTCATTGTTCTGCAGCTGGAGTGCTGAGCTCCCTTTCCAGCCGGGATTAGAGCAGGCACGGCTCTCCCCGAGCACCGGGGCCCCTCTTTAGATCAGCTCTGCTCGGCTCCACAGCAGGCTTGGCCCTCATTTGCCTCCTGCAACAAATCTCTAACAAGTTGACAAACGACTAATTTTAATTTAATCTTTCCGTTTCCAACTTAATGATGGAAAGAAAAAAAAAAAAAAAAAAAAAAAAAGCAGGGGAAGGAAGTGCTCCCTCACATCTTCCCTTCACACCGTTGGTTTGATGGGGAGTTTCAGTGCTAAACTGGAGAGGAGAGCAATAAGAGCCTTAGGTTTTTGAATTAAATTTAACCCTGGGGTGCCACTGCTTCAGAGCCTTTGGAGGCAGAGTTGTAAATCATGGCAGCAGATTCTGCTTCTGATGAGCACTTCCCATCATGATGACATTTAAACTATTAATTAATTAGGAGAGAGCAAGATGAGAAGATTTGGAATTCTCCCCTTTGGATAATTACTGTCGAACACATTTGTTACTGTAATGAAGGAACAGGATGTGACTTCAGCCCTGCATGTGGGTCTCCTCACATTATTATTATTATTTTAGTCCACCTCAAAAGGAGAAAGAGAGGCTTTTATCCCTTGCAACCCTAGGTAGAAATAATCTGTGTGGTAGCATTTTAGCCAAGCTGGATTTGGGCAGGAGGAAAGAGGTGCTGGGCTGAGCTGTGAGTGGCAGATACCCCGAGACCTGGAGCCTGCAGGTGTGCTGGGTTCTCCCAGAGCAAATCCAACCTGGCACTTCCCAAGTCCACCAGAGCTGAGCCTTCTCCTTTGGAAGCTTTCCTTGGACAGAGCCCCTGAGCCAGGTGTGTGCAGAGGGCTCCTCTGGCTCGGGCTGGCAGCCTGGGGGCCCTGGTGAAATGATGGAGATGTTCCCAAACCCTGGCTGGAGACCTGGATGCTGTCAGGCTGAGCAGCACTGCCCTCCTTCCCAAGCCCTCCTTGCCATCTTCCCCTCAGAGAGATTATCTGGAAGCTCTCCTGGTTTTCCCCGTTTCCCCAGAGGATTTTGTCCTCCCTCAGAGCAGTCCCTGCTCTCTCAGGCATCGCTGCTCCCTGCCAGCACAGCTCCTTGTTTACCTCTGCAGTGTTAATATGCCCTTTGCAGATAATCAATCTTGCCTGGCAGGATCAATTAAAATGAACTGGGGATGTTCCACGTACCTTGCTCTGGAAATTTAACTCCAGTTGTACTCCCACTTGGAAAGCCACATTTCTAGAGCTGCTGGGCAGGATGGTCCCTGTGTCCAGTGCCACTTTAACCAGGGGGACAGGTCTGGATGGGCTCCTCGAGGGGAGCTGCTAATTACAGCCATCAGTAATGCAAGGTTTAGGCAGAGGTGCTTTGCTGGGGACACTGGGCTTTTGTGTCACTTGGCTGTCACCTAACCCCCTTTCCCTGAGGGATTATCTAGGGTGTCCAAGCAGATAAATCAATGTCCTGCAGGCCTGGGGAAGCTGGGCTGGGGAGCAGCCCCTGATGCCCCGGGGTGCAGAGGCTGTGCTGGTGCTGGGTTTGTCACCTGGAGCTGCCAGGCATGGCATGGGCCTGATTTTCCAGAGGAGAGAGCTCTCTCCCTGTTTTTTCAGCAGCTGGCCATAGAGAATTATCCTCAGGTGATCCAACGATTTTTTTTTTTACACACAGAAACATTTACATTTGTTATTTTAAGCAGAACTGTCTCTAGGTACTCCTTTGTCATCTTACTCATTTTAACTTTCCAAAGAGTTTTTTACCTCCTGGATGTTTCCATGACCTATTGATATTTTTCTGTTTAAATGTCTCTGTTCAAAGTTGTGGTGGTTTTCTGGTGTCCTAAATGAAGTGAGTTTGGGCTCTCTCTCAGTTCCTGGTGTATAAAATTCCCCCTGGAAAGAGCCGCCGTGCTTTAACCTGGATTTTTTCCTCAGAACTTTTGCCACTTGGGACACTGATCTTTCCATAGACAAGCTGTAGACTTTGTACTGTTAAAAATAGAAATACTAATTCCTTTTTGTGGAAAATCAGATAGCCTTCCCAGTGGAAAATAAGAAGTATTTTTAATGTGCTCTTGCAGGAGAGCGACAGCAAAATTCTCTGGGTTTTAATCTTTGCTGCTTTTTGTCACGGTGACTCAGAGTGAAGGGCTCTGCCTTTGCTCTGATTTTTACAAAACCCAAACAAAAACATTTCCAAGACCTTAAATGACATTGCTTTTTTTAGATTTTCCCCTTTTCCCTCCAAGTACAACTGGTAAATGATTGTGCAGCTCTGAGCCCCCAGCTCTGTCCCTCCGGGGGGGTTTGGCAGCAGGTTGGGGATGCCCTTGGCCACACCTGGGGCAGAACCAGCTCTTGGTTCCCCAGGGCTGGGCTTTGGGGTCAGCAGGGCTTTGGGGGCTGAGGGCTCCCATCCTGCTCCCCAAAGGGGTTTGGGATAAATGGGTTTAATTGTGGATCTCTGCCAGTGCCCACATGAGACCCAGAATGACACAGACACACACAGCACCCTCGAGGAAATTAATGCCAGAGGAAAGGTCAGCACAAGGTGGGGTTTATTTTGTGTCATCATCAGTGGGATTTTTCTTTTGATTTTAAATCCCTGTGATTTTTTAAGAAATTATAATGAATCGGACCAGAAATATCATGTGTTTGTGGAAAAGGCTAAAAATGAAATCTAACTGGAAGAATATTTGAGGGGGGGGTGATGGAATTAATTTGTTTGTGCTCTGGTATAAGCCAAGATGATGCCAAAACCCTTTGGAGACAGATAAATGCTTCATATGGGAGTCAGAAAACATACAATCAGTCAGCAACAATCATCTTTCTGGAGATTCCAGATAATCCAGGCTTCAAAGCAAAACCTGTGTTTTGGAATATTCATTCTCTGATATTCAAACATCCAACTTTGTTCTTCTAATTATTATTATTCTTTTGATGTTATATCAGACAAGTGCTATGAGGGTCTTAAAAAGGGCAAAATAATTATTTCCTTTATATCTTAATACCCATGTGATGCAGAGGCTTTGGTGGAGAAAGGAATATTTTTTTTGACAAATCCAAAGGGGGAAGCTTGGCAACATGGTACAGTTGAGTGTAACCATAAATAAAACCCTGTGTGAATTCCCCCTTGGAGACACTACAGATCTATTGAACAGGGCACCCTCTCTATAAAAATTGTTCTTGAGAGGTAATAGCAAGCTATACATTATGAAAAAATATAGCACAGGGATTTGCTGTACTTGGAGCAAAACTATGAGAAAAATGGTGGGAGGTAATAAGGGATTGTCGTTCCATCCCATTAGAAATGTGTTTTATTCCAGACACCCAGATTTTATCTTCCCCCTGCAACTGAATTAGAAATGAAACTGCCAACTTTCTAGGATGTGCAAGGATCCACACAGTAATGTGTTTGGGGTTTTATTCTTTTTTTTTTTTTTTTTTTTTTTTTTTTTTTTTTTTTTTTTTTTTTTTTTTTTTTTTTTNTTTTTTTTTTTTTTTTTCCTTCCCTTTTATTTTTGGGAAACTAATTAGGGCCAGCATAGATAAAGCACACTGTGTGTTATGAGACTGTAAATAACAGAAAAGGGTTTTCTTAGGAAATTAGCACTAGGGACACACAGGAAGCTATGAAATCAAATGCCACAAATATATACTGTATTCTCTCCATAGATTAAAATAATAATAAAAAACCTCTAAACCCAGCCATATAAAGGAGGGAATCCTCGAGGATTGGACTGGCACAATCGTGCAAAAGAAGAAGTTCAGTAAAAAAAAATCCACTCATTTCTAAAGAAATTTCCCAGATTAGATTTGTAAATCAAAAACCAATATATAACATGCAAGAATTGATCTGTTTTATATTCCTCAGTTACATTTTTGTGAAGCACATTTAGAAGATTTAGAACGTATTTGCGCCTGCTGGTTGAGCCATTATATGCTTGAGTTCATACATCTATTTGTGAGGCTATAAAACAGGCATCGACTACCCATGTAAATTGTGTTCTCCACAATAAATTATATGCATACTTGCAAAAATACATAACTGCTGTTGGTTGGCTTACGTAGGCTGAATACTAATGATGTTTAAAGTTGTATTGTCCCTCTTCTCGGGCCTAATTTAGCCTCTACATCAAAAATTATGTAGGAAAAAACACTTTATCCTCTCACTGAGAAATAAAATGGCACTTACGGGCATCCACATATCTTTCTTTTATGAAACACCACCATTTTCATACTAATTTTAGCTGCAGAGGGTTCATGGCAAAGCCTGTCTCGTGCAAACCTCTGAGGAGGCTTCAGTGCGTGCACGGCTCTGTAAAATGTGATTTTGGGGGTTTGCAGGAAGGGACTGGGGGCTCGTGCATGTGAGACACGCTCACAGGCAGGGCAACCCTTTGTGCCAGGATGGGTATTTTTAATTGCTAAAGTTCAGAGGGTGCTGCAGCCTCTCCTCAGGGCTCAGGGCAGAAGTGCTGGCACACCCTGGCACGCTCCATGTGGTGCCTCTTGCTGTCCCTGCTGCCCACCACAGCAGCGCTGCCTTCAGGGACTGGCTCTGCTCCCATCACAGCAGCACTGCCTTCATTTTGGGGCATTAATTGTGTTTGCTCCTCTTCCACTTGTCCTGAGAGCTGGGGGAGGTCCTGGCCCGGGTGGTGTCCCCACTTTGGGACATTTGCTGTGGCTGGGGTGGCACAGCCCCCGTGCCTGCGGGCACTTCCCATTGTTACTGGCAGGGAGCAGGAATGGCTGGAGGTGCTGGGGAAGCTTCCCACGTGCTCCCCTGCCGGCTCTGCCCTCCCCTCCTCACTCTGCTCTCCGCTGATAACATTCCCTACCTCTTCCCAGCCTCTTCCATTAACCTGCTTTATTTATTACTTCCACCAGTTTTTCTTTCCTCTTTGCTGTTTCTGTGCAGATCTCTTTCCTCCCCAGGTTTTGCCTCCCTCGGTGTGTTCTCCCCTTTATTCCTGCCTCTCTCCATCCCCTTCCTGCTGCTCCAGTGCTTCCTCCAGCACAAATTCCCTGCCTGCTGCTGCAGCCCATCTCTCAGTGAGGGATGGATCACTGCCAGGCACCCGGGTACCCCGAGAGGGAGAGGAGAATCTCCCCATCCTCCTTCCCTGTCTGGGGAATATGGAAGCTGTCACACACTTCCTCTCCTGCCCAATGATGTGTGGGAGCATAATATATCCCTTTTACTGGGCTCACAGCCGGGCAGAGGGATGAGAGAGCAAAGTAACAGCCTCCTTCTTCCTCGCCCAGAATATCCAGAAATAGTTCCTCTCGTCACTCCCATCCCTGCTGGGATTTTTGAGGAGCCCTCTGGAAAAGCTCAGGCTGTGTCTCTGGGGACAAAGCCCACGCAGACAGGGGGACAGCACTCTCCAGTGACACAGGGATGTGCAGTGAGGCTGCAGGAGCTGCCTCCAGGCACAGGGATGGGCTGGAAAACTCAGCTCTGCATTTCCAGCCCACTCTGTGCCACTCTGGGCTGAATTGAGGTTGTATCCCAGGACTAGCACGGTCAAACTCTCCAAAATGCAGCTCACAGGGTTTGCTTTGCCAGGCTCTGAGCTGGGAGGGGAGGAAGGGAAAGGTGAAAACCCACTCAGAGTGAGGGCCAGAAGGATCCTGATGTGCTCTGTACATGGTTTATACACATCCATATCGTGTTCTTTGTTGTTTTTCTTTGTGTGTGATTAAACTTTTAACTTCTGGAGGAAAAAAAGTCATTCCTGGAAGAGCTCTGAGGTGTCCAAACAGCAGGGGAGTTGCTGGGGTTTATGGGCAGGGGCAGTTTTTGGTGCCCAGGCTGTGGCAGAGCAGGGTACACGTGTGATGACAAGGAAAATTCCAGGGTGTTCACAACCTGCAGTGCTGATTTATTTGTTGTCATCCCTCTGGGGATCTGTGTGGCAAAGCCTCAGCACCGAGGTGGTGCTCAGGAAGGGGTGGCAGACCCTGCCAAAGCAGCACCAGCTTTTGGGGACAGCACCGGGAGTCTGTGTCCCAACAGAGCAAAGCTCAGGGAGTGCCTGGAGTACAGGGAATCCTCCTGGGACAGGGAGGGGATCACAGCCCCTGTCCCTGAAATCCACCCTGAGTGGGCAGAGCAGAGCAGCCCCAGGATGGGTCCCACCACAGCCCCTTAGATGAGAGTGTTGCTTTAACACCACAGAGTCTCAGAGTTGCAGTGGCTGACAAAGTAACCCAGATATAATTTTCCTTTGTGTCAGTTCTAGCCACTAAAATTAGTATTAAGAGACACAGAAAGCTCAGTGGAGTTTTCCCAGTTTATCCTGCGGCTAATCTTTTTATATCTCCTTTTTTTTCTCTCTCTCTCTCTCCTTCTTTAAAATCAGGGGGAGGGGAAGCCCTTTCATTCCCTGCAGCTGGCATGTCTAAACTCCTAACATATGTGCTTCTTATCCAACATACAGTAGCTTAGGACTTTTCAAAAACACAGAACCCCCGAATCCAATAAAATTGCAAATTTCACTGTATTTCACAATATCCTAAATAAACATGAACAGCGTGCATTTCTCTTTCTGGCATCAAATATTAATCTGTCCGTGGTGGGAAATGTGCTTTCCATCTTGTGTGCGCTCACATTGGGTAAACACTTGGGAGATTGCTATTCCAGACCTTTCATTCTCTCCTAGAGTCAAGAGCATGACAAATTTTTCTCCTAATTACACCTGCCACTGTTTGCCTTCTAATACTGTAAATCCTCCATCACATAGTTTTTCAGATTCAGGATTAGGTTCCTTCTCTGTCATACAAATGATTGGAGGTGCGGTGTGCAGTTAGCAACGCACATTAGGGATGTTTAGGGTGGGTTGTGTCTCTTTCCTAAGTGAGGAATCTGCGAGCAGAACTCAATCCACGTTTAATGTGTGGTGTTGAAGCTCTGGGTTGGTTTTTCTGGATGTTTGGGAGCAGCAGAGCCCCTTCCCTCTGTCTGAGAGCACAGCCCCGTGCTTGGCTCTGCTCGCCACTTCATTTGGCTTTGGCTGATGCTGGAAATCACATTTATTGCCCTGGTCTCTGTGTGGCTGCAGGGAGGAGGTTTGGCAGGAGGATGTCAGCAGATAGAAATGAAGGAGTCCCAGGGGTGGCAGAGGGTCCTGCTCTGCCCAGACACTGGGACACTGCTGGGCCCTTCATGGGCACGTGCCCAGAGCAGCTCTGGCTGCCCCTGGATCCCTGGCAGTGCCCAAGGCCAGCCTGGACAGGGCCTGGAGCACCCTGGGACAGGGAAAGGTGTCCCTGCCATGGCACTGGATGAGCTTTAAGGTCCCTTCCAACCCACCCCACTCTGGGATCCTGTGAAATCCAGGCCTGTGTTTCTGGAGGCCGTGCTGTGTTTCCCTCACTTTGCTGAGCGCAGGGCAGGCAGTGGGAATGTGGGCAGGCAGGGGGAAGGTGGGCAGGCAGAGGGAATGTGGGCAGGCAGGGGGAAGGTGGGCAGGCAGAGGGAATGTGGGCAGGCAGGGGGAAGGTGGGCAGGCAGAGGGAATGTGGGCAGGCAGGGGGAAGGTGGGCAGGCAGAGGGAATGTGGGCAGGCAGGGGGAAGGTGGGCAGGCAGAGGGAATGTGGGCAGGCAGGGGGAATGTGGGCCGGCAGTGGGAATGTGGGCAGGCAGAGAAGAGCTGTACCAGCAACCCCAGGCTGCCCTTCCCTGCATCCCTCCTCCACTCTGCAGGTGGCACAGGGATGGGGGCAGCAGTGCCCGCTGGATTTCTCCTGCTCTGGCTTTATGTTTAAGTGAAAGCCTCTTGGGCAAAGAGGCCGTTTCGCTTTGCTGCTGCAAATCCTCCATTAACGCCTTGCAGCAGGGGGGCCCAGAAATTGGGCGGGCTCGCAGCTAACGGAGAGTTAACACACAAATGGTGAGCTGGGAGAGACCCCGTGCCCGGGATACGGGGGAGGGACACGCGGTGAGGAGGAACAGCAGCAGGGATGGCCACGGTGTCCGTGTGCCTGTGCTCCAGCTGGGCGTGGAAAGGGTCTGCACATGACCTTGGGACGTGGGGGTGTCCCAAATGTGGGACACAGGACAGGGGACAGGGTGGCACACGTGGCCCCTGCCCCGAGGGTAGATGGCAGGAGTGTTTCAGAGTGCAGCTCCCGGGGTCAGGCTGCTGCAGCACGGTGTTTTTGCAGCTTGCGGTGTTTTTGGGGTGTGGGAGCCTTGCTGTGCCAGCACTCGGGGTTCCAGTGAGGGAATAAATCGAGGGCTTGAGCCTGGAGAGAGGGAGTGAGGCAATTCCTTTGATTCCCAGGTAAATCAGCTGAGCTGAGTGTGGATGGATGGAGCAGGAGCCTCTCCCTTCCTGCCCCTCAGCACTTGTTTAGCCGACTGCCAAGGAGGCAATAACTCCTTCCTTCCTAGCAGGCTTCCAAAAGTTACATATTTTTATTGGCAACCTGGGCAGAAGGGAGAAATTTGGTTCATTATAAATCAGTCTCAATTTTCAAAATGTAAGTGACAAAATTGCTCTCTGCCTCATCCATTTCACAAGACTTTTTTTTTTGGCTATTTTGGATTCTCTTTTTCTCTGAGAAGTGGGAAGACTGAGTAAATTAACTTTACTTTGAAAAATTCTTGCTCACAGGAAAAGCTTTTTATTTATTCATTATATAAAATCCAGCCTTTCCTCTGGCTGTATCCCTTTAGGCAGCCTGTGGAATGAGCACCTCCACTTTGGATGGGACACTCAATACACAGGATTTAGGGCACATATACTGCATTATTCCTGCACCCTAGTAATACAATTAAACCTGCCTTTAAAATCAAAATTCCAAAGTGCCAGCCTTGCTCCCAGAGTGACCCTGGGGTGGATCAGTTCTGTTGTAAAGCTGCCATAACCTCAGGGCACTGCTGGAGAAATGCCACTGCAAAGCCCACCCTGCTCTGCCCGGGATTTCTCCCGGTTCCATGGGGGCAAAATGCTGCCAGCCCAGTGCCCTTTGTGCCCGGCTGCCATCCCAGCACCATTCCCAGGCTGGAAGGGCTGGAGGGGCACAGCACGGGGCCCTTTGTGCCCGGCTGCCATCCCAGCACCATTCCCAGGCTGGAAGGGCCGGGTGGGCACAGCCCCGGTGATTTGCAGCGGCCGGGGGGGGCTGTGGCTGTGACCGGGTTGTGACCCCGGCAGAGAGCGAGGCAGGCAGCGTTTGGGTGAAACGCAAACAAAAGGTTAAATGCTTCAGCTCCCTGCTTAGGCAGAGCCAATCATTCCGAGGAGTCCGTGTCCCCCCTTTAATTGGTTCTTTATTTCGTGCAATATTTCTTTCTCCTTGTGCGCCCTCTCTCCCTCTCCCCCGCGCTTGCCCACGCAGATTCGCCCACTCGCCCTCCTTAGAACATCTTCATAGCAGCCACTTAACCCGAGCCCGGCTCTCCCAGCCCTCTTTACCGGGGCTGGATAACATCTCCATCACTAATGGCACCTTTAATGAGTTACATCTCTCAAGGGTTCCGGGGCTCTTGTCCTATTTTTTCCGCGGCTCCTGGCACGGGGCTCTGCTTTGGCAGCGCGGGGACATCCGAGGCGTCCGTGCCTCTTCCCAGCGCCTTCACCCGGCTCTGGAACGCCAGGAGTCACGGACAATATGCTGCAGATCAGCAGCGCAGGGAGGTGTGCGCCAGGGAGCCGGAGCATCCCTGGCTTTTGTCTCCTGCCCGCAGCGGGGAGAGGAGAAGCGGAGCTGCAGGCACCTCCCAGCCCGCCTGCTGCCCCCTCTCCTCCTGTGCTTCCCCGGCGGGAGGAATCCAAAACCCATCAAATCCTTCTGTTGAAAGGCTTCCAGGAAAAGTTACCTTCTCACTGTGCCCACTCTCGCATCATCACCCCGCTGTGGGCGTTTTGAAAGCACGTAGGGTAAAGGTAAAATGGAAGTGTTCGAGGTTTGTCCTGGCAAAGGAGGATGCCAAAAATCCCAAGGCAGATGGCTCAGCTCCCAGCCCCGCGGCTAACCCTAGGAAAGGGTTAAAATAACCAGCGTTTAACTCGGCAGACACAGCTCTGCGTGTCACACATCCCTCCTTCCAGCTGATCAACCGGCTCCCAGGCAGGTTGGTGACATGCCCGAGATCAGACAGGGAATTTGAGGGGTTTATGCAAAACAGCACCAGCTGTGCTGATCCAAACTGGCTCTGTGTGACCAAACTTCCCCCGTTCTGCAGAGCTGGGAAAGCAAAGCAGAAGGAAGAGCCAGGTGTCCTCCCTCGGAGTGGTGCTGGCTGATGAATGAGCGCGGGACATAAACGTTGAACTTTGATTAATTCCCGGTGTCCAAAGCCCGCTAGAACTTGGCCATTTGGCCTCATTGAAGGCGGCACTCAGATGTCACCGTGATAGGAAAAGCAGAAACCACCTCCAGGAGCAGCAGTGGCTGTAAAACATCGGGAGGGGGAAGTGACAGCTCCGAGTCCTCTCACTCCCCATCCCTACAGGGCCGTGAGCGGCTCCGCTCCCAGTGCAGCAACAAAGCCCCGGTCACTTGGACCAAATGAGCTCAGGCACTCAGGAAAAGTGTTTGCCTTCATTTTAGCCTCGGAATTGGAGTTTATGAAGTCATTGTTGGAGATAAATAGGAGCTGCAGCAATCAGTTCAAACTGGTTTAGAACACTGTAGATCCCTGTCCCAGCAAGGGTGGTTTTCTCACCTCGGAGCATTTCTGTTTTCCTTGGGGTTGTTTATGGTTTTGGGCTCAGGCTTGACCTGAAGCATTGGCAATGCTAATGACATTTCAAAGGAGCATCGTGGATTTATGATCCTGTCATTTGATTCAGAGGTTTCCAAATGCCAGATCAGACATTAATTTCTGTTACTTGCTGGTGAGCAGGTCAGTGGGATCCTCAGACCGTGCTGAGAGCCAGGGAGGGGATGTGCAGGTGCTGCCTTGGCCCATCCTGCCAGGATGCTCAGATACTGAATTTGGCACTCAGGGGCGGGCCGGCATTTACTCCCTGTCCTATACCGAGCTCCAGAAACCAACACTGAATCAAACATGAGAGAGGAAAACCTCAGACTCCTCCAGTTTGTCCCTTCAAACCATCTGACAATGCTCTGGCTGAAGTGAGGGGTTGGATTTGCCTGCTCAGAGCTGAGGGTTCCCACTTTCCCCAGCACAGAGCCATTGCAATTCCCCAGGTGAACATTTGAGATAGGTGCACATATGTACAGAGCTTTTCAGAATATTGTAATTATATTTATCTTCCTGCTCTTGCTTGTAATTTTTTTTTTTTTTTTTGTGGTGGTGGTGGAAGATTAAAGCCGGTGTTTTATGATCCAGGCTGCTCCTCTCCATCCCCTCGCAGCAAACTGGCAAGGTGTTGTCACTTGTGTCACTCACATTTGTCAGTT
Organism: Aegithalos caudatus; assembly: GCA_013389925.1. NCBI lineage: Eukaryota > Metazoa > Chordata > Aves > Passeriformes > Aegithalidae > Aegithalos > Aegithalos caudatus. The sequence continues at coordinate 91,572 of WEIU01013186.1, read as the reverse complement.
TAAAGGTGTTTGCCCTGCTTCCAGCAGCAGCAGCAGCCTTTCCCTGCAGTAAATTCACACTGAGGCATCACTGAGCTCCCTCCCAGGGACCCCTGGGCTCCAGCTGGTGCTGCAGAGCTTCTCCTGGAGCCTCAGCACCCTGGGCAGCCCCAGGAGCACCCCACGAGGGGTTACTGGGTGCCAGGGTCCTTCTGGAGGACAGGACGGGAAATAATTGCGCTTCTAAAATAAGCACTCGCTCGCTGGTTGGTGTTAATGAGTGAAAGGGATTTAATTAATTGGGTCCAGCAAGTGGGTCACCGGTTTCCTCAGCCAGAGAAAGGTGTCGTGGATAGGGAGCACAGCAGAGGGTGCTGCCCCTTAAATAAGAATTTCTGAGTTTGTACTGAGAGTTTGCTGGGCTTTTTGGTTGGCTTTAGAACCTACTGAAGGCACCAGGTAGGAAACTCAGTCAGGCCAACGTGGGGGGTGTGTCTGCCAGCCAGGTTCTGCATCCCAAAACACAGATTGTTTTAGCTGGTGTGAAAACCAAATCCCCCTCTTTTAGAGCCCCATGGCAAAGGAATAAACCACTCATTGCAGAGAGCTCATGCAGCCACAACTGCTGCTTCCCAGGGATCCTGAGTGGAACCCAGGGAGCAGGGATGCAGCTCCTGCCTCAGCTGAGGTTTCTCACTCCTGCTCAGTGCTCCTGACTCGAGCTGGTTTGTAGCCGCCACCTTTTATTTAAACATAGGAGGTTTTTTAAAATTTAAATTAGATCTCGGAAAATAGATACTGTGCACCTTTGTGTTGGTAAGAAAAAGAAGTGGTGTCATTCATGTCAGATAATTGGTGGTTTTAGCTCTCTGCAGAATAAATTACAGCAGTCATATAATGGCCTTTCATCCAATCACTTCTCTACTCCAGATCTAGACTTGAAATGAGGTTTGTTGAAAACATCATTTCAGGGATTATTGACCACAGCAAAACCTTGTTGTACATGTTCTTTGTATGTATTGAAAATGCACAAGTTAAAAAGGTAATAGTTGGTGCTTTGCCAGTGAATTGGAAGCTGCTCCCTGGGATCAGCAGGAGGGACCAGGCTCTGCTGGGGGGGGAACACATCCAGGCTCCCCTCTCCCTCCAGAGTGAGGATGGGAGCTGGGGGCACTGGGAGTCACTGGGAAAGAGGCTGTGCCACCCTCGGGGTGGTTTGTGGGCTCACATGTGGGCAGTGCAAAGAGGACTTCACTGGTTTGACCAGCAGCCAAACTGCTGGGGCTGTTTGGACGTCTTTGCCTTCTGAACTCTCACCCCCTGTGTGTTTAAACACCCGTGGTTTAGGCAGTCTGCAAAAAGGCAGCGTGGATATGGTCAGGGGGTTGTAGAGGTCACTTTTCAGGGCTTGATTGCCTTTTTTATATCTGAACAGCCCCTCATGGCTGCAATCCCTGTCCCCCCTGCAGCCCCTCAGCAGTGCAGAAGTGCATTAGGATAATCTTCTATCAGGTGCCAAGGAGTTCAAACCAATCTTTACGTGGGAAAAGGTTAAAAGACAATGTGGTCATAATCTACAAATACCAGCTCAGGGAAGAATGAGAGACAGTAAAAGACTCTAAAGCTGAACAAGAGAAAAAATAAAATATACAGCAGGGTTCCGTGGTTGGGAACTGATGGCAGAGAAATTCAAATGAGAATTGAAGAGTGTGTTTTGACAGTCACAGTAATTAACCATTGGAGAAAATTGCCAGGGGATATGGTAGATGCTCGATCACTCACAAGTCTTACAAATAGAGGCTGAATGTCTTTATAAAACAAAATGCCATTTATTGGGGGAAATGAACAAAGTTGTGGATGAGCCACTGGAAACGAGTCTGGGAAATTCCTGGGTGTGAGGCCAGGCAGGATCAGCTCAGTGAATCTTGCTGGGAGTTAAATCCAGGGATCTGCTGATCCAGAGGTCTGGATTTTGGGCATTACAGACCCCAGTGGTGCCTTTCAGTTCTTTCTTTCTTGCAGGAATTCAGGGACTTGGTGTCTCTGATGTGAACAAAGCCCTGGCTGAGGAATGTGATAGTTCCCACCAAAGCTGAGCTGGTCCTGCAGCACTTGTAGAGTCAGATAATTGATCATTTTCTTGTCTGAGGATCAAAGTACCTGAAATCTGGTCTGCTGTAGGATGCTCTGAAAAGATAAATTCCTAAAAAATAGTCTATTCCTTTTACATTTTTTACTCCACTTATTTCAATCTCATCCATAACCTGGCAGCCCAGGTGATGGTTCTGGAGCAGTTGCTGCTCTCTAAAGCAAGCCAGGGGGTTTGGATTCCCAGCTTTGCTCAGGGCTGATGGAACTGAGGTTTGGCAGGCTCCTGAGCAGCTCTGGAAGCTGCAGCTCCTCCTGTTTCTCTCACTGCTCGACTTTCCGGGCTCGGGAAAGTTCCCTGAGCTCCCACCCGAGCCCGAGAGGGAAGAGCCTGCCCAGACACTCTCCATCATTTATTTCCATCTCCCCCCGTGACAATTTTGCGATGGGCTGCAGAAGGGGAGTGTCTGCTCTGGGGAAGGGCTTTTCTCTCCTGCTGCTTTCCCTTCCCACCAAACCCCCGAGCGCTGCCGAGGAGCTGATGCTGCTCGCTCGGATCCTGGCGTTCCGTGCCGCTCCCGGCGAATCCCGGCTCCCCTGGCATCCCCGCCCGCTCCGTGCGTGTCCCTGCACTCGGTCGCTGTCTTTTCTGCGGCTGCTGCTGCTCCTGCAGCTAACGGGTCCTTTGCCTCTCGTCTGCCAAGCCACCGTGGCTGCCTCCCATTTCCCTCCTGCTGCAGCCTTCAGCTGTTTGGAATTTGCTTCCAAAATGCAACGAGTGTATTTTTTTTTATAAGTCTCCAGATGGATACTTGCTGTTCCCAGATTTTTTTTTTTTTAAGCTGTGTCGTTTGGGGAGGGCAGCTTGTGGCTCTGAAGGAAATAATAGAGACAGAGTGGAAAAAAAAATAATCCCTGTCTTTGCTTCTGGGTGGAGTTCACACTCAGCAAATCAGGAATAAATCCCAGCACTCAGAATTGCAAAAATTCTCCAGAAATAGAAAATATTCTTATCTTTTCTCCCTAGTTTGTAGTGTGTGGATCTATGGCAGGATGTCTGGCAGAATGTCTGAAACAATTATTCCCCATATTCCCATTGTGAATCAAAGGGACTTCTGAGATATCTAAAGGCAAAAAAAGCAGTGAAACAGTAAAAGTCTGAGAATTACCAAACCCCAGCTGTGCAGGTTAACCCCTGTGACTGTGGCATGGTCCAAACCTTTTCCTGAGTGGAAAACTCTGCAATTTATCAAGCAAGGAGAGGAGTGAGTGCTTTGTTGGGAGGGAGCCCCAGTGACAGGTCCCAGCTGCTGGTGTGTGTGTGCACATGGAAGGGAAAAACACCTCTTCAGGAGCATCAGATACGGTCCTTTTGCAAAACCAGGTCTGATTGAGGGGTTTAAAAGGCCTAAAGGTGGTTTTGGGAGCTGTGAGGAGTTCCAGGGTGGTGCTGGGACCCAGAAGGGAGAGCTCCGAGCCAGAGCAAAGTTCCAAACCCTGCAAAGAAGGACGGGCTTGAGAGGGAACCTTGACCCTTTCTGAGGCTTCCAGGTGCTGCTCTGGCTGCAGGCTGGTCTGGCTGTGGACTTCATTAGGAAAGGGAAAACATCTTCATCCTCCCAGTGCTCCCAGGGGACTCGGGTTAATGGGAACCAGGGCACGGCAGCGCCGGGACTCTGCCGAGTCCAGAGAAACAAACCACGATTGGATTGTTCCCTCCACCAGGAGATCAGGGTGAGATAGGGTCCAGCTGTCCAGCCATCTAGGAGACTAATTAGTCCAATTAATTAAGAAGTTGCTCCGTGTTTCCCCAGTGTCACACGGGGTTCTGAGAGAGAGAATGACAAGGGTGTAGAGAGGTCACAGGGAAAGCTTAGTGTCTGTTGGGGTAGATACACAGTAATTAAGTGACAATAGACAGGAACTTTGCTGCTAGAAGAGTGCTAATTAAAACCTGTAGGGTCCTGTTCTCCTTCCAGGGATGCAGCATGTGCCCCTATATCCCACTGGCCTAAAGGGGACCTGTTTTTAGGAGCAATATTCTCCATTTGGGCAACAAGTCTTTTACTCCATGGCTCTTGCACAGGGGCCCTTTAATACATAGTGGAGGTGCCCAGGATCTCAGGAGGTTCCTTAGAGCTCAGAAGATCTGTGGGGAAGTGAGGTCAGGTCCATTGTGGGGGTGGGAAGATGAGGCCTGAGCAGGGCTCCTCCCCAGCCAGGGATCCAGGAGGGAAGCTTGGTGCCATCCTTCAGCCAGGAGCACCAAATCAGCCTGGGACGTGCTCAGTGATGCTTTCTGTGGGGAGCTGACCTGTGCTCTTGCTTTCTGTCCATAACTCTGTGTCCTGGGTCCTCCTTACGGCCCAGGGAGATCCTTTCCTGCCCAAGGTGTTGGGTTGGAGGCCCCCCAAGGCCATGGGCAGCCTGGCAGCCGTGAGGACACCCGGTGACACCGAGCAGGATATTCTCTTTTCCTCTTCCTGAGCTCTCCACTCCTCACACCCACAGCAGGGAGATCCATCCTCAGCTGAAACCTAAGCAACAAATGTTAACATTTCATTTTAAAACCTAAGCCAATCCACTTTATAATCCAGACACGGCGTCCTGAGTGAGCATTGCTGTTGGATAATCACACAGTGGTGTGGCCTTTTGCCCCCGTGCCTCGCACAACACACCCGAGGCATGAGATTAGGCTCCAATAATAACACACCCCGTTGTGCCTTTTTGCTCAATTGATAAACCTGCTGTATTAGGAGATATTGTCATAAAACTGAATGGCACCCTGTAAACCTGAATCACTCTCTCTTCTGTGTAGCCAGGGAATTAGATGTTCCAGCTCCTGTCTTGGCTTTATTTCATGTCCCCAATATGCAAGAGACTATATAAGCTGCTGCTTTATTGTTTTTAAAACACTATGAGCAACGCTGGTGCTGTATAAATATCTATTTTATATACTTTGATTCCTGTCTCACTCACTGCTGTGGAACCATGCAGGTCGTTTTTGGTTTAAATCTTGCCTGGGAAAGGAGAATTTTCCCCTTTTTTTCTGCAGAGAGCACGTGAGGGGAGACGCTGCTGCTGCAGCACGTTGAGCTGAGGGTTTCCTGTTGCTATTCCAGGTTATAAATGTACAAGAGGCACATTGCCAGAGGCACTGTCCATGCAAGGTGCTGTTTTTAGCCCTCTCCCTTTCTTGCTGCTTGAGCTGCAATTCCATAAACAGGGCAGAGAGACCCAGGGATGGAGAGAACACTGCAGCTGGGGGTGATGCTTTGGGAAGGTGGCAAACTAGAAATTGGCTGGTTCTTCACTATAAATGCATTTCCCATCCCTCCATCCCTCCATCCATCCCTCCCCATCCCTCCATCCTTCCCTCTCCATCCCGCCCCATCCCTCCATCCGTCCATCCATCCATCCTTCCATCCCTCCATCCTTCCCTCTCCATCCCTCCCCATCCCTCCATCCCTCTCTCCATCCATCCATCCCTCCATCCTTCCCTCCATCCTTCCCTCCCTATCCGTTTATCCCTCCATCCCTCCCTCCATCCCTCCATCCCTCCCTCCCTATCCGTTTATCTCTCCAT
>WEIU01013186.1:67323-85789 GCA_013389925.1 Aegithalos caudatus | reverse complement strand
CGCGGCCGGGCCGGGCCGGCACCGCGGAGCCGCGGCCGCTTCTCCCCTGCTCCGGCCCTCCCCGGGCTGCGGATTAAGCGGGAAGTGATACAAAAGGCACATATGCTCCTGTGTCCAGTCCTGTCTATTCATATGTGTGTTACTTAGCCTAATAAGGATTAGACTTAATGAATTGGAAGGAGTTAACAATATAAAGAGGCAATAGAAAAAGGCCTAAGTAGTCGTAATTCCATTTCATGTAGCTTTGGTGTTGCTTTGCTTTCAGCGAATAGGTGTAATCCTCTTTGAAATCAAAGGTGGTACAAAGTATGAATTTAAATTTGACATTTACAGCTCCTGTAAGATTTAGTATTCCAGAAAGGTTTGCTCTTCAGGAGGAAAAAAAAAAGCCCATGCCATCTGCTCTCCAGGACCGTCCCTCCACGGCTCCCACACAAAAGTTTCATGGCAGTGGGGCTGCTCCAGCAGCAGGAGTGTGCCATTTGGGGATGGGCAGCAGCTGGAGTTACACCTCTACCCTTTGCTCTGAGGACTGATTTGGGTTGATTTGTTCTAACTCCATTACTTTGCAAAATGGTGAATGTCATGGATTGCTGTGTGGGCAATGGGAACTGCAAGCCTGACCTCTGGTCCCCACCTTCCATCCATCCCCATCTTCCATCCATCCCTCCATCCTTCCATCCATCCCCATCTTCCATCCATCCGTCCATCCATCCCTCCATCATCCATCCCCACATTCCATCCCTCCATCCCTCCATCCATCCACCTTCCATCCATCCCCACCTTCCCCTCTGACTACTTGCACAGATTTTTCTTGATCTCTGAGAACTTTTTCAAGCCCGTCTCCCTTCTGGACCTCGCAGTGCTTTTGCTGTGTGTTCATCTTCAAACACATCAGGTTTCCCACACCTTTGGGAGCACCATCCCTGGGGACAGCCCAGCATGGCACCGTGGTGGCTGGGAAATAGGGAAGCGAAGTGGGGGAAGTTGGAGTGTTTGAAGTGGCAGAAATCAATGGGCAGGGGGTGCAGCCTCTCTCCTCCTGCTCCCCCTGTACAGTGTGTGCATCAAAGCTGTCCTCCAAGATATTTTTTCCTCTCTCCTGAAAGCAGACAGGCTCTGCATGGAGGTGTCATTTGCTGCCTGTCCCTTATGTCATTGATTTTTAAGTCGTTAATTAACGCTAGGTGTCAGCCTGGAAGATGAATTCTGGCCCTACTCTCCCTTCTCTTTTGTTTTTTGGATTGTAAATGTTATAGATCGACCATGATGGAGGGATGAGGGGTCAAAGGACATGAGAGCATCTCTGCATATGTGCACACAGTCCTCCCGAAGTGCCCATCTGTATCACTCAATGGATGGGGACGGGTGGCGGGGGGGACATCCCTTTTGTGCCTGTGTCACTTCAGATAGAGACACAGCAGCCTGGCCTGTGCCCTGGCTGTGTGCACTTCAGCTGCACGGGAATGTCCTTGCTGCCCAGCTGGGCCACATTTGGGATTGGGCTTGGCTTTTCTTCCCTCAGGGGATGGAGCAGGGAGGAGGCAATGCCCCTTGAGAGGCAGAGTTAAACACCTGCACAGCCCCTGGCCAGGATACTGAGGGTAGGAGCAGCAAAGCACCCGGTGTGTGTGGCAGGAGCTGTGTGTTGGGCATTCCAAAGGGGTAAGGAAGCAGGTGCTGTGGGATTTGGGGATTTGTGACACCTGAGCCATTCCCAAAGCCCCAAAATAGGGTGTTCTTCAAAAGAGAGACCCCAAGGGTAAATGTTATCTTTACTGAGGTTGCCAGTGGTGTTCCCTGGTGCCATGGCTTTTCCTTTCTGCTGTATTTTCCTCACTGACCATGGAGGAGAGCTGCATTCTCCCACTTTTTCTCCTTCCCACCTCCCTCAGCTCAAGTTCACCGCCCGCTCCCTTCTTCCTCCGGCCTCTCCAGAAAACATCTCCCCTTGGAAGTAACACAAACAGGAGGGCTGAGTGGGAGGAGAAGCCGTGCTGCTCTGTGGAAGTTTGGGATGTTTGACTTTCTGGGGACTGCTGACTGACTGATTGATGATGCTGTAAAAAAAAACCCCCACAACTCCAGGAGCATAAATTGCAGCTGAGCTTTGGGAGGAGGCGGCGCTGAGTTTTCCCACACACGGATCCAACCCGGGCTGTGCTTGTTTTCCACCTTGGCAGCTGATCCAGCCACACACACTCTGCTAATCCACTGTCCCCTCACTGTACTGTAAATCAATGGCAGGTCAGTGGAGCAGTGTCCCCGAGCTCCGGGGTTAAGAGCGGGCTCAGCCCCGCTGGCTCCAGGTCCCCGCGGCCTCGCAGCCTCGGGGGGACACGGCCCAGCCTGGGATTTGGGGCTAAGCTTTTATGAAGTGGGAGAATTATATCTGCCATGCTCAGAAGGGGTTTTTGTGGGAGAGCTTTGGGTTGTGCAATTAATCATTAACTGCGTTTTGCTCCTTTTTTCCTCTTTCCAGAGGACACACGGAGCGGAGCTGAGGTCATGGAAAGTCCTGTGCCCAACAGCCAGCTTTCAATGTCCCTCCTCCTCTGCTGTTTTGCAAACCTTAGAGTATTTCTATAGTTCTGATAATTTTTTCTCATCCTGCCTCACTTTTTCTCATGAGGATTTCTCATTTTCTACATATTTCCTCCTTTTCCGTGTGTGTATCCGTGTGAAACAACACAGATGCACAGAAAAAATATAGAAAGTTCTTAAACTGCTGTTGTTATGAAGTTGAGCTGTGGCTCCTGTCAGTCTATAAAGATCACTCAGGTCTTGCAGGAGACTCCTGGGGTAATGTCTGAAATCTGGGAGCAGAGGGTTCAGGCAAGGTTGGCAAATCTGGGCATGACAAAAATCCACATCCAAAGCAAATGTCTGACTTTGGTTCACTCCTGAACAACACAAACCTGGCTGAACTCCTCAGTCCTGTGGACTGATGTGTGAGCTCCTGGGTTTGCTGAGAGCAGAAGGATCCCCTCCTGTGGCTAAGGTTCAACCCCATGCATAAATCTCTGCAAACTCAGGTCTGTGCTGTCTGCCAGCCTCTGGGGACACTGGTCTGGGTGGCCCTGGGGACGATGTGTCCTGTCCTGTGCCAGCACCCCATGGCAAGTGCTGCACAGAGAGAGCATCTCCTGTAAAGCCAAGGAACAGGGAGCAGCAAGGGACACATTCCCTTAAATCAAACATGAGCACACAGCCCTGCTTCCAATAGGACACAGGCTCTGGAAAATTTACAGTATGCTTGGTTAAGGCCAGTCATTTTATTCCATAAGCAGCGCTGCACCGTGGGGTTATTGCAGTGCTGCCAGCAGAGGCTGTAAATATCCCCGGACAACAAAACTATTCATTAAAGAAATGTACCCTCAGCCATCCAGCCTTAAGTTTGCTGACACTTAAATCCCCCTCTCTAATGGGGCTCGTTATTGAGGCTGACTGCAGGCACAGCCCTGCAGCTCCTGCTGGACACGGAGATGGGGCTGATCTGTGGCCGTGTGTGTGACCTGCTCCTGAGCTGATTCCTGCCTCCCCTCTCCTGTCAGTTGTCCATGTCATCCTCCTGCACCCCCAGCCCATGGCATGGGGTTCATACTGATCCCTCAGGGCAGATCTTTCATCCAAATCTGCTGCTTTCCCCATTCAGAACACGCTATTGTCGAAGTGACATCTTAATGCCACTTATCTGATGGATCTGTTACCTGTCTTCCTACACAGGGATGAGGGGAAGGACTGAGAGAATCCTTTCATCATTGCAGCTGCAGAAATACAGCTTAGGCAAACCTCTGACAATGAACAACAGGGACAGGACACAGGGAATGACTGGAGCTGTGTCAGGAGGGTCAGGCTGGAGATCTGGGAAAGGTTCTTTGCCCTGAGGGTGCTGGGCACTGTTCATGCTCCCCAGGGATGGGATTGGAGCAACCTGGGATTAGTGGAAGGTGTCCCTGCCCATGGCAGGGGGTGGGACTGGAGGTGTTTTAAGGTCCCTTCCAACCCCAACCACTCTATGATTCTATTACTGTATGATCTGAGGAGTCCTTTTGAATGTGTAAGGAAGTGCTCCACACATAATTCAGCACTTTGTACCTGTTCCAGAGCAAACAAAGTTGTATAAATAATAATTAACAGTAACAAATGTGGAGATTTAAGGGATACATGCAGGAGCAACACTTAATGGACAGACAGGGCATCTTTCACGGGACGTGTTAACGTGGCAAAAATTGATTGCCCAGCGTTGTTCGGGGCTGGACGCGCCTTCCCCCATTTTTATCCTGGTTTGGAAACAGCTTCCAGCCCTCTCCATATTGCGGCTCTTTTAAACGAGTGTTGTGTTTAAAAAAGCCAGTGTTAAACTGTGTTAAGTAATGTAAGCAAACAGCACATGTGCTGCCCGGCGATCCTGGCGGGGCGGGGGATGCTTTGCATACTGATTTGTGGCTCTGCCTCCGCTCCTGGCACCTGATCTTTCTTGCAAACGAGGCTATTTTGCCTCAAGGGTTCTCTACCGATTAAGTAATAAATAAATAAGGATAAAATGGGCCCAGCCTTGCCTAAAATAATTTTGGAGGTTAAAAAAAAGAGAAAGATGGAGGGGGTTGCTATTGATCCGGGCTTTTAAAACATCGCGGCGACTTTTCTGCATTAAACGGTGATAGGTTAGGGAGGTGAGTATGGAGGGAAAGAGTGAAAAATAACAACAGGGCATGAGATGGAGGGGTTTATTTGCTACCAGGGATTGGTTTGTTTGTTTTGTTTTTTCTTGGCTATTCCTTACTCTCCCCCATGTGCTTGCAGCACTGTAGCAGATTTCTCCGAATTTGATTCCCTCTAATGAATGTTGCTTTTTAAATCGGGCTTGCAGAAGTTTATTTTTGGAAGCCCAGAAAGGAATCCAGCCCTAAATCCCTTTCTTTTAAAACTCTCAGGTTGCAGGGTCTGGCAGGCCAGGCACACAGGTTTGTCTGATGTATTAAACCTGACACCCTCTTATCTAAGAGCCCTCAGATGGTCCCTGAGATAGCCCTCACTGATAAGCTCCTGGGGATGGGGCTGCTTTTCCTCCGGTTCCTGTGCCCTGGCATCTCTTAGCCATGGCCAAGAGAGGTGGGTGAGCTGCCACCAGCCCTCCCAGAGGTGCCTGATCCACTCAGGGGTGCTCAGGGAGGAGAGGGCTTTGGGGAGATGCTTTTTGTTGTGTCTCACCCGAGATGTGAGAGGTGTTGCTTCATCTGCCAGAGGATGGGGTAGATCAGAGACTGGGAAGAAATCCTTCCCTGTGAGGGTGGTGAGGCCCTGGCACAGAGAAGCTGTGGCTGCCCCATCCCTGGAAGTGTCCAAAGCCAGGTTGGACAGGGCTTGGAGCAGCCTGGGACAGTGGGAGGTGTCCCTGCCCATGGCAAGGCGTTGGAACAAGATGAGGTTTAAGATCTCTGCCAACCCAACCCATTCTGTCATTCTATGAGCTGTCTCACACGAAAAGATGCTCAGGCACAGATGTTTTGCCCAAGGTGCTGCTGTGGGCTCATCTCCACCCCTGTCCTCTCTGCCCCCCAGCTGTGAGAGCAGCTCAGCTGGAGCAACAAACAACTGCAAAGCTCTGGCAGCGTTGGCTGTGATCTGTGTTTGGGAAATAAAAGGAAAACGAACTCTATAATATTTTATAGCTTCTGCTGTGGTAGTGTCACACCCCACTGTAGCAACTGCAGTGCTCAGCTTGACGTGAAGGGTAAGCCAAGGGCAGGCAAAAAAAAACCAAAAAAAAATCCTTGTTTTTTAATATTATTAAACTTCAAGTATTCCAAGTTGCTACAAATAATAAAGAGTAAATTTAAAAGGGACTGTGAAAAATGGGGCAATGAACATCTGTGCTATGTTGATTTATCTGGCAAAAATAAGCAGAGGAGTGAAAGCAGGAGCAGGAGCAATTTCTCAGGCGCGTTGGGCTGGTGCAGGGACGTGTTTGCTGCATGGCAAAGAGCAGCGTGGGGCTGGGGTGAGAGGCCAGACCCCAGCCTCTGCTGCTGGAGCCTCTGATGTTAATCTTGGTGATGGGGAGGGAAATATTGACAGCAGGATGGTGCTCTCTGCCTTGAATGACAGGCCATATGTTTGTAAAATAGTCTGAAGTACTAAATAGAAAAGGCCTGAGCGAGTGGAGAGAGACGTATTTTCTCTTTACATGTAAAACTTCCAACTCTTGGCAGGAGCCCAGCAACAATTAATCAGCAGGAGCCTTTTAGAAAGGCTCTTCCTAGGAAATAAGGGTACAGAAAAATCCTTTAAATTAAACATAATTTAAAACAAAGTAGTGTGTCAATAGGGGGGGGGAAAAAGAGAATGGACTTGCAATAAATACAGATTACTTGGTATAAATCCATCAGGCCTGATCCTGTCTGTGCCGCCGTGGCTTTCTTGGCATTGGATTTTTGGCAGGGATGAGCAGGATGGGGGATCCAGGGGTGCCCCAAAGGATTGCAGGCAGTGAGGGGTGGGAGAGGAGCAGGGTGGGAGCCCCAGGATCTCCCCAAACCCAGGAGCTCCTGGAAAGGAGCGGGGCTCTCACCATGCAGCACTGAGCAGGAGAAATGCTGCTGGGGAGAGAGAGAGGAGGAGGAGGAGGAGGAGATCAGATTTCTAAGCACCCTTGAAACCAAAGCTGCACTGTTTATAAACTTCCATAAATATTAATTGATATTTAATAAGGTAGGCAAACACAAGGGAAAGTATTGTTTTGGCCAACTCCTACACAGCGATCCCAGCCAAGCGTGAAAGAGTTTGTGTAACTTTCCTCAGGGGTTAAGAGCAGGTCATGGAAGGTCCTTTTTCCTGGCCGCTGTCCCAGCTTTTTAAGCTATAAGGGAAGGCAGGAGGCTCCTGGGAACTGAACCCAAATACCTGCTGGCTGCGGGGTGGAAGTGCCGGGCCGCAGCGGGCAGGGCGCGGGCACCAGCCGGCCCTGCCGCGGCTTTCCGGGGGGATTAGGCTGGAAAGGGGGTGACTGTTTTGTCAGATGGGCAGGCTGATGAGCTAATCACGCCTGTTAATTGATATGCTTTCCCACATAACTTGACAGATCAAACAGGTGGTGGGTGAATGGCCCTCACGCTAATTCACGTCGGGCCGGCGTCCCGGATCTGGGCTGCGGCTCGTGCGGATAAAATGACAGGGAAATAGGTCAATGTGCAAAAAGGACAAACCTGGCTCTCACCAGAGCTCCTCCATTCCCACCAACCCTCCTCTGGAATACAAGTCCCTTGCATGGCTTCTTTATGTAATCCTCACTACCAAAGGGTGGAGCAAAATTCAAGGGAATGCGTTTCCTCCGATGGTTTTCGGTGACTTACGGAGGTTTTGCTGCCAGCTCCAGAGAAAAGAATCATGAAAGTATTTAAGTTTTATTTCTTATTCTCCTATCGTGCATGGGCTGATTCATGGATTTGCACCGAGACTTAGCAGAAAAATCAATGTCAAATAGAATGGAGGCTGATATTACAAAATTAAGATCTAAGATTTTCTGGCCGTAGAGCTACACTCGGAGTCAATCTGTTACAGGGGCTTGCAGCGGGTTCATGGGGAAGTGGGGGCAGAAATGAGCCTCTTCTTGCCAGCTCCTCTTCCAGAAATGTGGGAGTTCTTCCCACCAGGGCCAGCACCCAATTCCTCCTTGCTGCTGCTGAGGTTGAGCTTCTGAAACCACCAACCATGGGATATTTTGTTACTCCTATCCATGGGGAATAGCCAGGTCTGTAGAGGAATATCTCCTCTGACCCCACAGCTGGAATGCCAGGGCTCTCAATTCCATGACAAATCTCATTTTAGAGTCAATGGATGCAACATCTATTCTGGTTGTTCATGATATCAGCTCATTCCTGTGATTTTTCTTCCTGGGAGGGAGAGAGGGAAGAAGCCCAGTGTATTTGTTGGTCAGATGGTGAAATGGCCTTTCAGAGTCATTCCTCAAGCACTGAAAGCAGCCAGGGCCCTTCTCCCTGCATGCTGCAGGATAGTTGGAGTGGAGGGAAAAGTAGATCCATTGGAAGGACATCACAGCTCCCGGGCACAGATGGGAAGTTGGAGGCTTTATAGAGTTTGAGGTGGAGTGATTTTTTTTGCCTGTCCTTTTTCTTTTCTATTTCCATTTTTTGGGAGGGAGGAGAGGATTGATCTTGTCATTTAACCAGATGCACTTCCCAACTGGTGAGCGCCTCTCCAAGCTGTACCTTGTTCGGAAAACACATCCAAAACCCAACTCTGATTGCAGAGCACTGCTGCCAGTACTTGAATTACAGACAAAGGCAGCTCTACAACAGCCTGTATCGAGCTCACCACTTTGAATTACAGCATCCCACAGTGCAACTTTCACAAAATATTTTATCCATATCTAGGATGGAGTGAAATGAGCAGACCCCTAAATAAAGCCCCACATTTGTCCCAGCAGGGTCTGTGGTGGAGCGGGGAGTTCCTCACTCCTCCACGTGGGTTGTGTCCCCAGATTGACAGGGGTTACCTTTGATGGGAGACAGATGGAAAAGGGAAATGTAGGGATTAATCCCTGTGTCCCAGATGATGCAGCAGCCTGAGCAGGTGGCGGGGAGGCCGAGCCCTTTCCATCTCTCATTGTGCCGCGGCGCCGGCCCAGCCTGCGGCAGGGCTGTTATGTGATATAATGGTGAGATGGGAACAGCCAGGGAACTTCTTCCTTTGTGTTCCAGAGGCCACAATGGCATCTTTATTTGATAAAGGAATTGGATTATGTCTAATCCCCGCTCTTGGAGGCGTTTTATTACTCAGAAAACACTTCCTTCAAAGCGCCTCGGCTGTCGCGAGCGGGGTGTAAAATACCGCTAGCGGGAGAGGCCATGCCAAGTTTTCCAGGGATGAGCAGAAATCCTCAGATCCTTTCTTGTGGGGCTGCCTTCAGATTTAAGGCATTTTTTGATTAAATTCTAAAATTGAAGCCAGGCTGTGCCTTTTAATGAGCATCTGATGAAGAGCCCAGAGCTGGAGCCACCCAGCCTGTTCACCACGTGCTTAAATCAGTTTATGCTCCCATCCAGGATATTGTGCAGGAATTTAGATTCTTTCATAATGAATAATACATCCATGAAATGTGAGCCCTGTAAATTTAGGGAAACGAGCTGTCAAGTGACCCAAGGAGTAAAATTGGGGAGGTGAGTGCCATGAGCACAACACAGAGCACATTGTCTCGGGAACTTCCTTTGGCACCGGTGACGGGACACACTTGGCAGATCAAAATAAAAGCTCAAAGTGGGCAAGAGGAATGATGTGGCCAGAGAGCATTCAGTGGTTTGAATAATTTCTAATGTCATGACAGGCCTGTAAACCAGGAGGTGAACTCTCCTGGACCTTGGAGGGCTCCTGTGGGCATTTTGGAGGAACGTGGGTCACGCAGCTCCCAGTTCCACCAGAACAGGCTCAGCAAACTTCCTCAGAGCTGCAGGTCAGGGCCCTTTTCAGTCCCTGCACTTTCCTATTCTCCGTGTCCTCACAGCAGAAGTGCTTCCAGGGTTTGTCTCATTTCAGTGGTCAAAGTTCCCAGGCCAAAATATCTGCTGAGTTTCGTTACTGGTGCGGATCAGCCGCGCTGGGAGGAGAATTCTCCCTCCCCTCAGGGAGCTCCAGCCTTTCAAACCAAGGTAATCCCTCCCTGGAGCCACCAAACCAAACCCTGTGACCTCAGCAGACATTTATCACCACCTGAGGGCTGGGCAAGGTTCACTGAACTTCAGGCAGGGCTGGGACTGGGTGGGAGCTAGGAGAAATTATCTGGTTTCATCTAGGGCTGGCACTGAATTTGGAAGCTGCAAGTTCTCCCAGGCTCCAGGAGAAACTAAATGCTGCTTTTTCCCAAGGAGGCACAAAACTGGGACCATGGTAGAGGTTTGAGGGGATTCACTCCATCAACTCTTTCTTAAATCAGTGTTTGCTTAGGGACTGTTCTATGCCAGCTTCTCCCTACTCATGATGGGTTTAAGAAGGAAAGGGTGGGAGGTGTCCTTGCCCATGGCAGGGGACTGGAATGAGATGATTTTTAAGGTACTTCCAACCCAAACCAGTCCATGATTCAGTGAAGAAGGAAGGAGCTTCCCTCTCCCCAGGGTGACACAGTGATGTGTCCCACCTTCCCAACCCTTGGACCCAAAAGCTTTTCCTTGCTCTCCCAAGCTCTCCCTGCCCACACGGGAGATGTGGAGCCTTCCCCTCACTGACCAGCGACCAAAAGCAGAGCTGCCTTTTATTCCAGGGTATTTCACTACACAAGTGCTTTTGAAATAAGGAAAAATGGGGGGAAATTGCAGTGGGCTTAGCAGACAAAATTGAGCAGTTGACTGTGGCAAGGCATACAGTACTTAAATGCAAGAGCTGATCTAATCGTTGTTCTCGAGGAAGCTTTTTGCTGCATTTTAGCACACAAAGCTTTTCGTTTTCTCTTTTGTGGCTTGAGCTGCTATTTAAGAAAGCAAAAATCAATAAACCTTTCCAGCTTTCAATCTTTTGCCCCAAAAGGTGTTTTTTTGGGTAGTGTTTTGTCATTCATAAGCTGTGGCGACAAATCCTTGACATCATTCGTGGATAATATCGATCAGCTCTTCCGTTGCGCCAAAGGACAAATAGAAATCATTTATCTGTCTGGACTCCAAAACAGCAAAAGACAAAGGGCTCTGCCAGCCACCCATGACAATCAGCAGCTGAAGGTATTAGCAGGGGGTCAAGTTCAGAGGTCAGCGGTCAAACAGGTTGTCATCAGTTTCTCACAGGCAGCAGAGTGGAAAAAGCCAGCTGGGTTTTATTTGCCAAACCTTGGAGCCTGGTGCTGGTGGGTGCTGGTGGCCCAGGGGTGCTGCCCAGGGTATGTTCTAGGTTTGGGTTAATTTCCTGTAAATTTGGGGTCTTAACTCCACCTTCCCTCCGGGACTCAGGGCCAGGCCTACTTCAACCACGAGGAGCTGCCGTTGCTGCCATTGCTCTGAGCATTCCCAGGATCTCTTTGTTTTGATGTGGTTACACCGGTTTTTTTCCATTTTCTGCACATCTTTTGGGATCAGCCTCTCCTTGGGCACAGGCTCCTAAACTTGCTGCTTCAAATGTGTCTTCCATGAAGGTCTTGGCAAAAACCAGGAGATTACTGAGCAAGCTGCTGCATCCCAACAGTATTTCCTTGGATGTAGGGATAGCATTGAGGGGAAGCTTCACTTCTATCCTCCTTCTTCTCTACCCCCAGTACCACTAAATTAGAATTAACAAACATTTCAGTCAATATTAAATGGGATGCTGTATGTACTCAGTCCCAGAGGGAAAACCTCCCTGGTCACATCTCCCTCCCTAAACCTGCCAGTGCTGTGCCTCACACATCCAAAATCTCCTCATGTTGTACTGAGAAGCCTGCAGGGTCTGTGTCAGCAGGAAAAGCACCTAAAGCAAACTTGCTGCCCCTGTGGATTTATCTGCAATGCAAATAGACACCTAAAATCCTCATTTCTCCAGCCTCATAAAAAACATGGGCTGCCCTGAGCTTTCTGGGAAACCTCTGATCCATCATTCAGGCAGGGCAGCACGGCTGCTACGGAAATCCCTTGGGAAGCCAGAGCTGCTTGTCTGATCCTTGGCTTTCCATAAACCTGGGCACTCAGGGCATCCATCAGTCAGTGGGCCACTTCCAGAATTACTGCAGTGAGGGGAAGAGGCCGTGGCAGTAAATAAAAGTGGGTAAAATATCAGCGTGATCCCCATTTTCCCACATTCTGGATGCTTTCATAGGCTCTCTCCCCTTCTCCCATGTCCTCCAGCACAGTTATTCCCAGTGTTTTGATTTTGGGGGGGCTGGCAAATAGAGATCTGTGTTGTGTTGAACCAGGAGTGCCTGGGTGGGGTTTCCCTCTGGGATTGTGCTCACACAGTGTTGACACCTGGAGGGGAACTCGCTGCACACACACTCCAGGAACATTTCACTTTAACTCGGAACAGGTTTCCTCCTATTCACCAACAACTGGCTGAGGCAACAGAGTCTTTCTTACAAGAGCCAGCACTGTGGAGAGCTCTGAGCAGGCTCCCTCTCTGCATTTCACACAGAGAGCTGGGAAGTACTTGTGCAAACACAAATTCCCAGTGGATAAACGAGCCGGATACGCGATGCCAGCAGCCTCAGAGCCCGTGTGGTAAATGTGGCACTTTGCAGAAATTCCTTCTGGCAGAGAGAAATTCTGCCTTTTATTTTATTTTATTCTCCCAAGGACACTGTCAAGGTCACCATGAATCCTGATGCTCCAAAGAGTGTATCAGGGATACAAACCCATTTCACCAGGCTATTGTTGTATGTATCCTCCTGTGCATCCAACTTCATTTCCACTTCAATTTTATCAACCTTCCGCTGGAGACTCAAGGAGATAGGAAACAAGTACTGACACGAATTAGCCCGGAGATTGACTGATATAGCTCAGCCCAGGGAACCCTGGGTAAAACCTTCTCTGGGCTCTTTCTCTCTTGCTTTCTCTCTGCCTTTTTTTTCCTTTTTTTCTTTTCCTTCCCCTCCTCCCTTTTTATTTTTTTCCACTGCAGCTGTCTCTGTCAGTCACCTGTCAGAGATGTCACCAGTCCTGCCTGGCATGACAGACAGGGCAGGAAAGATTTTGATGGGGTAATTTGCCAAAAATACCCAACGTGGCATATTAAAGATGGCAGCTGGTGGCAAAGGCTCTGGGGAGGAGATTCCCTGTGGGTGAACCCAGATTTCTCTTCTCAAAACTGCTCTGAACCCCAAAGGTGCTCTCCCCTTTGCTTTGGGGAATCCATGGAAGAATTGAAATGGAATTCATGGAACATTAGTTGATCACCATGCATTGACTCTTTGGTGTGGGAAGACACCCAAGCTCCCCTTCCTCACCTCTGCACCCCAGCCCAGGGTGGGGGATCTGGGAGCTGCAGGATAAGGGGTCCTGGCAGAGGCAGGGGCTGTTCCATAGGGCCCAATCCATGCTCCAAGCAGGGAGCACCTGGCTCAAGTCTGGTGTGGAGAGAGGACCTGGCTCCTACCAGGGGGGACAGGGCTTCACTGCCTGCCCTCTCCACAAACTTCAGCCCCTCTTCTTCCTCTGTGTGAGAAATTTATGCCTTTTGGGCTCAAAAAAGGCTCCTGGAGGGAAAGAGAAAAGGGAGAGAGAGAAAGAGAATGAAAATGATTTTAATTTTTTTTTTGGCGTAGAAATGAAGCTGATATTGAAAGTGAGTAAATTTTAATGAAACGGTGCAAAAATGACATCATTTACTCAGAAATCATTAATTTGTCAGCATTAATATTTCAGCTACAACATTGCCTGTCATTCTGTGCCAGCAATGACTGATAAATCTATAAAAGTGTGCTGCTAATTTACTGAATATTTATGTGCAGTGTCATTTGCAGAGTAGGATTTGAATTTATTTCACTCGGTATTCAGCCGGAGAACATTTCCAACAAACCTAAAATGAACGGCACCGGGCTGTGCAAAGTAAAGCTGGCAAAACTTCCCAAATAACATTTCCAGGGTGAGAGGAGTGCTGGCTGTCCCAAGGCCAGGTCCTGGCCAGGACAGCATGGGTGGCTCAGGCAGGGCAGGGCAGCTGCCAGCCCCGGGGCTGTGCTGACACAGATTTGTCACAACTGTGTCATTTCTCATCCCAGACCTCCTCAGAGGTGTCACTTATCCCTTCCACCTCCCAGGAGGCTGCCCTGGTGTCAGGAAGGAGAGAGTGCTCCCTGAGCCGTGGCTCAGTGGGAATTTCTGTGCCAGGTTGGAGCACAGGGGAAGGTCTGCAGAGCTGGGGTGGGAAGTCAAAGGAAAGAGGGAACCAGAGGGGAGATTTTGGCAGAGTTGTGCAGCTGAGGTGGAATGGGGTTGGTTTGGTGTCCAGCCCTGCCCCAAGTGACATGGGGCCACCTGTGCTGGGTCCCCAGCACGGAGCAGGGAGTGTCCATGGCACTGGTGGAGTGTCCATAGGAATGCTTGGAGTGTCCATGGCACTGGCAAAGTGTCCATGGCACTGGTGGAGTGTCCATGGCAATGGTGGAGTGTCCATAGGAGTGCTTGGAGTGTCCATGGCACTGGTGGAATGTCCATGGCAATGGTGGAGTGTCCATAGGAGTGTTTGGAATGTCCATGGCAATGGTGGAGTGTCCATGGCACTGGTGGAGTGTCCATGGAGTGCTTGGAGTGTCCATGGCACTGATTGCTGGTTCTTGTGATTATTTTGAGGATGAGGATTACTTTCATCACACCAGAACCTTCCCCAGTGTCCATGCTCTGATCCCTGCCAGCCTCCCAGGGATGCTCTGCTCCAGTGGCTCTGGAGAATTCTGGTGCTTTCCGTGGTGATGCCAGGATACAGCACAGCCACCAGCTGTGTTTTGGGAGAGGGAGTTCTTTGGATGCACAGTTCTTGGTCACCAAAATGCAATTTTGAGATGATAGAACCCCTTTGGAAGTTCAGGCTGAGTTTGGATAGTGCTTTCAGGCAGGAAACGAAGGAAAACATGAAGAAAACTGCTCCCTTTAGCTCTGACATTGTGTGTTCCACACTGATGGGGAGGAACTTCCAGGCCCAGTGACCAGAGCCCTGTGCTCATTCCCTGGGCCCCATTCCCACTGCACATTCCCAGGATTCAGGGTGCTGGTGGCTGCTCCTTGTCCTTGCAGCAGCTCCCACAGGTTCATTCCATGCTCTGGGCTCTCCCTGGAGCTCAGGAAGCTCCTGAAGGGGAGCCCTGAGCAGGCTGCAGACCACAGGAGCTGCTGGTAATTAACGGGGTATTAATCCAAGTGGAGCACGAGAGCCTTATTATAGTCACATTTTTCACTTTCATCAGAATAATATCGGATTATATTAATATTTATTTCTGGCTAATGGGCTGTGAAATGAGCTGGGGGATGCTCCTGCTGGGGTTGGGGGTCCCTCCCAGGAGCCAGCAGGGCCCGTGTCCCTTCCTTGCTCTCCCTTGCCCAAGTGTTGGGGACATTTTGGGTGGGGATGGAGGTGCCAGGGTCCTGTTGGCACAGTGCCACTGCCCCTGCTGGCCTCCAGGGCACAGGGAGAGGGGCAGCAGCTCGGGACAGGGATGGATTTGGCAGCTTTGGGCACAGCTGTCAACGAGATGGAAATTTACTTTAAAGGAGGGGGAAAAAAAAACCATTGCTTGCACTTCACCACTCACATCTATTAGTTGGGAAAATAAGGATGGCATGAGAGCAAGGGATAAATCCCTTCTAAAAATATATTGGGTGAATGCATTAATTTTCCTGTGCACGTGGAAGAAGGTAGGAGAATGAATTTTAAGCTCGATTCATTCTCCAAAACGAATCTTAAGCCTTTTAATTGTTGAGTGTTGGCATAAAAACATATTATTTATGAAGCTGTGGCTTGGTTCTACATGGCCCCTGTGCCTTTTTCCTTCTTTTAAAGCAAATCTCATTTATTTCTTCCTAAAAGGTGCTCTAGAATCTAATATGAGCATTATGAATATTTAATTTTCCAAGCAGGGTTTACACAATCCCTGAGTGCCTGGCAGCTGGGCTGGCCCCTGGTTTGGGGCTGGAGCAGATCCTTGCCTTTCTTGGTCAATTCCCCAGCAGGAAAGAGGGAATGGCTTAAAACTGGAAGAGAGCAGGCTTAGATTGAATGTTAGGAAGGAATTCTGCCCCATCCCTGGGGAGTGCCCAAGGTCAGGCTGGATGGGGTTTGGAGCAGCCTGGGATGGTGGAAGGTGCTGGAATTGGAACTGGATGGGCTTTAGGGGCCCTTCCCAGCCAAAGCATCCTGGAATTCTGGGATTCTGCCCAGCCCAGGCTGTTCCATTCCCTGTTCCTGGACAATCTGTGTGTGTCACAATGGGAGGAGGTTGTAGGACTTCAGGGGCTTTCCTGGAGGGAGGATGGCAACACCATAAACCATCCCACAGGAGAGGGAAGCTCCTGGTCTGCAGCTTAATCATTAGTAAAAAATTATTTCCTACAGTGTTAAAGATCTAATTGGTCCAATCAAAAGGCAAATTAATGACTGCTCATTTGGAGAAATCTGCATGAGCTCCAGCAGAGGCTGCAGGGAGGAGCCAGGGCGTTCCCAAAGCTGGCAAAGCTGGGGTGGGAGAGCTGCACAGGCTGGATTCCCTCACCAGGCTGCCTGGGACCTGGGAGAAAGACAATAATTTTATTAGTTTTATTTCTTTTTATACTTAAAACTTGCAGTTTTTTTTTTCCTGTCACTGCTTGGAATTTCCCTCTGAAACCAGAGGAATGGGCCTGTGCTCTTAGACCAGACAGTCCAACTCCCATACCCACACCAAACCCCTTTTCTCCTGGAAAAATGTTTTCTTTTTCAATTTGTAAGTGCTATGTTTTCTTAATGGGGAAAGTGAGGAGCATTTTCCTGTCTTGCAGCCTGACTTTTGCAAACCACTGAAAATCTGTCCCTTTTCTGTTCTGGACAAATCAGAGTTCAAGTTGAAGGATGCTCTGGGATTTGAGGATGGACTCCTCTGGACCTGGTTGATGCAGGTTTATCTCCTGCCTATACCCTGCAGGCTAAAGCAGCCTCACACAGGGTTCTGTGTCAGCTCACAAACCTCAAAGCTTCATTTTATTAAAAAAAAAAACAAAACCCAGCACTTCATAACAACAGGTTCCCACAAAACACCTCCTTGTATCTGTGCCCCAATAATCCAAATTTTCTGTAACAGTGTTGAAAAATGGTCTGAGCCCCAGACACAGAGCAAAAGCCCCTTGCAGGCTGCATTTTGGGGGCATCTCCCCATCCCTGGCTCCCAGAGCAGGCCCTGGGCAGCTGCAGGGCTCAGCTGCAGAAGGTGGCAGAATGAATTTTAAGTATTTCCCACTGCTGTGTCCTGCTGGGTGCTGTGATATCAGCTGGGCACTGATACCTGGGTGCTGCTGCTGGGGCAGGGAAGGGTCCAACCTGCCCAGGCTCAGGCATTTCCACCCCCCAGCACCCAGCTGAGCATCTCCCCCTGCCAGGGCTCTCCTTCTCCTCCTCTGTGCTCCCTCCCACCCAGCCCCAGCTCAGATGTTTTTCCTTGCCAGCCCTGAAGCTGGGGCAGCCCAAATTGTCTCACCTTTCCCCCTGCTCTGATAAATGCTCCCTGTGCAGTCCCTGTGACCTCCCTGGGCGTCCTTCATGTGCCAGGGATCTCAGCCCTCTATGGTGGGTCATTATTTCACCAGGAATTCAAACAGAAATATTTCCAGTCCTCACCAAGAGATCTATTTCGCTTCCCCACCCACCACATTAGCCTCTGAATACTCTCATTATACCATTACTAATTAGAAATTCTCTCAAATTGGCGGCTGCATTAAAAAAAAAAAAAAAAAAACAGAGTGCTGAGCATATGNCACTTTTATTCAGTCACTTCCCAAACCATGGTTTCTAAATTCTATGGCATCAATTTATGAATGTGCTTTTATCCCTTGGGCATTTAAAAGTTCAAAAAAAGTTTTTTTTTTTTTTTTTTTTCCCTCCCCTTTTAAAATGCATAATACAGAATGCTGGGATGCAGTGGTGCCTTAGGCCAATGCTTTATTTGATTTGCTTAATTTTTTTTTTTTTTTAGTTGTAAAAAAAAAAATAAATTCAAATTTATTTTTATATATATATATTCACTGATAAACCAGAGTGGAAAGCACTTGCTGGCCAGTGCTCACCTGTGTGGTGCCTCTTTTAAAACAGCAGAGGAGGCCACGTGCCCTCCCCAGGCCCCCTGAGCATCTCCAGCATTCCCAGTGTCCTGTGAGGTTGTGTTTTGTCCTGCTGGCACAAACAGCTCCGGTGCAGGGCTGGGTGGGGACAGAACTGCAGCACACACTCCTTTTTGTCCCTTTTTAGTTAAATGTGCCAATTGTAGCAGCCTCCTGCCCCGTGTGAGTGACTGCTGGGGCTGACCTCACCTTGTCCCCAATGGACAGCCCTGAGCCAGGGCTGGATGTGGAGCTGAGCCTGAGCTGCTGGGGCTGGGATCACTGATCTGGGGGGCTTTGGGGGTCCCAGGGGGGGTCAGCAGCAGGGACAGGACCCCCCCCAGCTGCTGCATCCCCCCCAAGGGATCCTTGCATCCTGCCGAGGTCGGGGCAGCCCAGCCGCTCACCGGGACTTGCTCCACTTGCAGTTTTGGGGCTGCATGGAAAGGTGCCAGCGGGTGGGAGGGCTGGGTGTGAGCATCCCTGTGTTCCTGGGGACAGGCAGAGGTTACCCACCTTCCCAAGGAGTGTTTTATTGTGGGGTTTTAGTGCAGTGAAATTCACAGTTCAGTAAAACAGCAGATTCCTGTGCCTTCCTCTTTTCTGGGCAGTGGAGCTGTCAGGGCTTTAGGCCCCATCAGTCTTGTTGTCACGGAGGTTTATAAAACCACCAAATGATATTATGTCAGCTGATTCTTTAATGGGATAATCATTAGCCA
>WEIU01013186.1:44631-67149 GCA_013389925.1 Aegithalos caudatus | reverse complement strand
TTTTTTTTTTTTTTTTTTCCCTCCCCTTCTAAAATGCATAATACAGAATGCTGGGATGCAGTGGTGCCTTAGGCCAATGCTTTATTTGATTTGCTTAATTTTTTTTTTTTTTTAGTTGTAAAAAAAAAAATAAATTCAAATTTATTTTTATATATATATATTCACTGATAAACCAGAGTGGAAAGCACTTGCTGGCCAGTGCTCACCTGTGTGGTGCCTCTTTTAAAACAGCAGAGGAGGCCACGTGCCCTCCCCAGGCCCCCTGAGCATCTCCAGCATTCCCAGTGTCCTGTGAGGTTGTGTTTTGTCCTGCTGGCACAAACAGCTCCGGTGCAGGGCTGGGTGGGGACAGAACTGCAGCACACACTCCTTTTTGTCCCTTTTTAGTTAAATGTGCCAATTGTAGCAGCCTCCTGCCCCGTGTGAGTGACTGCTGGGGCTGACCTCACCTTGTCCCCAATGGACAGCCCTGAGCCAGGGCTGGATGTGGAGCTGAGCCTGAGCTGCTGGGGCTGGGATCACTGATCTGGGGGGCTTTGGGGGTCCCAGGGGGGGTCAGCAGCAGGGACAGGACCCCCCCCAGCTGCTGCATCCCCCCCAAGGGATCCTTGCATCCTGCCGAGGTCGGGGCAGCCCAGCCGCTCACCGGGACTTGCTCCACTTGCAGTTTTGGGGCTGCATGGAAAGGTGCCAGCGGGTGGGAGGGCTGGGTGTGAGCATCCCTGTGTTCCTGGGGACAGGCAGAGGTTACCCACCTTCCCAAGGAGTGTTTTATTGTGGGGTTTTAGTGCAGTGAAATTCACAGTTCAGTAAAACAGCAGATTCCTGTGCCTTCCTCTTTTCTGGGCAGTGGAGCTGTCAGGGCTTTAGGCCCCATCAGTCTTGTTGTCACGGAGGTTTATAAAACCACCAAATGATATTATGTCAGCTGATTCTTTAATGGGATAATCATTAGCCAAGACCTGAGTAAGGTGTTTTTTTGCCATCACTAATTTCACCCCAAGGTGAACGTGCAGGCAGAGCCCTGGGGCGCAGGGTGTGAGGTGGGCTCGCTCTGCTCCCTGCTCCCTGTGCTGCCCCAGCCCCCGGGCTCTGCTCACAGTGGGACAGGTCACAGCATGAAGGCTGTGACCCCCAGAGTGCCTCAGTGTCCCTGCCTTCAGCCCTGAGAGCCCAGGATGGGATCCCATCCCCTTGGCTGCCTGCCCTCCCTCCCTGCACCCGGGACAAAGGATGCACGGTGCACCAGGCTGAGGTCTGACCTTCCAGTAAAAACTGAAAAAGTTTTGGCTTCTCAACAAAATGAGACTTTTCCATTGAAAACAAATATTTTTGCCTCATCAAGAATCCAATTTTCTGTCAAAATAGTTTTCATTAAATAATTCCAAGCAGCCCCGGGTTAGTATTGATTTAAACTGTTGCAAGGGAGAGAAGAATGAGGCTTTGTCTCTACAAAGATCATGTTTGCCCTCCAATTAAAATTACAGTAGGAGTGAGGAACTGCTGCTGCCTCCAAAGGGGGTTGGTTAATGAAATACTCAGTAATTATCCTCGTTAGACATCCCAGGGAGTGGTCAGGAGCAGCAGGCAGAGGGGCTGAGAGGTTTGGGAAGGGCTGCAAGGAAGGGAGGAATTCTCCTGGGAGGGAGGGCAAGGCCTGGCCTTCACCCTCGTGTTGTCCACTTGGTTCTCCAGGTGGTCAGGACTTGCTGCAGCTCCTGATGGACAGAGAGACAAACTGTGACTCAGGGCACAAGGAGCCAAGTGATCCTTGGAAATCATGGAGCTGGGACATCACTCAGTGTGTGTTTGTGCTGCTTGTTTAGGCTTTATCCAGAAAAATTCCATATAAAAGCTGAAGTGAGGCACAGGACTCCATGCTAGGGGCTGTTCTGGTGCTGTGCTGGGGAACTGGGAGCAGGGTGGGTGTTGGGGTCACTCAGCCTGGGGAAGGCAAAGGGACTGGAAGAGCACCTGGAACCAAATCTGTGCCTTCCAGCCAAGTTTTGTGCTCTGAGGGTTAAAGCTGAGCTGAGTGCACTGAAGCCCAGGAAGAACTGAGGTTTTATTTCATTGGCACCGGGGTCATTCCTGATTTAATTATGTAAAAATTAATGTGAATGTCTTCCCTGGTAGGGATAGGCCAGCCATGGAAATTGAATTGGGTGAAATGCTGGTTAAGCTAATCACTCACAAGTCATTATGATGGCTGAGCACAGGGATGCTGTAATCTGTTGGGACTTCCCAGAGACCTGATTGAAGACCCAAGTTTAAGACCCACAGGTTTAATAAAGTGGGATCAGTGATGTTGCACTGAGGTGATTTTCCAGCAGCTCTGAACCATTTCTTTCTGCTGTGAGAATCCATGGCCTGAGTGTCCCTGTGCTCTTCCCAAACCATTCCCACCCTGGCAGGGTGGGCACAAAGCTGTGCCCGAGCTCAGGTTAACCCTGAGCCCCATGGAAAAGCTGTATCCTGCTATTAATGCAGGAATTCAGGGAAAATCCCAGCCCTGGTGCTGCAGCAGCCTTTCCTTGCTGTCACTGGAGGGGCTGCAGGTGAAGGGCTCCTGCTAGAGGAGCTTCTGCCAGGGGTGCTCCTCTGTGTCCTCTGCCTGAAAGGACTCACTTGAAGGCAGAAATAACAACTGGATTTAATATTCTGCTATTGCCCATGTGCTCTGTGTGTCAATCCACACCTGCAGCCCTGTGTTCACACACCTGGTGGGTGCTTTTGGGGCAGGCAGAGCTCAGGTGGGCTCCAGCTCTGCCACTTGCTGCTCTGCCAGGGGTTTGGGGGTCTTACAGGACCTCCTGAGAGCTCCCCTTGCCCCCAGAGCCATTAACCATCTTTAATCTGAGCGTGGTTTTTATATAATTTATATAGGTTTTAAAGGGAGAAGAACTCCCAGTCAATATTTAGAAGAGCATGAACAGCTTGCAGAGCATTTTACCCATCTGTTCCCAAAAATGACCACCTTTGTAGGTGCCTGGAGGGTGCTGGGCCCGAGCTGCTTCCCAGGCTCAGCCAGGAGCCAGCTGATGTCCATAGCAAATCAAGATGCTCGTTGTAATGTTCACAAAAATGTAATTTGATTTGCCTTTGTCAACAAAATCTGCGGAAACATCCCCTGCCTGAATAAATATCCCTGCAGGGTAGCACATGCTTTGTAAATAATTTTCATTGCAATCCCCTCTTCCTAGCAGGGTGGAGAGTTGAGAACATTCATCAAGTCTCACATTAAGAAAATAATTTTCTTGTACCTAATTTGTGCAATAAATAAAGTCCACAATTTCTTGCTTCTGCAGCAAGGAAATGCAAAGAGCTGAGGCTGGGGGTTTTTTGACACTGGGTGGTTTTTTTTTTGATGGCTATTCCAACCTCAGGCTTGGTGCTAACCACTCCCAAAGAGTTTGGGATTTGGGGCTCAGCATCCTCTGGGCACTCCAGCATGGGATGACCCAGAGGAGCTTTACCTGCCAGGAGTGGGTAAGAGGCTCCAGATCAGCAGTGTCCCATCCTTGACCTGATCTAGAGCAAGAACTTGGATGGTGCCAAGCCTGGGTTAAGCTTTCCCCAGTCCAGGGATCTTTGGCCAGGCCTACCCAGCTCCCAGCTGACACAAAATTGAGATTATTTTTCAAGGGACTTGGAGAGATTTGCTTGTGTGCAACCTCTGCTCAGGAGTGAGCACAGAGCAAGGGGCAGGGTGCTGCTGGTGCTTTATTTTTCATCCTAAATTCTCTCTAGAGATGGAGTTTTAGCTGTCAGTGAAGGGTGATGCAGAAGGGGCCATGGCAAAAGCACAGCCCTGTCCCCAGACATGGCCCAAGAGCCAAGCCAAGGCAGCACTGCCCTCAGCCTCAGCTGCCTCTGGCCAGGCTTTGGCAGCTGCTCCAGGTGCTCTGCACCTTCAGGGGTCACCTTCAGTGCTGCTGCCCCTGGGGCACTGCTCCCCAGCAGCTCTGAGCAGGCCCAGGACAAACCTGCAGGGTGGGCTCCCTGCCTGGCAGGGAAACAGGGAGAGAGGTTTGTCCTTTCAGGAGCTGCCCCTTGGGTGATCAGACCCTTAAACTCCTCCTTGCTGATCCCATGTCTCCTTGGGGAAGCAGAGCTCAGGCCTGCCAAGATGGGAGAACACCAAGATGGGAGCACAGCTTTGTTTTTCTCCTTGTAGAAATGTAAATCTGTTATTTATATATATTTTATGGATGGCATGTTCCTATCCCCGGGCATTTTGCATTGGAATTCAACTCATTGCAAGCCTATTACATGTTCACTAACTATAAACCATCTGATTTATATTCATTAACCAGTGGTAGACAGCAGTAGTGGCATAACTTTAGCACTGGACATGCCTCAGTCGACGGGTGAACTAAATTTCAGTTAATTAAGGTGCCGTAATTGTTGTCCAGTACAAGTGTCTTCAGGGCATTCACTTTGTAAATAATTTTTCACCCCAACCTTTCCCACATACTTGGTTGCTGCTCTGCAACTTTGTTTGGAGCTATAAATTATTAGGAAATCAGCCCTGCTGCCTTTCTGCCAGGAAAAGTCCCTTCTCTGCTCCTTGCCAAGGACAGCTGTGGCATTAATGATTAGCAAAGTGCCACGGGGCTGTGGAGGGAGCAGAAAGGTTATAAATCCCTAAAATAAAGGGGGGATCTCATCTCCAGAGGGGTGTTAGCTCAGGGGAGCCCTGGTGCTCCATCCCTCCCAGACCATGCTCAGCCT
The DNA here is from genome assembly GCA_013389925.1 of Aegithalos caudatus. Taxonomy (NCBI): domain Eukaryota; kingdom Metazoa; phylum Chordata; class Aves; order Passeriformes; family Aegithalidae; genus Aegithalos; species Aegithalos caudatus. Next base: position 62,415 of record WEIU01013186.1, on the reverse strand, counting down.
CCACTCTCCTTCCCTTGGAAACCCCCTTGGAGAAGCTCACAGGAATGAGCCAAACACAGCCTGGCTCAGAGCAGCCCTGCAGTGAGCCCTGGGATGGGTTAAATCCATTTAAAAGAGAGATCTAAAGTGGAAACCCCCTTGCTTATTTGCTTTATTGTCTCAAAAGTTCGGCTCTGGGGAGAACCAACCTTGTGGAAAGGGACATTCCCTCCTGTCCTTTTATGCCCAATAGTTGGAAAGTGAGCTGGGAAGAGTTTCTTGTGCTTCATGTGGAAATAATTGTGGGGCAGCTTTGAGAGTGGCCACTGTGGAGGCCATAGAGGAGGGTGATGCTGAGGGGGAGGGCAGGGATCAGCAGTTACCAGCACATTTCCCTTTTCTTTTTGGAAACAGGGCAAAAATTATCATTTCTACAGCACTTGCTATAGGTTTGGGCCTCCTGGGTTTGGTTCCTGTTAAAGGTGTTTCCCTGAGATCTCAGGGACTGGTGTTCCTGGTTGGACTGGGATTTCTGGATGTGCATAATCAGCACGTGCCCCTTGTGTCATCACCCTGGCTTTATTTCAAACAAGGGGCTGGATTCTCACCTGTGCTCCAGGAGTGGCCAAGATTCCCTGTCAGGGATTCAGTGCTGGCAGCTCTGAGCCTTTGTGCACCAGTGACTTCTGCTGAGACACCTCTGAGCACGTGAAGGGGGCACTGGAGCTTCTCCATGTGTCTGCTCGAGCTTCCCCCTGATCTGACAGCTCCTTCCCAGCCCTGCCTGGCAGCAGACATATGCCAGTCTCTCTGATAGTTCATGTTCACTTATTAATATAAAGATTCAACTTCCCACTCGCCAGAGTAAACCTTGCATGATGCCTCTGACAGTAATTCAGTTGTAGCCTCAATCAGCTGCTGGATCTCCAGGCCGTGGCTATCCCGCTAGCCTTTTCCAATTTTTCACTACACCAGTCATGAATAAATCTCCAAAACACATCAGATTGCTGAAAATGGAAATACCAGAGACAGGCACCAGTTCAGTAGTCAAAGAGCATCACCTTCCTGCAGCAAGCATGCACGCTCCGTGCTCCCTTGTCTGCTCACCACAGAGCAGAGCCCCAAAGGCCTGGGGGTGCACCCCGAGCATCCCTGCCCTCACAGCTCTGCCCAGGACACATTTCCACCCCTGGCTGCTCTGCCAGGCCAGTCAGCAGTGCCCAGGTGCTCCAGGAGCAGGGCCTGCCCTCTCAGGTGTGCTGCCCACCAGGGCTGTGTGTTTGCAGCACAAAAAGCAGCAGTGGTTGGGTTTTCCAGGCTTCTCCCCTGCTGCCCTGGGGGAATGCAGCCTGCAGGGTGGGGACAGCACCCCGAGGCCAGGCAGGCTCCTTGTCCTGCCCAGCTCCTCCGTGGGTGGGTGGGTGCTGCCTGAGCTGGCACAGGGCAGGGTGGCACGAGGACCTGTCCCTTGGGTGCCACTTTCCCCTGGCAGCACGCTCTCCCACGGAACCCAGGGATGCTGGGGAGGCAGCAGGATGCTCACCCTGGCCTGCAATCCTTAGGTTCACCAATTTTAGTTCCTGCTGGCGCTTTTCTGTGCAGGATCCCTGGGGGATGGGGGTCCCAGGTAGTGCAGGCAGGGCCCTGGTGCAGGGGGCAGGTCCCACAGGGCTTTCCCTGTGCATCCCAAACATCCCTGTCCAGGTACCTGCCCCCTGTGCTGTGCCTGACCCCTGACCCTCCCCACTCTGGAGGTCTCAGTGGTGCCTTTTGAAACTTGACCCAAAGGGTGAAATCTTGGTTTTGTCCAAATCTTGGGGGCCTTGCTCCCAACGTGGGTCTGCTCACCCTTAATCCACCCATTACAAACACAGGCATGGTGCTGCCCCTCCCAGCATTGTTCTGGGAGAGCTCCACAGAAAAGCTACTGCAAACCAGGATTATTTAAATCACTTTAGGTCAGAAAATTGGCTAGAACTTTTTAAAAAAAAAAAAAAAACAACAAAAAACCAAATCAGTGCTCATAAAATAAATCAATTTCTTTAAAATTAGGCTCCTTAAGTTTGACATCAATTCTATTTCTGTGAGGTTTGTCTGTTTTGTAATTTTGTTTTTTATCTGTGTTGTTATATTAAGCCCCCTGCTAATAAAATGTCAAATTAAAAAAAAAATTAGCGTCCCTAGTATTGCAGAAAACCAATAAAATAAAACCTTACAAGAGAAGCAAAAGAAAATTTCCATCATTCTCTCCTTAACCGAAATCAAAATTAAAGTGTTATTAGAAATTTCATTAGGATGGAGCAGATTGGTAATGAAATTACATTCCAGCTTTCCACAAACCCGATGTATTAAGTAGGTTTGATCAATGATGTTCACACAATTAATTTTGTCTGATTGCTGAGGATTACTTTATCGACAGTCACATTTCACACTTGTGGGGTTTGGTTTTTTTTTGTTTCCCCAGTAAATTCTCCACCATGTCACATCACACGACGGCCAGGCAGGTCTGAAGCCCCGGCTCTCCAAGTGGCATCCAGCGGACCATGACGGGAATGAAGGTAGGGATGTCACCGCTCCTCAGCCTGCTCCTCGTGCTGGGGACACCCAGCTGAGGGGTGCCAGGAGCCCTGGGGAGCTTCCAGCAGGGAGGGGATGAGGAGAGCTGGCTCTGCTGTGATGCTGGGGGGGTCTCAGACCCGTCTCAGGGTGGGTTCTGCGTCTCTGAGCTCTGGGGAGGAGCTGGCACCGCTGGTTTTGCTGTGGGCAGAGCCAGGCTGGGGTCTGGCAGGGCTGGGGGTGGTGCCAGGCTCTGCCATGAGAGCAGATGTGTTAGCTCAGCCTCTGTGCTGGTGTTGGCACAGCTGGCAGCACATCTGGAGGAGAAGGGGAGGGCAGCATAAACCACGGGCTGGTTTCAGGGAGCTGTTGGTTCTGGCTGGGCTTGTTCTGGCAGCACCAAGGATTCTTGGAGGTTTCTCCATCCTTGCCCATGGCTGTTTCCTTTGTGTGTGTTCCTGGAGCTCTCTGTGTTCCTGTTTGGTGCTTCACAAAGTAATTAGGTGACTTTTACATGTGAAAATGAAGTCTGTGAGATTGTGGGGGCAGAGTTGCAGGGAGGACCCGGTTCCATGGTTTGGGTCTCTGTGTCTTACAAATGACCCTGGAATTCAGCTGCTCCAGCGAGATTTTACCCGCAGGACTCTGTGGAAAGCTTCAGTAGTTCAAGACCTGGAAAGGGGAAGCTCTTTTCCTTTTCCTAGGGATAACCTTTGCTGTATCTTGGGCACTTTCTGCTGAGTCCCCAGCTGTACATTTTCAGTGCCAGGGAAGGGGAGATGCCCCACGGTGGGGTCAGCTCCGTGCCCAGGAAGGGGGTGAGGCTCGGGGCACACCGAGCTCCTGTCCCAGCCCCTGGAAGCTGTTTTCCTTCTCTACACACAGCTAAGATACCAGGATCTAATTTTTAGAGATGAGACATCTCATCTGTCAGGAGCTGAGTGAATTAGAATAAGTGTGCTTTTTTTTTTTTTTTTTTCCCCTTAAAACAGCCCAAAGTTTTTTATCAAGATGCCATTTATCAGCGGCGCTACCAGCCGCTAGCAGTAGGCATCCTGCCAATCATTTTATGGAAATTGGGAAGGACTTTAATGTTTGGATGCCCATCTGAATCGACTCTTGTTCATGTCAGCAGATCTGATGTGAAAGCAAAGGTGCCCCTATGCAGTCTAGTTACCATCAAACCTGTAAGTGTCAGCATTTTAAAGGCAAGGAACACAATGCTGATGGTGGGCAATGTCACTGGTTTAACCTATTTCAAAGACATCAGCTCCTGCAGTCTTTGCCTGCTCCTTGTCTCTCAAGGATTAGTTATGCCCCAAGTGCACCTGCTCCATTAATCTCTGCAAATAATTATGGAGATACCTGCTTATCACCAGCTTCTTCTCTTCACAAATTCCTCCATTCATCCCTGCTGGCTCCCTGCAGGAGTAGCCAGCAGCTACCACGCTTGGTCTTTAAGCTCTGGGATCTCACAGGATCCTTTAAAGCTGTGTTTGGGTGAAACTCTGAGGTCACCATCCTCTGCAGGGTCAGCAGCAGCTTTCCCCAGCCTGGGCATGGCCCCTGCAGCTCCTGCAGCCCAAACTCCATGGGCAAGGCCCAAACCCACCCTCAGCCTGAGAGCAAACCCCTCTGGGGCTGAGGTAGCCTTCAGCCAGGTCTGGGACCCTGCTCAAACCCCGGTGCCCCCCTGCCCAAGCCACTGGGAGAAGAGCCAGGATGGACTGGCTGGACTGGGCAGTGCCACGTGTGCTCCTTGGCCACCACCTCCCATCCCTCTGCCTCCTTCCCTGCTTGTGTTCTCCATTTCCCTGGTCTCCAAGCTGCGTGTGATTTAGAACAGGGATTTCTGGTGGTGTCTAACACCACCCTGCCACTCCATCAGCCTTTCCTTCTCCTGATGTGCCCCACAACCATCTCAGGGCCGGGGGAGGCTGAGCTGGGCACTGCTGCTGTGGGGGCTGTGTGTCCCCAGCATCATCCCTGTGCTCCCTCCCTGCCCTCTGCAAGGCATTCCCAGCATTTTGGAGGTCAGGGGTGTTTTGGAGGGATGCTGGTGTGGGTGGGCAGGAGGTGCAGGCAGCACAGGCAGCGTGGCCCCTCACAGGCACTGCTGCTGCTGTTGACACTCCAAGTGATTAACATGGGTAGGACAGTGAGAGGGAAATAAATAACATCCTAATCTCTGGCACCATCATTCCTTTGATGAGAACAAAAAATATGAAGACTGAAAGATCAAAATAACTGTATTAGAGCATGAAAAGGGAAATGCTCTTTTAACCACTGCTGTTCAGATATATCTCCTCAGATCTGACATGCTGTAATATATTTGTAACACAGATATATATTAGGGGGTAAAGCTGGTGATTAATTTGCTTTACCTTTTCAGAGCATATACATAAAAACCTACATTAGCAGAATTAGCATTTTACCTGTCTTTGAAGATCTTTGCTTTGAAATGTATAAAGTCTAGTCAATTTTATGTCTCTCAGATGAACAAGAGTTGTTTTTTTCATGAAGCTTCCCCCTGGCCCACCTCCTCCCAGGTTTGCCTGCGAGGTGCAGGCAGAGATGCTCGGGGTTTGTCTCTAATTACTGCATCAGCACCCTCCAGGGCATTGCTTTAGCTGCTGCCCATATTCACCCCTCTTGACTCATAATTGCTGTTGAAGCTTCTGAGACTAGAGATCAAAGTATTCATGTCATTCATGTTTCTGTCAAAGGTCTTATCGTCAAAGCAGCAACTATATTTCGAGAGCAACTGCTTTTCTCAAGAGCAACACACAAACTTGGCTTTGCCTTTTTTTTTTTCCCTCCTGCTCGTTGCAATGTTGCTGCAAGGAAGTGCAGGTGAGAGGAGGAGGAAGCAGCAAGGGGCTGTCCAGGCTGCATCCCTGGAAATTTAATTATTCATTCTTAAGGAGCATCATTCCAACCAAAAGTGCTGTTCCAAATTTCTTTCTTTCCTGACCTTCCCCCTGCCCCTGTGGGATGTTGGAGCTGGAGTTGTCTCTGCAGTTTGCTGCTGGTGTTTTGGTGGTACCTCGGGAAAGAAGGGTGGCCGCTGAGATTTTACCTCCAACTAAAACCATCAGAGATAAAAACTTCTTCTTTGTGGCTTTTAATGCAATCGAAATTTGGGTTCAGACAACTTAGCAGAAGCGTTCAGCTTGATTTGTGCTGGGTCAGGGTTCCTGGGGATGCCCAGCAGGAATTCCTGACTTGGGAGAACCTGAGGGGGTGCAGGGTCTGCCCCAGTGCCCACCAGCCCTGGCACAGGTGGGGAGCAGCAGAGCCCCAGCACTCCCTGCCCACCACTACAACTTCTGATGAGTTTCTCTCCGAGTCCTCGGAATTGGGAGCAGGAAAAGAACTTTATAAAATTCTCCACAACCAGTCGAGCGGAACCTATTTTCTCTCACAATGCAATTAACGGCACCAACATTTACAAAATATGATTACAAGCACTTTGGTTAAGTAGAGGAAAGTATATTAGATAGCAGCGAGGGGTTGATCTTAATGTGCATTTTTTCGAGAGACTTGCATTTTCTTTGTGCAAATAAAGAGGCCCTAAATTCTCCATAGGCACTAAAATCAATGCAGTGGAACCATGATAACAAACACAGGCTCCACTTTTTGCTACATCCCCCAATTAATTAAGCCTTTCACGGGCATGTAATTAGGAACATTAGCAAGTCATAAAATTGCCGTGAGTCTCTAAATTATGTGCTGGCCCTCAGCAATTTGTTTTTAATTCCTTTTGAAGACAATGGCACTGCGGGGTCCCATAGATCTTCATAGCAGCCTACTGTTTACTTCTTTATGGCTCTATGAAGATCTAACTGTTTTCTACTGCTCCCAGATGCACCCGCACTATTTTCTTGTGTGTTTTCATTACCTGAGTTAGATTTAAAGGGGAAAGGCTCCGGCTGCCCCGAGCCCGGCCCCGGCGGCACCGGGAGCGGGGCAGGAGCGGAGCGGGGCGGGGATGCTCGCCCGGAGTGGGAATGCTCTCCCAGAGCAGGGATGCTCGTCCGGAGCGGGGCAGGGATGTTCGCCCGGGATAGGGATGCTCGCCCGAGGCAGGGATGCTCGCCCCGAGCGGGCGGGGATGCTCACCCGGGGCGGGGATGCTCACCCGGGGCAGGGATGCTCACCCGGGGCGGGGATGCTCACCCGGGGCAGGGATGCTCGCCCGGGGCAGGGATGCTCACCCGGGATAGGGATGCTCGCCCGGAGCCCGGGCTGCTCAGCAGCACCGCCATTCACGCACTTCGATGTAGGCTGGTGAGAAAAGGCAGATAAAGGAATAAATAACCGGGGATCATTTCGGGGGAAGGTTTATTTCCCTGTTATTGTGATTTACTCCTCCTTGATGAGAGCGTCTCTTTGGCAGCGGAGGCGCGGGGAAGCGTTTGCGCGCTCGCGGGGTCAAGAGCGGCAGGGAGGAAGGAGTAAATAGTGGAAGCAGATTGTTTTTTCCTGCCAAAATATCTCGGCTCGTTCACAGCTGAGGGGTCACCAGGATAATACCTGGACACGTGTTGTCATAGCGGCAGCGTGCCGTGGTGGGTACGCGGGGACAGCCGGGGGTTTGAAGCGGTGCGGGGTTTATTGCACCGATCTGTGAGCAGCAGAGGTGCATGCAGAGCTGCCTGCAGCCTGCAGCTCCCGGCACTGCCCAGCTGTGCTCCTGGCCCGGTGCTGCATCCCGGAATTCCGGCACTCTCCAGGCGGGTGTTGCTTTCCAAGCGTGGCTCGCTCGCTGCTTCCCCCGAGCGCTGGGGATCTGAGCCAATTAATGCTGCTGAATTACAAAACGGGTTTAGTGGTGGTAATAATAAGCAGAGATTGTAGTAAATGAGGTGAATTCTGGCTCGTCTCCATCCAGCTGCCGTGACACCAGGGCTTGTGGCCATCCCAGGGCTCCCGGCTGCCTCCTGCACTGTCCTTGTCCCTTCAGGCGTCCTGGTGCTGCCCTTCCCTTGGGGTGGCAATAAAACCTCGGTGCTAACGTCCTTCTTAATGCAAAGTGGAGAACGTGTTACTGCTGGACCAGGGGATGTGTCAGAAAGCAGCAACCCAGAAGGGAAACCAGCCCCAGAATCCTTCATCTTCACCACTGCTTTCACTGCCTGATTAAGCTTTGTTTTGGGGCTGGAAGGAATATCAAGCTGAGCATATTATAACACTGTGCCTTGTGGTGTAAAGCAGCAGCTGGACAGAGGGCTCTGGCAGTTGTCAGCAAGAGAGGGAAAAGTGGGAAATGTTTGCAGCATGGAGCAGTCAGGAATGAGGTGATGCTTAAAGGATGCCCGAAGTGCAGGGAGAGGGGAGCTCAACAGCTCCCCTTTTAAAATCAGTTTGTGTTTCAGTGAAGCCCTGACTCTGGAGGGATTGCAGCCCCCAGCTGGGGTGGGGAGGAACGAGTTCTTCCCTCAGCTGCTCCCAGCACCTCGTGGCAAGCCTGGAGGAGGGGGAGCAGTGTGTTCCGTGGGTGGGTTTGTCCCTGTCTGCTGCCCCGGGAGCGGCACCGCCTCATGTGAGAAAATTCCAGCTCCAGCATGGAATGTCTTCTGTGTCCCTGCTAATCTATTGTTTGAGGAGGGCAGACTGTGTGTGTGAAGGGCCAGAGAGAAAGAAAAACCAAAAACCAGACTGAGGGTGCAGTTCCGTGGCTGTGACACTGACTTAGGGCTGAGACTGGCTCCTGACTTTACACCTTGTGTGTGTTCCTTTTGGGATTTGCATGGCACAAAGCCCTGGAGGGATGGGATAGATGGGAGAAATGGGGTAGATGGGAGAGATGGAAGTGGTGAGATAAATGGCATAGATGGCATAGATGGGGTAAATGGGAGCAATAGGGTAGATGGGATAGATAGATGGCACAGATGGGATGGATGTGGTAGATGGGATGGATGGGATGGATGGGATAAATGGCATAGATGGGATGATGGAGTAGATGGGATGGATGGGATGGATGGGATAGATGGGATAAATGGCATAGATGGGATAGATGGGATAAATGGCATAGATGGGATGGATGGGATAGATGGGATAAATGGCATAGATGGGATGGATGGGATGGATGGGATGGATGGGATGGATGGGATGATGGAGTAGATGGGAGCGATGCAGTGCCGTGCTCGGCTGCCCCAGGCCCCAACCACGATGCTCCCTGGTCCTGCCATCTCCCCAGTCCCATTCCCAGCAGTGACAGGAGGAGGAGGAGGAGAAGGAGGAAGAGAAGGAGCAGGAGCAGGAGGAGGAGGAGGAGCAGGGAGCTGCCCTCCTCCCGCACAGTTCCCCGCATTCTCTCGGCCAGTTCCAGCAGCTGGGACATGGCACACCCTGGCACCTGTAGGGACAGCCCCAGGGCACATCCCCGATCGCTGGACACGAGGGATTTGCTTTAAACCCAAATATTTCTGTCTCGTTGTGGGCAGTGATCTCCTTTCAATAGCTCTGAGCAGCACAGCGCTGGTTTTTGTGTGATGCTCCAAGCGGGGCGGTGCTGCGGGTGAGAACCCGGGGAGGGCAGCCCCTGCCCGGCCAGAGCTGCGCTCCTGCCCTCGGGAAAGCTCTGGCATGGGCAGTTCCTCAGCCCCGAGGTTCATTGGCATGCACAGCCAAGCAGAAACAAAGGCACAGGGAAGGATTGTGCCGTGCCTCTGCAAGCCCAGGCGCCGGAGCGGGGTTTGCCTTATTTCACGGACGCAATCCCCCAGGATGGAGGGAATGGTTATTAAAAAGCCCGGAGAGCAGTGTCTAACCTTGAGTAAGTGTTTTCTTGTTGTCATCCCAAGATCTAAAGAAAATCCTGAAGAGAATACATGGTGAAGACATATATTATAGTTGGAGCTTTTTATCTCACACATGTGACTTTGCCTATCATGAACTGTACGTTTTTATTCTCACTAGTGGGACAAAACTATATCCCACTGCAGCATATATCAAGAGGAAGAACATTGTACCTTCTTTGCATTAATATAAATAGCTGTTTAGGACCGATTCCTTGGCCAGATACTACCATCTCACCTGTCCTTTATCTAAGATATTTGGCATGTAGCTCAAGTTTGGTTTATTTAGAGTCAGGATACAGCAGCTTTTACATATTAAAGGTGCATTTTAAAAGAGCTTTTTCTATTCTAATTTGAGGGGAATGGAGCTCTTTAGGGCATTCAGGGAACGATGTCCATCTGATTTACATTTCCCTTGTTGGAGCAGAGCTGCGTACGCATATTAGGATGTAAATAATAGTGATGGATACATGTATCTTTAAAAGATCCATTTTCTCTTTTGACTAAGGCATCCAGGAGAGGAAGGAGAATGTAGATCACTTTTACAGGTGGAAAATCAATCTTCTAAGACAATGTGCAGGACACAGGAGCCAACCCCTCCTTTCCAAGGGCCTGGTGCCAGGGTGAGAGGTGCAAAGTTCCCCAAGAAGTCGTGTCTGGCATCTAAGGGGAGGCATTTGCTGGAGATTTCCTTGGCCTCTGCTCTCCCAGAGGCCCACCCACCAGAGTTAGGCTTGCCCAGCACAGATCTGCCAGCACCACCAGCATGCACAGGTCTGGTTTGGGCTTCCAAAGGCTCCCAATCCCCATTGTCTGATCTTGGAAATGAATTCAGTGCACGGGCAGTGAAATTACCAATTGTAATTGGGGTCCTGCTAAAGAGCATTATTTTTGATGTTTTGCTTCTCTGTGGGGGCTTGGCAAGTGTAGGTTTGTGTGTTCCCCTTTTTATTTTATTGTGGCTTGAGGAATTTCCTGGGCTTCTCCCAGATCTCCCCGCCAGCATCACCAGGAATGCCAGGATTCATCACATCCCTAAGGCAGCCATAGAGCAGCAGGAGCAAACACAGGAATGAAAAGTGAGAGAAAAGGTTGCCCCAAGAGAGGCTGAAATGGAGCACGAGTTGAGCTCTGCCCTGGCTGCCCGCTTTTCTGTGAGTTCAGCAGCAAATTGCTGGAGGAAAATGAGAACTGGGAGGATTTCTCCTCCGTGTTGGCATTCCAGAGATGGCAATGGGAGCCCTGTAGCAAAGCCACTGCTGGAGCTCTGCTCTTCTGGGAATGCTTGTGTTGTGCTGAAGGCTTTGCTAACATTTACTGACCCAAAACGAGGAGCACGAGTTCACTTTTCAAGTTTGCTGCCCGTAAAACTCCTGGGAGGTGTGGGTGCCCTGGGAATGCAGGGTTGGTTGGGGTCTGATTTCAGGAATACAGGCTGGCAGGTAATCATTGACTGCAGCAGGAATGTGCCTCTCAGGCTGGTAGCACTTCTGCTCCCGTGTTGGATTAACCCAGAAACTCCTGCAATAAAACCTTCCCTGGCCAAGGTGATTTGTGGGGAAATCCGGAGCCTCCAGTGAACTTTCTCATTTGTCTTTGGCTCTGGCTGTTTTCCCTCCAACTTCAGAGGTACCAAAAGGGAAAAAAAAAAAATTTAGAATTAAAGTCCCTTGATCATCACAAGGGGAAATGAAACCTCTGGGCTTAGCCCTCATTTCCCTCAGCCTTCCAGACTGTCCAGTGATGGGAGCAAAGCTCATTTCCTCCGGGATCCCCTTGGAGCTGGTCACTCCAGGCTCCGGAGGAGGGGAGGGAGCTGGGTGTGAGTGATTGCTGCAGGAAGGGGCAGAGGAGATGGGCTGAGATACCGGCTTTGTGTCAGAGGGGCATGAAATGAAGCAATCTGGGGGAAATTGAGGCTGTTTACAGACCCAAATAAACAAACTCTGAGCTCTGGAGGACAAGGCAGGAGCAGGGCCCAGAGGTTCTTTTATCTCCTTCACACCTGAGAGCACAGCCAGGCTCTGTGTGGGGAGGAGGGCTCCCCAAAGCCTCACTTGGTGGAGAAAGTGCATGAAGGTCTCACTTGATGCTGTTGCTTTGAAAGAATTTGTTTTCAAAACACCCCCAGCCAGTGTTTCCTGCCTATCTCTGCCTCAGCTCCAACCACACCATTTGTGGCTGCCCCAGTGAACACCTAAAACCCAAACAGGCAGCTCTTAGATGTGGCTTCTGAAATCCAGCCTGGGCAGCCTTGCTGTTCCCAGATCACTCCCCTGGAACCAAAAGCAGAGGCCAAGAGCTGTGGGAAGGAGGGAGTTGGATTTCAGAGCCATTTCCCTCCTTTCCAGCCCCCAGGCTTGGTTTGAGCAGGGAAATGGCTTTGGGTTTGGGGAAGGGGAAGATTCAGGAATCTCAAACTGCAGGAAAGAAGGGAAAACGTGTCTCCCCAGTGAGCAGAGCCGATGGCAGAGCCCGGAGGGCTGGGGCTGGCTGGGGCAGGGTGTGCCAGCCCCGGGGGCAGCAGGTGATGCTAACACGAGGGGACATCGCCCAGGGGCTGAGTGACAGCCCCGGTGAGGCAGATCGACGTCAGGCGTGAAGGCAGTGCCTTCCTCTGCTCAGATCACAGTCACACAGGCTCTGAATCATGAGCTTTGCAACCAGCAGGCATAAATTTATACTATACAGATGAGAACTGTGCCTGGGAGACAGAACATCTATCTCCTTTGCACTTATCTGCCACCGTGACACAAACAATCAGAGATGATTCTCTGGCACAACAAACAGCAAAGTGTCTTCTTTGTCTTTGCCTCAAAGGAAAACACTATAACACATCTTTTTGGCCCGTGCTTTTATCACTTACTTTTGTTCAATAATCTCCCTGCCCAATATACAGGATTTGGCCGTGTGTGTGCGTGTGTGTAATAGGAAATCTGCCCTGTCTGAGCAGCGGCGTGGGGAGGAAATAAATACACTGTCACTGGGGCTTACACAGGCTGCACAGCCCCTGGCTTAACCCCAAATCTCTGTGCTGATGCTGGATTTTCTGTAGTGCCATAGAGCCTTGGCTTTCTGGGGATGTGGAGGAAGGAGCTGTAAATGCCTCGGAGGAGCTGCAGGTGGGGAGCTGGGCTGGGCACTGAGGTACCCATGGATGTGGGAAGAGTAAATCCAGAGTACAGCACTGTCAGCATGGCACAGCAAAGGGAAAAACACCCACAGTGTGTCTAACCCATCCTTTGGGGCAGGATGTTGACTCTGGAACCTCAGGAGAGACAGGAACTCAGCTCTCAGAGACCACTGCTCACCCTCATGCAGTGATGGGGCTGTTTGGGGTTGTGGCTGTGCTGGAACCTGACAGGAGGACTCTTGATTCAGGTGTTGTTTGCTTTCAGTAGAGAAATGGAGTAAAATATTTGGGGTGTCTCTCAGTTCTGCTCAGAATGTTTCCTGAGGCTGCAGCAATGGGTGGTTTGAGCAGCAGAGTGCAGGAGGAAGGGCCAGGCCCTCTGGTGAGGGGTGAGCACCAAACCCTGATCCCAAAGGTCACAGCCCAGAACTGGAGCAGCACCAGGCCCTGGCAGGCACAGATCCACGTGGAACCTCCCAGCCCTGCATCCCAGGGATGTGAGTGGCCTCAGCAGTGCAGCCCTGCAGGGGCAGCCCTGGGCATCCACACACTTAGGAAGAAAAATTGCCTTTCCATTTTCCATCTGGTTTGAATAGGGAAAAGAGCTCCCCTGGCCCCGGGCAGTGCTGCAGCAGAAACCTTTGGGATGTGGTGGGGAGGGTGCATCCCTGAGCCAGGTAAATGGTGACAATCAGGAATGATTCCAGCCGGGCACTTCCCTGCCTGGCACAGCCCCCGAGGCCGAGGGAGCCGTGGGCTGGGCCGTGATTTTTCCAGGCATTAGCAGCAGATTTGCTGTTCTCTATTTCAAAAGGAAAAATGGAATCCGATTGTGCCTCGGATGCAGCCAGTCCCTCACACAATATTTCCTGCACCTCCTGTCCAGATAAGCCACCTTTTAAGATGATGTATGGTAGCACTTACCTGTTATAGTGTTCCAGCGAGCGAGGGCTGGGGAGATCCACTCCGGGTTCAGTCACGAGGAAACTGATCCATTTCAAGCATAAAGTTGGATGAATGGGGCAGGGAAAATGGGAGCCAAGCTCCTAATGAGAAGATTTCACCCCCTAAAGTGTTGTGATGGAGCATTTTGGAGGGGAAAATCAAGGGAAGAACAGCCGGAGGTGGGCAGAGGGCGTAGGGAACTGTTTGCTTTTTTTTTTTTTATTTCCCCCAAAGGCAAGACGGGGAAAAAAATTATTCTGGTGTTTGTTGCATCCCTTTCAGATTGAATTCCAATTTGTTATTAGCATTTTATATTTTCCCTTCAGCTGATTATGCGTGCAGATTAAGAGTGCCTTATCTGCACGGCGCCCCGTGGGCTAATCCGGAGGGACGCGATCGTTTACACGGGGTGCTGATAACGCCGAAATCTCAGCCACTGGGGGCTTTATATTGTGGGTTTATTTATTTGGAGGCGCTGGGTTTAGCCCTGCTCATCATCTGCAGCTCTGTAATCTGCATTCCAGCGTGCAATTAGAGGGATTCTCTGCCTCTCCACGCCGTCCCAACACTGAGCATCCATCACGCTCCTCCCGGGCTCCTCTGCCAGCAGAGAGCACCGATGCAAATCACTCCCCTGCAACCCTTATTGATCCGAATGTTTGTTGATTTGCCGGGAGTTTTAACCCTCAGAAAGTCTGTGGGGTGGAGCAGGAGGGGCACAGGGTGGTTGCACTGCTCACCCTGCAAACCTCTGAGCCAGCCCAGCTCTCCCACCCCGGGGCCGCCCCAGGAGTGGCAATGGGCACCCCAAATTCCAGCTGAAGCACACAAATGAAGGATCATTTCCTGACTTCCCCCAATCAATACCTACTTGATGGTGACTTAAAAACACCAGACAGCTTTCCTAGACCGAAGCCCTTGGATAAATGAAGTTGTCATTGACTTCTGGTGTATCTGGTCGGTGTGAGATCCTAATTAGGACAGGATCACAGTAACGGGGGGAGATAATAGACCCATTGGATCAGGTCTGTCTGCCTGCAATTGCAGCAGCTCATCCCCCTGATAGCAACTGGACCCCATGTTCAGGAGAGAATTGCTCAGCTCGTGGGTGGATTTGGCTTGTGATTAAAAAAAAAAAAAAATGCACAAAACTACAGGAAGTATTTCCTGGGAATTTATCAGGAGGGCTTTTGGTTTCCTTTCTGGTGCTCTTTCCCTGCTCTAGTAGAGAAAAGGCTTTCTGCTGAGAAATCCAAGGGTGCTGAGGAAAATTGTGTTTTCCTGCTGCAGAATGGTGCTGCTGCTGCTGAATTTATCACAAAATCACAGAATGGTCACAGCAGTGGTGCCATCAGACCTTGCAGCCGGGCTGCTTGGAGCTCAGAACTCTCAGGAATAATCCTTGCAGCAGCTTTAGTTCAAGTTTGGGGAGATCCAAGCTGCTCTAAGCTCAACCCTACCCTCTCTATTATTCCCTCGAGCTATATTTTGTCGCTGCATCCAGCCCAGCTTGCTGCTCCTTCCCTGGGAAGCTGCAGGGATCTCCTGGATGCAGCCCTCAGCAGCCTGGGGAGCTGCCCACAGATGTTATTTCAAACCCAAACCCTTCCTCACTCAGCAGCCTGGGATGCTGCTCGCTGCTGCCCACAGGTGTCATTTCAAACCCAAATCCTGCCTCACTCAGCAGCCTGGGGAGCTGCCCACAGATGTTATTTCAAACCCAAACCCTGCCTCGCTCAGCAGCCTGGGATGCTGCTCGGTGCTGCCCACAGGTGTTATTTCAAACCCAAAACCCGACCCCGGGCGGGGTGTGCCCTGCCCTCCTCCCCGCTCCATCCCTGCATCCCCTGGGAGCGCGGAGCTCCCCGGGGATGGGAGCGCCGGCAGAGCCGTGGCAGAGCAGAGCTGTTTATTTGCTCTGCGGGTGCACAAGGCCCTGGACACATGGAAAAGACTCTTTGATTAACGTCGGCTTCCTCTTGGCACTGTTTGACGGAACAAGGCTGAGACACTCCATTTCAGTGAGCCTGTGTCGAGCAATGTGTATTAGAGAGTCCTCAATTTCACACGTGCTTACTCCTGAGTGAGTTTCGCATAAAAGGATTAAGGAGAGAGGAAGTGCAGAGGAAATGGGATGTTAGACACCTTGTTAAACGGGCTGTCAGGGTTTCTGGAGCGTTCATTCTAACTCTATTCCACTCTACATAGAGGGCAGGCCATTACCCGGGGATCACAGGGGCCTCTTCGGCGCTGCGAGTCACGAATTACTTTTTAAAAAGAAGAAAGCAAAAGCAGAGCTGAAAATAGTAACGTGTGATTGTTGTCCTTGTTGTTGTGTTATTCTGGCGGATGTTTCTGCCCGGGGGGAATCTGGGATGCGATTTGCAGGAGCCGCGGGTAGCAAACCTTTAACTGCCCTTCCCCAGTTTGGTTCAGTGCCTGGAAGATTGGCCGGGAGTGGGGGAAAAGTGGGAGAGGAGAGCCTGGGGCAGGTCAGGAGGGGAGAGCAGGGGCACCGGGGCACCTCCTGTCCCAGGCACACACACAAACTCCCCTCTCTGCTCGAAGGGATGCTCAGAAAGTTCCCAAAGTGGTGCTGGCCCAGAGGAGTTTGGACACTCTGGTTCCCACACTGGGATGGGCTCTGGCTGGTGCAGCAGCGTGCCCCTCTGCCTTCCACTTCTCACCCCAACCTGTGTGGCTTAGACAAGGTTTCCATGGAAAAAAAGCAGTGTGTTTCCCAAAGCAGGATGCTTTTCCAGGGGCAGGGCACTCCTGCCCAGCATGGATCTCACAGGGAAGCTGTCAGGGGAGGGGGTGCTGTGTTCAGGGTTTATCAGTAATGCAGCCTCACATCAGCTTGTTTCCTGTAAGTCAGATCTGTTTTAAGAGCTGTGATGGAACAGAGCTTCAGAATCCACTCTATGAGCATCCAAATTAAAAGCTAAATAGGATGTAGCTTTCAGTTTGGCTGTATCTTCATATGTCAACACTCGTTATCCTCATATGTCAGCGCTGGGCAGCGTTCCCTCCACAGCTCTGCTCTCTGCTGGGAGCAGGGATGGGCTCCTCCAGCTCCCAGTGCTGCTGCTGGGAGCCACGGGACAGGGCTGGGTCATGGCAGGAGATCCACGTCTGTCACAGCTTTTTGTTCCATCCTTTTGGGCCTGGCTTTTCACACAGAAACCCCCAGGGGCTGCAGTCAGGAATAACTGGTCAGCACAGCCCCAGGGGCAGCAGCCTTTGCATGGCTTGTGGAGAAACAGGTCCTGCTTCTCCATCCTCCTTCCACCCAATCCATCCTCCTTTCTCCCCAAACCATCCTCCTTTCCTTCCAAACCATCCTCCTTACCCCCAAACCATCCTCCTTCCCTCCAAACCATCCTCCTTTCTCCCCAAACCATCCTCCTTTCCTTCCAAACCATCCTCCTTCCCCCTGCTCACAGCACTCTGCAGCTCCATATCAGCTTTTATCTAGGAGGAGAACAGAAATGGGGGATTTGGGGCAGCAAAGAGGAGCTCTGAGTGCAGTTGAGCTGCCAACAATTTTGGGAAGATTTGGGAATGTCACTCATTCCACTCATTGTGGCTTCAGGAAGGAGATGAATTGATAAAGGTGATGCCATGTACAGCATGTCTGAGGAGCAGGAATGGTAAAAACCCCTCAAGTGCCCCCCAAACTGCCCTTCCAGTGGGAAGAGGGGACAACTCAGCCATGGGACATCCTTGGGATCCTCCAGCATCCCAGGGCTGCTCCCTACTGCAGCTCCCTGTGCTGTGCTCCCCAACAAAGAAACCTGTCAGCCTCCAGGCTGGCCAGGAGGACAGCAAGTCCAGATAAAATTATCATTCCTGACTTAAAACTGGTGGTGGGGAAGAAGCAAGAAGCGAGGCCATAAATAATTCCACACCTGGCCTTTTAATTCAGTTATCTCCTGGTCAGGGAAGTCGGATCTGCCATGTGCTGTGGTGGTGCCAAGTTAATTACTTGAAAATGAGTGCCTGGGGTTGGACCAAGGATTTCTCATCAGCATTCAGCTGCAGTGCCATGGCGTGAGGGAGAGCCCGGCGCATGCTTGGGAGGAGGGAGGGAAGGAAGGGGACTGGGGCACTGCTGGGGTGGCTTTTCTCCTGGAGGGCCTGGAGCTTGGGGTGATGGCAAATGCCCTGAGCTGGTGGGTGCTGGGTTTGGGGGTGCTGGGTTTGGGGGTGTTGGGTTTGGAAATGCAGGATTTGTGGGTGCTGGGTTTGGGGATGCAGGATTTGTGGGTGCTGGGTTTGGGGATGCAGGATTTGGGGATGCAGGGTTTGGGGATGCAGGGTTTGTGGGTGCAGGGGTTGGGGATGAGGGGGTTGGGGGGGCAGGGT